>CM067349.1:45824356-45839046 GCA_034190875.2 Urechis unicinctus | reverse complement strand
TATAGATTCCTTCGCATTGTACCACGTTCGTATGTTCGTCAGAACTTTGCAGAATATAGCTTTTTAGCAATTTGTGAGACTGCTTTGTCTCACAAATATGCGAAGCTAATGCGGCTGTTGTTACTACTCGGTCGGAGCTATGGCATATACGTTGTTTAATCACCAAGTTACACTGACGGTACTAAATACGGCGAAGTTCGTGCATAATAACCTGTACTTAAATATTGATATAAGGGATCACCACATAATCCAACGCATAAAAATGCTACTCTGTTAATTAGCAATCTTATCCTTTGGCACAAAGACTATTAGGAAGTCAATGCCTTAAAGCTACGACGGTTTAGAGCTTTATTGGGAGGTTAATTAAGCTAATGTTCCTTATAAGATATATCGATGACGTCAGGTATCTTAGATAATGACCCTTGGCTTATGTCGACGATGGATACGTTAGCAGGCTTCTCTTTTAAAGTATATATATATATATATATATATATATATATATATATATATATATATATATATATATATATATATATATATCTATATATATATATATATATATATATATATATCTATATATGAAAGTTACCTGTAAGTGTATAAGACGTTGTATCTTTGTGTGATGTAAACATGAGTGTTATGTTAGGTGGAATATCCAGAAATAAAGAGTAGCACACATGGAAAATCGTTGATGTTCCAAGTGACATTTACTTGAATGTTAACTCCTATAAATTGGAAAGGAATTATAGGCTGCGTCTTCTGAATATAATCGCGATAGATGCTTGCTACTACACTGCATTGTGTTTTAATTTGATATATAAATGTTTTACACCAACATGGTTATGTATGCCCAGCGTTTGTTATTTTTATTCATTCGGCCACGTATTATACCCGTACATCATAGTTATTATGCTATATATATGGCTCTTGACAGAAATAATCAAGGCGAGAAATACTCACTGTATAATTCGCGAGACAAGAAGGTTTGATGAACATCAACATTTGTA
The DNA here is from genome assembly GCA_034190875.2 of Urechis unicinctus. Lineage (NCBI taxonomy): Eukaryota > Metazoa > Annelida > Polychaeta > Xenopneusta > Urechidae > Urechis > Urechis unicinctus. Next base: position 45,838,039 of record CM067349.1, on the reverse strand, counting down.
CACAAATCATTCTGGAAAACGGGTACCTTTAAAGCTGTTTTACGGTGACTGAATTAATGTAGTTGACGAGACATTAAAACATCCTCCTACAAGATGTAAGCAATCTCAGGCCAGATTTTCGATGTGGCAATCCTATATATCCCTAAATGAGAATGTAACGTAGAAATGTTTACATATTGAATGAGGAACATATTTTACAGGCTAGAGACAAAATGCATGGCTGCTATTGTTGTTAAGTATGCCCAAAAACATGTAATTGCCAATAGAGCTAATCGATGTCCTACCCAAAGCATTCAACAAATGGACTCATGGGACATAGTTTGAGCCCCTCAGCATTCTCTGGCATATTTGTGTTTTGAAGTGGCCATTTGGCGGTTGAAGCTTTTCTACCATCTAATATTGCTTAGTAATCGATGAACTAAGGATGGCCGTGGCCATAAACAGCACGTAGATACAGATGTATGATGGACCAGTACAAAGATAGGACAATATGGATTGCAATCTCGTATGTTTTGTCTTTTTCAACATGACGTGTTTGTTAATATGATGCTATTGTCCGCTTGAATCGGCGTTTTCCGTTACTGATAAGGATAGCCTCATTGTATTGAGAACAGTTTACTAAGTAACATCCTTGAATTTGGATGATATGTAAGGTTATCTCACGAAGAGCATTGTTCGCATTCCTTATGAGCCAAGCTCCATGCTATCGAATAAATGTCGCAGATGACAGCTGATTAGTGCAGATAAAGTAAAGCATGAATTCTATGCAGTCATCCATGACTATATCTGATGCCTCTTTCTCTCGTTCGAATTTCGACAAAAGAACAGGATGAGATTAACAAGTATTTGTTGCTGACCATAGCAAGATGAAACCTATGGGTACAGACGGGTTAGCACTGTCAAGTAAAGGTCAAAGGTATGAAGGGATGGCCATTGGTGGCTCGGTGAATGCCTTTTTGGCTACACAAGGTAAATTAATTATTGTATGGTGAGGTAAGTGTATATGCGCTATATTGCATCAAAAGGGTTTATTGTGCTTTTCTATTGTTCGAGATATATTTCATTCGATATTGTTGATTGGCAATGCATCACGCCAAAGCTTACTAGTTCAATTATTTGAAACTGGTGAGTGCATGCTCTCAGTAAGATATGGCAGTATCCTTTAACTTAAGTCCAAGCGGTGACTAAACGTTGCTCTCCACCTCTGAGTGTTAAACCTAAAGTGTGAAAACTTACTGCCTTGATTACGCTTCAATCCTGGCATTCAATAGCAGGTTTATTCTGCAAATTAATTTTCTAAATTACAATGTGAATCCATGTGAGGATTACACGCGCCAACGAGTAAAGCCAATATGTCACGTGCATCGGTCTCATTAATAACTCGACCCATAAAAGTCAGAAGTCCCACTCTCTCACTTATTAATGTTGTCCCACAGCTGCGATGAATGCGCTGACCCACTGTCATGATTCATTGAATATAAGATTGCAATACGTAACGACGATGTTGTCTCCCTAAATGAGAAAAAAACATCATTCTATTGTCAATCGCTGCGCATATTCTTTTCATGAACATTTCTGATGCATATAATTTTACAAACCGTTTCCACAACATAATGACACTCCCAACGTCTATGATTGTCCAAACAAACATTCGTATGGTGGTAAGGAATCTACCACATGTGCGTTTAAGCCTGAAAAGTTGTTGTCCTTAATCTGAAAGGTCAACTTTAACATGTCGGCGACACAGCAGTTTGATATTTATTTTAATAATGCGAATAGTAAACCGCCCTGTCAGTAGCGGATGTTTTGGTCACATGGTGTGGTTTTAACGCTAACTGTCTGGGGTAACCTAACCAGTGATTTCAGTTCATACTGAGGCATAAGTCTCTCTGCACGTCTTACCAGTGATTTCAGTTCATACTGAGACATCAGTATTTCTGCACCGCTGCCAAGAATATAGGTTTTATGATATCAACAGAAACACACCGAACGACAATATCATGCAGCTTCATAATTTGTTCAATAGAACCAATTATCAAGACAACGCATGTTCAAATGAATAAAAGCAGTCTTAATTATGTTGAATCACAGATTATACAACAAAATGTTGGAATGTCTGCATCATATGACTAACCGGTGTCCCGGTAATGTGAAGTGGCATTCCAGCATCGCATCTGCTAAATCGCCGTACACGGACACGTCTCGGGCACCTACAGCCGATACCAAAAAGAGGTACAAAATACTTACACACACACATATATATATATATATATATATATATAGATATATAGATCTAGATATATATATAGATATATATATATATATATATAGATATATATAATATATATATATATGTATATATATATATATGTATATATATATATATAAATATATATAAATATATATATATATGTATATATATATATGCATATATATTTATATATATATACGTATGTAAATATGTATATCTATATATATACCTATTTATATATATGTATATATATATATGTATACGTATATATATTATTTATTTACTCTATATATAGATATATATATATGCTTATATATATATATATATATATATATATATATATATATATTTAAATATATATATTGATAAGAATATATTTTAGTTGACATGATCAACTCAAGATTTGATGAGAATGTACATTTAACCGTGTAAAAAAATGATACACAATATCAAAAAAAACACATTCCCTCTGTGTTTGTTCCTTATGTCGGTGTTGGCGATGTTTTTTTAACAATAAATCAGCAGGGTTGTGACGTTACATAATTACTCGCTGCATATAAATCATTATCTTAGTTTTTTTCTGTACTTGTTGTGTCGCGCTGTTGCAAGTGATCGAGCAGTAAGAAAGAAAATCTTCCAGAGAGCAAGGCGCCTATAGTGATGCGTCAGCACTTTTCAGCCTCGAACTGAGGTATGAAGGTGCGTCTGTTGCTCCGACAATACCTTCTCTGTGCATGTAAGGTAACTCGGATCCCATGGATTCGAGTATGGTCGATTGAAAGGTAAGATTGTATTCATGTTATTGAAATAACATAATACGTGATCCAACCTGTTACTTCTCCGTTGACTGTATATTTTTGATCCGTCTGTGCAGAGCTCCAACACTAAAAGTTGTTAGATTAGTCAGTGCAATATAATATCACGTTATATGTATAAATGTCGATGAACTAATTTGCTAATTGTTTACGATTAAACGTAACTTAATGTCTCAGTATAAACGAGGTTGACTCAACTGCACGTCTTTTGTGTGAATATCTTCACCGTAGTCCACGATATTCGACACATTATTATTTTAACTTACCGTTCATAAGCACATAAGAAAACAATACGTTAACCAAGAATAAAATTTACAGGTTATGTTCAAGGGAACCATTGTGAAACTAATGACCCTAATTATCAATAACAATGGGTTTTTGCGGCAGCTGCTATATTGTTATGTCTTGATCAGGATTAACAAAACCAACAATGACACTTATTTTCTACTGCGCAATATAAAGATAAATATATTATCCTCGTGCTCTGAAGTGGACGCAGCTCTAACAGCAGGCGTGTTGTGCATGATCAGGTGTATTGGTCGTAAGTTTTCATTAGCTGTTTTAGCACTGAGCACTGGCATGACACCATTAAAGTGGGGTTCATGAACACGCTGACAAAGACGGTGAGTAAAAACATTAGAATAGTATATGCATTAAGTTTTGTTGCTTACCAACATATTCCCCCGTGGAACATTGGCAGCACTATGATCCGGAAGTCGGTATCTGTGTGCATCACTGCAATGCCGGGACATACCGTACATGATAAGTGCTATTTGACATAACCGAGCCGTTCCGCCAAGAATAATTTCGTTCTTGTTATAAAGTTCAAGCTGATCAAGATGAATGTGCTCTGCTACGCACCTCGGTGTTCCTTGTTGCTGAGTCTACACCAATGTAACATGCTACATAACAGAAAGCCAATCGTCCCAGTCTGGGCCAGAGATGTTCGGCGTTCTAGACCCTTGTTAAAAACACTACTCCATCCCTGATTTCAGACAGCAATTCGTTCTAAAGCATCTGGCGAGAAACGCCGCTTTTTCCGGTCAATTTAAAACATCGAACATCACTGATGTTAGGTTTGGTGTCAACGTAGTCTCAATATGGATGGCGACATTGAGCACCTAAGCCTCACAATGTGACAGGTTACCGTTTTCCATTTCAGCTTAACAAGGCAGGTAGTGTATACGTGACGTGTGTTACGTTGTCTACAATTCCGACACAGACCCGACCAGAATGTGTGACATGTATATCCATGACACATAAGATGTTATATACAGTGCCTCCTGATAGCAACATGCATGCAATCTTTACATGTCTTATTTTACCATACAGGTAATATTCAATCCTAACAATATCTTTCACCATGAAGACTGATTTGATAAAATTTCTATACATCTACATTGATCGAAGGCTATTCAGTACATTTATCAGGAATCAATCAAAAATATGCTAAATGTACGCGAGGGTGGTAAATTTTTGCGCGTTAAGACTCCTGGCAATATCAGCTGCCTTACAAAGTTAACGAGGTAGCGGTATATATATTTTTGTATATTTTAATATACATATATATATATATATTCATACATATATATAGATTTTTAGACTTATATATATTTGTATATTTTAATATATATACATATATTATATATACATATATATATAAAATACATATATATATTTAAATATACATATATATATATACATATATACATATATATATATACACATATATATACTTATATATATATATAAACATATATTTATATATATATATGTGTATATATATAGATTTATATATATACATATATGTATATGCATATAGATATTTATATACTTATATACATATATATATATACATATATATATATATGTGTTTTTACCTATAAATAAACATAAACATATATATTTGTATATATACATATATATATGTATATATATATTCATATATATATATATATATATATATATATATATATATATATATATAGCCAATATATTTATCAATCAATCAATATCGTTTTGTAATTATAAATATACATCGTACAATACTGCTGAAACAAAATATCAATATATCATATTTAATAGCTGACACCTTTCAACATATATGCTCATTATAGGTAAGTCAGGAGCCATCTCTCATCATGAACGAAAACAAATAAAACCCTTTACAAATGCACCAAAAAATGGTAATGCAGCCACAATGCACAATCATAATAACAACAATGATCGGTTATGTATTGCAGGTGAATAGTGAAACATAATAGGTGTCCGCAGTAAATATCAATTATACCGATTAATGAACTCTGCTTGAATTGCTATTATTGCGGTTCGAACGCCGTTTCATATGCCTACCCCTTTGTATGATCGTTGGCTTACGTTTTTATTAAGGTGATGGGCTTATGTGTTTCGGTTTGTCGATGTTTTTAACCAGTATGATGTGCGTGGGGTGCAATGGATGCTCGGGCAACGGCTTGTATTTGCCTGTTGTTTAACAGCGCCTGCATTTTATATATATCCTAAAATTTAAGCCGGCACAATTTGTGGGATGAGGTTTGCGTATTGAACTGGGTAATTGTCATAACCCTGGTGGTTTTAATAAGCATCAGTAATGAATTATATTGGAGCTTTTATCTTTCAATATATGGGTGTGTTTCGCTTGGATTTTATATGGGTGTGTTTCGCTTGGAGTTTGATGGTTAAAACCATGTGGCAATTGCATCGATCATTTGTATGCACGCATGTTAAAATATCAGGGCCGAGCACAAATTAGTCTTACAGTGGGTTTATAAAATTGCGTTTGACCAGTCAGGTAATATAGGATTACATTTTCATTTTTGTTCTTCCTTTATCTTCTAATTTAAATGCATTGCGGCTTGTGGGTTTGTGTCGCTTGTCATAATGGGTAACCAAGTCTTGTTAATCTCTAAGTTATGAAAGGGCATACGTTTTGCTACTACCTTGATTATAAGATATGTATAATCGAAATCCGCAAGTCGGTAGTGTATTAAATAAGGATCTGATGTGTTGCTCACCTGTTAAGTCGTATTTACGCAAGATATTGTAGCTCCGCCGGATACGAAGTAAGCCAGTAATGCACGTCGACGTACAAGTAACTGTGACCACCGTGTGCCAGAAAGAGCATTATCTAATCTTGGACAGATTGCCAACCACAATAGCCGCTAGCGAATCGTCCACCATTGATGAGCTTCTCTTCTAACTATCAGATGACAGAGGTAGGCAATGGCAGCTGCGCGCGTCGAACATAAACTACTGGTGAAATTAGCAATGGGCATTTTAGATGGCTGTTTACCATAACATCGTACAGGAAATAATCTCGCTTTCGTCTGTGAAGGTCCATTGACTGCTTATTAGTCATATTCAAACATATCGGTAATCATTGGTGTGGCCGGCGGGTTGGAACTTCAATAGCCTCTGGTTATCACTTTCAAAATAGACAAAGCAAAATTGCCTGTTCAGCCTCAAAAAGACCTCGATTAATGGGAAATAGGTCAGGGTCATCCATTGTCATTGTGTCTCTTTTGACAACAATCTAAGGATAATGATATATATCATTGTATTTTACCGTTTGGCTGGGTAACTAGGTGCGACGCATTATGCACTGTTAAGTGTCGATAAAAGCCAAAATTTTAAACAATTCATCACATTGATATGCATCATATATAGAAATGCACTGCTTTTACATAATTGTGCAGCTAGTGAATATGTAATACGAGAATAAAAAGCAAGTGAGCCAGGGTATTGGAGACCTATTCTGTATGATCATATTGCACATTGAACGTAAAAACAAAGAGAGTCTTCAATTAGAGCACATTGTATGTAGCAAATATCGTACAGTTCAGAACATTTTATGCCAACATTTAAAATAAAATTGTACATATCAATGAATTGAAGCATGCTGGATTATGTTGAATCGCATATCATACTACCAAATTTCAGAATGTCTGCATCAGATGACTAGCTTGTGCCCTGGTAAAAGATCTCCGAACACTGTGAGCGCCAACTGCAGGCAAAACAAAGAGATACGGCTACTTTTTCTACTTGTCTATTTTGCGATGGGAAAATAGCTCACAACCACAAGCTGTGTTAAGGAGCCTACGGTGCACCAGTTAAAAATTGATGCAAAAGTTATTTAATACATTTCAGGATCATCGAATGGTTATCCCGCTGGCTTATCATGGCGTAGAGCTCTCTCCACCTCAGCAGTGCACAGACAATACAGCTCCTTTTGCTCTACAGTGTACAATTTGATATGATGCTTGTAATGACATTTATAAGCCAACCTCATGACATTTACTGGCGTGTTTTGAGTAAGCAGAACGTATTTTCCGCTTATTGTTATCACATGACCTTTGATACTGTGTCAAATGTTGTTTGCATAGGATGTGAATATAATTTGCATCAAATAAATTGTAAAGAACATATACAAAGATTATAGATACAGAATGATAGCAAAAGCAAGACCGAATTGCATTTCGAGTTTTTATGCAAACACACAAGTGATTAGCCTTTGGTTATAATACCATTATTCCAACTTCGTACTTGATTCTTGAATCCTTCATATTATGTTACTGTATGACAAGCAACCGTATAGGGCTAACTTTGGCATCTTGTGCCATATCATGAACACTTTAAGTATTGACAGACATCTGAAGCTCTTCTAACAACCTGATATGCATAAGTATTTGACATAATAGTACTCTGTCATTAAACCATACATACATATACTTTACAATTCAGAGCCACTTAGAAAATATGTTGCCTATTCCATGATAAGGTAAGTGTGTTTTTTCAAGATTGATTCTGAAATGGTGTGATTATATCGTTGGTTGTCCGTTGCTTCTGTTACACCATGTCTCTGTAATAATGACGCATGGGGTTTGTCGACGACATGGCAGCCAGCGTGTCATATTCGCACTCTATGATCCGTTCCATGACACAGAGAATCGATGACCTCATTTAAGATCGCAATACCTATAGCAAACCCCTCAAGCCATAATGCGACCCAACAAATCGCGTCGTGTGCCGCACATTATGCGCTTTACAATCACTCAATCTGCCAACCATGGCAAATTTAATCCATTCACGGATTAAATAGAATTTTCATGTAGATAGGTGTTCTAATCTAAAATATCCTTACCACACATATAAGTCACTCGATACCGTGATTTTCTTAAAATTGCCTATTTGATATTCCGCTGTGATTGATCACTCAGTCAGACGGCTGATTTTGAGGTTATGACGATTATGACCGGATATTGAGGGATCGAGTAGTATTTGGTTAAATCGACAATGGTCAGTTCACAGAGTTCTTTGCACACGAATGTACGCACTGTGCACAAGAACATACTATCCTGTATAGGTTTGATTATACATATTATGCCTGCAGCCACATCTTGCCTCACGTAATTTGATGTGCACGCTACAATATATCATAGCGTATTTGGCTAGTGATAATATGTACAATACACGATGCCAGTTGAAATAGTTAACGGATATATTATGTCTGATGATGACAATTGTATCGACACTGGATTTCAATAAATAGATCAAGGTCAAAGTTATTGCGGAGCAAAGTTTTGGTAAAACCAAAAAGTATTCATTATAGTGACCGATTAGAAAAACACTAAGGGCTTGTTTCTTGAAATGGTAATTAGTATCGCTGCCAGAACTGCCCAATACCCAGTAATTGCAGTAGCTTATTATACGAAAGGATGAGGTAGTGAACTTGGCCCTCATGCCCACAAGCGCTAGGCATCCTCTCTTATAGCTCGGTAGTCAACCGCAGCCGCCGCTAGCGATTTGCCTGCCAGTGTCAAGTTTCGAAAAACGCTAAGGGATTGTTTCTTGAAATGGTAATTATTATCGCTGCCAGAATTCTAAAATTAACATTTACCATAATGATTAATTTATGAGCTGATTGTGTTCCATATCAGAGGAAACCTTGGACGCTCGGTTCTTTAGGAGTATAAAGGCCAGTTTTACCTTCCCGTTATAGATATATGATGAACGATTTCACAATGCAACTCCTTCATAGAATGCTGTAAGAAACATATTCTTTTATCTGGGTGATTGACAAAAGCGTAACTGACAACTTAACTTATATAATTGTTGCTGAAATGATAGGTGCAATCATGTGCTCGAAGGACGAGCAGATGTTCCTAATGGAAACCTAGACAATACTTTTTACCACATGAAAGTAAATTATTAAATGCCTTCAACTCAATCAAAGCAATTGGCAGATAAAGGCTACCCATAGATTCTATAAAAACAAGCCACGTTACCATTAATTCCTTTATTGGGGCAATTGATAACCAAAGGGAATGTTCCGAAAAACTGGATATTGTGACGATGTGACAACATGTTTCAACAAAAAGCTAAATTTGCCACATAAAGATCGTGTAATCCTCACAATATGTTGGCGTCGTCATCAAACACTTAATTGTTATCTGTTCATGTAGTGTTAGCTACAAGTTTAATAGCGCAAATGAGGAATTAATTTGCTACAACACTACTGAACGTTATGGAACAGTATTGGTGAACAATCAAAATGATCATCATTTAACGGTCATGGGCATTTTGCGGGGATAACTTGTTTATGCAGCCTTCAAAATGCAATCATTTGATGAGCTCGGCTGTCTATTTCCAAAATTATACACGTCTTCGACCTCTAAGATCGACATACCAGCCATGACCATTTGTTACCTAAATCATTATTACCGTGTAGAAATAACAAAGCTAGTAAGCTGTTTTCTACCATTAACAGCATTTAACGCACCATGCTTTGACTCAAAGAAAAGTTAAGAGAGGATCAAGTACATTGCTTTTTAGTGATGAAACCTATAACGTTTAATAAAGTTCGCCACAAACTACTCCAGAGAATATATCAGAGGAAAGGTATTTAGAAGTCACAATTTATCTTGTTATTCAATCTAGTCATCCGAGTTTCTTTCCGGCGATTGTATTTTCAGCTGGGTAAACGAGTACACAAAGAATATGTTCGCTGTCTTCTAGACATCACATGTGCGTGTGGGTGTATGTATGTGTGCGTGTGTCCTTTTAATACTGATTACTACTTTACAATACACATTATCCGCCAAAGTAGCTCAAAAGTTGGATTACCATGTGCAGAACATCTGGTCCGTTGATGGATCGCAAGGCAATTTAGAACGAATATACCGAATATAATGACATATATGGATGATGGATTGACTCAGATTGCTATATATATATAGTGTGAGTGTGGATGTTTGTGTGTGTGTGTGTGTGTGTGTGTTCACGTGTACATATTATGCGCAAAAGTAGGATGATAATATTAAAGGATTATTTCACCCAGCTGGGTTCTAAAATCCTTACTGATGATTCGCTACCCTCACACATAGATATACTGGTAGGTACATCTTACATTTACTATTAATTTGTCCATTTGCATGGCCATTTATCACGCTACCAGTATATGTTACAGTATTTATGATTGGAGTGAAGCTCTACGTTAGGTTTGTCGGGTTGTGAGAATCGTAGGACTGTAATGAATGTCATCGCAGATTGGACAAGACGATTCCCAGGTAATCCCTACTGTTCTGTGTACTCTCCTCACGGACTAAGCAACACATGTCTACGCACAGCTACTCTGATTAAGTCGTTAATTATTCAAAGCAAGAAAACGCAATGAGAGGATGAATAAACGTGCCATGAATTAGAAATGACGCTCTTACTCGACTGATTTAAGCCATCTGTTTAAACAAACGGTGATAACAGCTGGTCATCCTTATGTCATTTTACATCTTATATGCAAGATGTACCACTCCTGTTATACGAATAGTTGGCCCTATACCCGAAAACATCCCGCTGCTAAGGGTGTAGTACATTATGCGTTTGTTTCCGGTTGATTTGAATACCCATCTTATCACCGCACTATCTTTTCATCAACTCTTCTTGGTAACTCAGGCAAATGGTCGCACTGGCAAAGCAGCATTAGCCAGCTATTAAATGCACCCATGGTGGAGCTGACTGAGTTCCTTGGAAATTATGATCAAGATTTACCTTTACTCTAGGGTAATAGCCATTTGAAGTATAAAAAAAATCTTAAAAACAAATGAAGTATTGTAATAGAGAATCTAGTCTAGAACTACTTGCACCTATTCTACTACCATTCAAACAGGCATTGTTGCAATGCATGCTTTCTAGATACGGAAGTGATGGTATCGAAATACTACATTAATCATGGGCGTGTGTGGGCGGCGCCATTGCAAATGTCAATTAAATATACTTTTAGGCGTAATTATGGCTGAAAATATTTAAGTACTTATATTTAACGTGCTATTCGAAGACTAAATAGTTGTTTATTAATTCTAAAGACGAGAATGTACTGATATGCCTAAGTCGATAAAAAGAGCATTTGGGGTTACTTCTGCGATTTGTGCCAACATAAAGCAGATTAGGCTTTGGTGTTAAGCCAAGTAAAACCCACAACACAGCGAAAGTAGAATTCAAGGATAAATTGTTTGATGCTGTGTTAAACGCACTTATTTCTGCGCTGCTATAGTTCATTTGCTGCTTGTGGGTTATAGCAGTGTAGCGAAACGATGAAGTATGTTGTCAACCACTTGAAGGTCACCAAATGTATCAACATTTAAATAGGCTCTTTGTAACGTGAGATGACACTTTAATTAGCAGCACGTCAAGCTCTTCACCACTTATCGCTATATGCTCAGACTTTTCTGCCAGAAAGAATCTACATCATATCAAGCAACTCCATGATATGGTCTTCTTTGGTGCAACTGGTTCACTCTTTGTAAATTCATGGACCTCATCAGAGTTAGTTAAGTAATATATTTGCTATTGATTTGGGAGATCTCTTTTGATTACGAACATTAAAATGTGAAACTCAATTCAGATAAATGGATCAATTGTAACTAATTAATAAGCTGTAAATCAATTTCTATACGTTGTTGATCATCCGACTCGGAAATTCTCAATTCGTGAAATATTTTGAACGCGTCGTCGTATTGATAGAAAGCTGTAGGAGGCCGTGTCTCTTTGTGAGTGAATTTCAGACTGTGGTGTTGAAGTGTAACTTGTTGAATGACGGTTGTAAATTATGGGGTCTTGCAATTTGCTAGTGAAATATCGTTGTATATTGACCAATAAGTCGAGTTATATCGGCATCGCTGATGTTGAATATGTGGATGCAAATGTCCAAAACCTCTGACCACATGCGACATGGAGATGCTTACTGAACAAGCAACATGTCTTAGACTCTTTGAAACAAAAATGCTGTACTTCGTAGAAGAAAGAGAAAAAACAGACAAACAAAAAAACAACAGAGAACATACAGGAAGCGGTAGCACGGCAAAGTAAGCTTTCGGCGGAAATCCTGCATGAAAGCTGAATGTACCCAATAAATACAGCCAATCTGAAACCTGTGACATACTTCCATCAAACTAAGATATGCAGGTCAAAATCGCACATATCGGGAGCAAAACTACTATCCAACTTGCTCTCATGTTATAGCGAACTTTCAGTTTTCTTCTCTGGGTCCCTTTAGTCCTCAAGTTACTTTTATTACATATAAATCAGTGGGTATTGCATATTTTAGCCCCCAAGCTTAAACAAATTTTATAATAGACCGCCATTTGGTAAATGGAGGCGCTAGACGACAATGATTTATGGACAATTTCATGCCATGCAACTTTTTGTAACGTTTGACATCGACGTCTCGACCTTAACGGATGATCTTTATGTAACGTCCAACGTTTGGCAATTCCACCCTCTGAGTACAAGTCGATAAGTTACATCACTTGTCTACGCTGTGAGAAGTTACACAACTTTTCAACGCTGACGTCAATATCCTAGTTTATCATGAATTTAGCATTTAGTTTCATAGCGTGAGTTACTCCACCGATGGCGTGTCATTGGGTATCTGTCGTTTAATATCACGCCGAATTCTCTGTGATGTAGCCAGCCTTATATTGTTAGATATCGCAAATGTCGTAAATGACAATTTTCCAAAACTGCAATTTTGTCATATAACTTCCCGGTGCGAATTTTATGACGCACGTGGGTTGGACCCATGTCAAGACGAAATACCTTATAAGGAGCTCCCTTCTGGACCTCTTCACTCACTCCTCCAGACTCATTCACCCACCTTCTTGAACGAGACGTACTTAGTGCAGACATTTGCACAGGGTTCTGAATATATTTGGCGACTTGGAAAACTTCCAGTTTACTTTAAGAAATTTGAAACAATACAAATTACTCTGTAGCGGATTATCGATATCTACTTTTATAGAACTTCTTCCAAGACGGGGAAAACCATTGCCCCACTGGACTCGTGTAATTCTGTGTAATCAAGAACTTTGTAAATATAAGCTCTCAATAAGAGGGACACATCAACTTTACAACTGGCGACCCCGACGAGACCCAAGTAAGTCAACTATAACCATGCATCAACAAAAATGTCACGAATACACCTTTCGTCGGTGGCAGTGACGATATAATCAGCCGCTCATCCGACACAGATCCTCAATGCTGGCTGTTTTTGTGCGATTCAATGACAAATTGAAAACACTCGATCAGAGGTGAACCAATCTCGTCGAA
>CM067349.1:45789356-45819356 GCA_034190875.2 Urechis unicinctus | reverse complement strand
CATATGAAAACGCGTTAGAAAATAAGGGATTACACTTGTATTTTCGCCTATCGAATGATTCCATTACCTAATCGCCTGTGTGTCTACGCCGCTTGTCCAAATGAGTAACTAAGTGCTGTTAATCTCTCTGCCGAAGGCAGTGCCTCTGGTTTGCTACTACCAACGATTATAACATATGTAAGATCAACAACAGCAGGTCGGTGGTGTATTAATTTAGGATTAATATGAGATTGCAAATCGGTAACTGTTGTGTCGGAAGCTGATGCGTTGCTTTTATGGTAGGACTAATTTATGCCAGGCGGTCATTTGCGTTGTAATAAACGTTTGACGAATGCTATAGGCGGAGTCTGACAGCGGAGGTGGGCTGTCTGTGGTACAATTACCAGATTATCAATTATTTCAGCTCCTCGACAGGAACAGTAAGTTGGTAATGCACCGCGCTGGCGACTTCAATGAGCCAACAAGGGCATTATCATATCACGCACTGATTGCCAACCTCACCAGCTGCTACCGAGTCACCTGCTATTAGCTAGCTTCTCTTCAAGCTATCACATGACACAGGTAGTCAATGGCAGCTGTGACTTGCGATCACAAACTGCTTGTGAAATTCGCTATAGTAATTCGAGATGGCGGTTATCCGTATTATAAGTAAATCTACAAGAATTCATTTATCTTTTCTGTGTTAAGGTCTGCTGACTTCTTATAATTCCTTTTTAAACATATGGATAATCATTGTTATGGCTAGGATGTTTATTCTGCAACAGCAGCTGGATATCATGTGCAAGATTAGCAATGCAAAACGAGCTAGTGCAGCCGTAAAAAGACCTAGCATAAAGGCAAATGTGTCACACCAGTCCATCGTCAATGTGTCCATTTTAAAAACAATCCATATCAATATCTATTACAGTACTACACAAATTAAGCTCGAGCCCCTATGGGCTGGGTGACCAGGTGCAACGGGCATGACGCGTGTTGAATAAAGCATGATGCCGTCAGTGTCATGCATGGGAAGTGCCGATAAAAGCTAAAATCTTACATCCTTCTACACATTTAGATATATCATACGCAGCAATGTATTATGTCATTAAAGATTGTACCTGCGATCATATCAATCGCATCACGTATAGTGCTGTTCACACTGTACTGCCATAGATACCTGTATTTGCACCCTACATCGACAAATTGATAGCTAGTGATAATATGTACAATACACAATGGCAGGTGATATAATTTAGGACATGGCCGTAAATTATTAAATGCTGTCAATTCATGCACAACACCTGTCTCAGATAAAGGCTGCACAGAGATTATACGGACAATTGCCATAGATATATTGCACACATTAATTCATATATTAAGGCAGTTTATAACGGACTCAGATGTTCCGCACGACTGGATATGTGACAATGTCACAACATCTTCAACAATACGTCACAGCTTGCGCTGCAACATAGAGAGCATATAAACCTCATAATATCTTGGAATCGTTACAACACACTATCTTGTCATATACTCATATATTGTGAGCTGCTGCAACAAGTTCAATAGTAGAAATGTGGAATTCATCTGCTATAACACTACTGAACCTAGTGGTACAATATTGGTGACCAGACGAAATGATCATCAATTAACCTTATTACTTATGTAGCACCCTGTCAGCCGAATAGGAATGCAATTTTTGTTATTGTTGCCGATTATCTGGCGCATTATTATTGATCTCGTTCTTTATGCTAATTCCTTGCATATTCTGGATTTTAATCTGATCATGGAAAAGGCGGCATTTTCAGTCGGCTGTATGATATGACGTAGTCACGATAAAAGACGTTTGCGAAAGACATTTGAAAAATTCGTCAGATTGCTCCAGGTAGCAATTCGGGTCACCTTGGGTCTTCCAAGTAATAACCAGTAATTGCAGCTGCTCGTAATAGGAAAGGAGAATGTAATGCACTTGGCATACCCCGCAAGCGTCGCCGACCACCATACGCCGGCAGGGCACTAGGCATCCTCTTATATTGGCCCGATAGCTAACCACAGCAGCCGCTAGCCATTCACTGCTCATACTGCTGTGCTGCGATCACAAACTGCTGCCCCAGTTAGAAAAGGGCATTCGATTATAATGCATGAGTTCTATCGCTATTGTCTGTGTAGGTACGTAGACTGCTTGTAACACCCAAGGTCATAACCAATCATTTCAAAAACATTCACTGTGGCCAGCAGGCTTTGTAATAACAGTAGCATGTGTTATGTTAGGGTTATATGTGTGCTCCGGGTCACAATTAATGTAACCTTACGGGTACATTTCAGGACTAATCCTGCTCGTAGAGCAGACCAAACTTCAATAGCCGACTCACATTATAGTTTCTGTTCTAGTGCTCACATTTGTACGAACCTTATGATGGAGTTTACACGACATCATCATAACAAGTATCGGGATTGAATGTTTACTCATTGTTTCTATCTGTATGTATTTACATAAAAGTCGATACGGCCTCATGTTACCTTCAATAGCTGCTGTTATCTAATATAAAATGGCTGTTCTTTCTTTTAAACACTTATCGGTCATCCGGAGTGCTTAACTGTCTCACATTAATGGTTTCATATTCCGAAGAGAGCTAGCAGTTTTGGCACAATTCCTACCAATAGAGGGACCAAACAGAGTGTGGTTTGAAACGACCATTGTTATTGTATTACGCGCAGGTCATACATGAAGGTATCAATCAATATTGATTCACTATCATGGTTCTTAGTGTGCTGGTGGCCATTACGTGCTCCATGTACAGTGTAGTAGACTCTATAATGCATCACAGAAAACAGCACGTTCACGATGGAAGCTGCAATTACGTACGTTTTCAAAGCTGATGATGACGGGGATTAGCAAGTTGAAGAAACTACGCCATTGCCAGCAATATATGTGACTACGCTCAGTGGACTTTTTGAAGTGTATGCATATCGCATAAGTTCTTTGTATTGCAAAACCCAATAATTTAGACACGATAAATATCACAATTAAACAAACGAGCAAAATGATTCCGCATATTTACGATATAAATGACGAACATTGTGGGTTGAGTCCCACGCTACGGCATAGCATGCTAGGTCATGATAGCAAGTTAATTTGGTGCCATACTATGACATATGCACTTCATTTCTATAAACATTGCATAGTATCGCGTTTAACGATAATAAACTAACTATTAGACAGTTAAATGGATCATTCATAAGGTTTTATTGCGAAATTGACTACCTAAGACTGAAGTTACCATCGCGTTATCAACTGAAATGTTAGAGGCGTCTTTATGAACATTTTAATGTGCCCACCATTAATGAGCGGCACATACTATTTGATATTTCGCGGGCTATGTCTGTGGTTGTGAATTTCGAATCAAGTGTGGCGGATGTAAGATCATAGCAGCGAAGGTTGGTTGACGTAGACGCATTGGTAAATATAATGGGCGCAATATACTTAAATGCCTCCCGCCTTATTTGTATGATTTGTTTTAATTAGCCAATACCAAATGTTGAAAGTTTGATTTTATGATAAACGCAGATTGATTTAACCTAGCGCATATAATGCAAATAAACGTGGCTTTATTCATAATTCAATAACTTTCCTACGATAACATATTTAGAGACACCATAGGTTATTACACATTTAAGGACTGCATGTTTTGCAAGCTGGAAACTAGTGTTGCCCGTTCATTAAGGGCTTTCTACGAATATGTGGAAACAAATTATCGGCACAGTGGTTGATGATTGCCTTTGTGTACTGTGCCACATCGTGCTAGTGAAAATACAATTATTCAAATTACTGTCCATCAAATTAAATCCGCTGACCAGGGACTGATGTTGGTCGAGTTATTGTCTATCTGTTTTAAACCACACCTAAGCCATTGCATAGATATATCGCTCCACAAATGTCTATACCTAAATTTGTAGTTAGGAATTATGCACAAGAGATACTAAAATTTATTTAGCAAATCAATTTAGTTCTGAAAGGTTTACCAACCGCTTGTCTGCAATTCAATTTCATTGTCTATATTAAAAGAAATATATACATTGGCATTTTGGGTAAGATAATTCGTTCTACAAGAGTACCAGATTATGACCTTAATAACTAGAACTTTCTGTCAAGGCTTAAGATGATCATCATTTAACTAGGAAATCGGAAATATGACAATGTTGATAATTAATGTTATATAAGCGCCACCTGCAGTCAGGTTTTGCGATATCCGACCAGGAATATTGAGAATACTATGTACGTATCCCTGAATGTCATATCGCAGGAGCATCAGCATTTCCAACAATACATACGGAAATGAATTGGCATAAAATAATATGTGGTTATGGAGGATTATCTGGACGAGACTTTACCACAGGCCTTAATACCATGTGCACTATAATAAGATAACTCTTGGGTTATTGATGACGGACGGTGAATTAGTATCAACTGGACAAATCATGTTAGCATAAAGTAACATCGGGAATACCAGAACTTCCTTTAGCTAATGTTTACCATGGGGTGAGTACAGAATATTTTTGTTGGTAGCTTGGTATGCTAAAAGTCTGTGGTTTTAATGCTCTCAGGTAGAGATTATATGACGCGGCTTTGCAACTTCTGCCTGTATTAAAGACTGGTGATTCCTTGTAAATGATAGTTCATTACATGGGCCTGATAAACCCTATTCAAAAAAGCGTAGGGCGTTTTGAACTTTAATTTGGCTTATAACTTACCTCGGCGGTTCGTTTGTATAGAATAAGCGCCATGTGTCCGGTCATCGTCGTGGTTCTTTTCATTTATAATTAGCACTTGCCATAGGTTGTAGTGTAACTACTATATGTATCGTGGGTGACCATAGCAGGATTTAGATGCCTAAGCGGCTTGAGTGTGCTTCTATTTTCAAATCGGCTCTGTCCAAGAAAGATTATCAAGGATATGTCAATCAGGCATATCAGTATCTGTCAACTTATGAAAATATCTCATCTTATCGAAAACATAGATAGAGAAGCGAAAACAGTAAACCGCGCGTCCGCTTTGGGGAAACAAGATAGTGAGGTGTGGCTAATCTAGCCTACAAAAACCATAGACGAGGGCATTGATAATGGTCTTTCAGTAAGCTGGACAGCGGACTACATATATATTTGATACTTGCCCGTATATTCTCATGATGTATGCACAATTCAGGCTGTCATCAGGCTGTTTCCTCTTATCACGTGTCAGCGTTAATCTAGATTGAAATATGGGAGCCGGTTGGCATGTTCAACGAGGCTTGTGATTCGCAAATAAAGCTGCTTATCATATGAGAGGCTTGTAGGCTCAGTTTCCAGCTGATAATGTTCTAAATGTATTTAGAGAAGGAGTAGGTGCTTTATACTGTCATCAAACAGCCATTTAGAAACAAACTGACAGCTGGGATACTTAGTGAAGCCAGATGTAGTCGCAATATAGGAGTTTTACGATGTAAGGGCCATTAATTGTTTTACGAGTAGTTTCTTAATTTAATCCTTAATTCTCTTTAAGAGATTTTTTTTCAAATTTATATTGTTACTGGGAGGTCTATCAGTCATCACCTACGGCATAATTGCAGGAGTTATTATGAGGCACGGTTACGTTGAATATGATAGTGCACCGGAATTATAATCAACTATACATATCTCTATTCGGCAGCACGACGATACATGTTTAACATCAAACACTTGGAAAGTAGTTTTAGGTGTAAGATAATTGCCCAAATCAAAAACGGTTTACCTTTTCTTGCCTCGAACGTGATGCAGCTTACCCTTCCATGTATATGCTGGATAATGACATATCAATATTCTTTATTTTTTTACACTACCTGCACATCAAAGTAGTGAGTCCAAACAAATATCCGCTTTAATTCAAGAAGAGAAATAATTTTCAAAATGGTGACGCTGCTGATGAGAGCGACGACTATCACGACGACGACAATGATGATGATGATGATGGTGATTATGATTTTGATGATGATGATGATGATGATGATGATGATGATGATGATGATGAGTGTGGCGCCTATTTATTGACGCGGCAGATGCTAGTGATCATGGTAATGACTGTGATTATGAAGTTGGCAATTATGGTGGTTGCGATTATATCGACTAAGCTATAATATATTTTGATGATGACTATGATAGTCAAGTTGTTGGTGATGTAATGGATTATACTGATGATAATGTAGGCAATAAGGATGGAGTTACGAAGATAATCTTCAGAAAAATGGTGATGAAGGTAATGACAATGATGATAATATGATGACAATATGAAGTTGTCTGTCTTAGCAATGAATCTTCGAAAACGTATTCCGTTAGGTAAGGGCAAAGGAGCAGTACGAATATGTATCCTGGGTATAAAGAACGACTATGGATGGGAAGACTGCATGCTGTCTAATGTCATCATCAACAGATGATGATTATATTGAGGGAAAACACATTTGCACGCTTTACATTTGTCAGCTTTTATGTCATGGTTTGAATCATCATGATGATGTCATCATCAACAGATGATGATTATATTGAGGGAAAACACATTTGCACCATATTGGGGTGTCATTCTTCTGCTAAGAATACGTACGTTTCGGATTTGCTGTCTCGACATGTTTCCTGTGAATTACGTTAAGATGTAATTTTGCTGATGCATACAGTTCACGCTGCGCAATGTATATGAGCAATATTATGCTGACTTATACTATGATGAATGTCCATTAGCACATTTTCTTTCGTCCACCATTCCGCTACGTTCATGGTACGACATGTAAGCTAATAAAGATATATCAGCATCCGTCGTGATGATAAGTTAAGGCAGTTCTTGACCACGCACTCCACTACCGGTTCCACACTGGAGGAGCATAAAACCATGATAATTATCATCGCTAACTAACAATGACACTAAACATCACGATGTGATTTATCCGTCGATGAAATGAATTGCCTGTCTGCATTTCTTCGCTACTGCGACCATTTACCCGTGTTGCCAGGCACGCTTTAACAAATAGAATGTGCCTTTTTATGTGAGCACATTATTACGCTTGATCAACCCCTCGTACATATAAATTGTGCACAATAAATTAGTAAGGTTGATCCGAACATTATCCGTGTTGAAATCTTTAACAAATATCAACCCTCGTCATATTGCGGCACAATAAATTAGTAAGGAAAATAGAACGTGCGCTCCTTCTTTGAATTGATTTGTGTTGAGCCTCATTGATACCGTTACACCATTAACTTAACATTAAATATCGCTGTTAACTGGTTAAAAGTAGAAATTATCATGTTATGGACAACGTCGCCGTTTATATGATAGTAAATCATTATGAAATAATCATTATCTTTGAATGGCAACATATCCTCGAACAATATTGTCTCATGAAGGTTTGGCTCTCTAAAATAACTATCAAGTATGTCTTCGTTTAATCATTGATAGCCTGTCGTTGCAGTGTCATCGTTTCTTAGACTACTGCCGGACGTATTCATTACTCTGACTAATATCTGACATTGATTGGACGTGAAGTATAAAAAGTATACAAGCTTCCGAGTGATGTGTTCGATGCATAATACTAAGTTTGAATGCCGCTCTGGCCGCCATCTTAATGGACTTATCATTGATCACACCCTGGAAGTAAATCATTTCTAGCCTCCAGCCATCGTTCCCATTAACAAAATGGGATTCGTACCATAATTCTTTAAATAAAGCAGCTTAAGCTACCATAGCGACGACCATAGATGATTTCATTGACGTAATGCCGCAGCAGACATCTATCAGGAAAGTAAATGAATACATAAGCTTGCTCATCAGGTTATAAGAGGCTAGAATCTGCAGGGTTATGTAATCATTGAATAAAGAGCGATATTGAGGTTTCGAACGACCCCCATTGCAGCGCATGTTGTGGAGCATAACATTTATCTATATGAACGGCCATGGACCATCATTTCAACTTGTGAGGTTGTATTTTAACGGGAAACAAAATGTTGGCGGTGTGATCGGCATTTCAGATGTGGTAAAATATGTTCTTGGTTAGGCAACGCTTGATTGTTCGGTACCATCACAGGATACGATACTATAAATAGCCCATTGTGTGCGGTGTTGGTCGTCAAAGCAACTGGGCGTTATGACGAATGGCTGTAGTCCGAAATTGTACACCTTAGCTTCTTTCAATATATTAACTAACAGTAATAGTGGGGCATGTTAAATGACGGACGCGGGCTATAATACTGCAAAAGAATTGCTGTTAAGAAACTCAATGCCAAATGAAGCCATTGATATAGAGAAATGTTCGAGTTGCATATTGGGGGTATTTTGTGTTTAAATTTTCATGTTATCAATATTCTCGATGTCGAATAACCGACACGATAACCATGCAAGTTTAAAAAAACGCTTAATTTCTCCAAGTATTTTAAAAATAACATATTTGTTGTTAGATAGATCTAAAACCACGTTCCCCTTGTAGTACCGGGAAACATCCGCTGATTTGGGACGTTCGGCTTAAGATTCAATCAATTTCTCAGCGCGCTTAATTTGGAACTTGGTTGCACAAACAAGTAATATGGATAAAATATGCAAATTCCGTCACTCTGACTAACCACCCCTAGCCCCCACCCCCAGCCACACCCCCGCAGTGGCAGATGGCACATCTGGACTGCATATACCTTCTCTCATACTTGTTAACTACATATGGCTGATTGCACATTTTCATGGTACTTACACAAGTAGCCTTCCGCTGTAATATGTTTCTACTGACGGGAAGGTCAGGCTAATGGTACAATTACCGACAATTATCCCCCATGGTTCATTCGTAGGGAAGAGGATGCAATAATCTGCGTGGTCACTGTTCTGACTTCACATGCTGATAGAATATCTATGAAAACTATTTCGCAGCAGCAACCTGGTAATATGACAGATGGTTTTGCTTTACGTTGAAGTGTGGAGTACAATGTCTGCTAGCCTATAATGCCCCAAGTTTGTGCTCTTTAATGCAATAATTGAGCTGACTGCAATGACGAATTATTCGCAAATTACATTGGACTATAGTTAGTAAAAATGTTACGTTAATCCATGTACGCTAGGTACTCAGAATCCCCCGTTAACCAAAGCTATAAAAGGTGCCTCATAAACTCACAGTTAACCACACATATAACAACGCGATAGTCTACGGTTTGTTAGGATACTGCTCCAACTAACCAAACCCATGTGAAAATCTGTTTTTGAATTCAGCGAAACTCAAATACAACATTTAGCTCCAATCAATTTGCAACGTACATTGCATTAATATCATTAAAATGATGTCATCACGATGCACATCATGCATATACGGATGTGCATTCTCCTTGTACGCAATCAATGTGTAATTGTTTGGCACAGCCTCTTTGTGTACGAAGAGCAACGAAGCGTTTATAGTTCACTTCAATTTTGTCATTGCTGATTAGATTCATTATGAATTGATCGACTAGTCTGAATGCTGCACCTGTGATGATTGTTTTCTATATAGAACCTTTATGTAAGCAATCTCATTCGTATTAGTAGAAGCCATGCCGTGCATTTGCTATTTCATCAGCCAGCGGGTGGTTTTCATGTGTTGAATACCGTATAACTTAAGCTTAAATAAGACCGGAGAAATGCTGATGCCTTTCATATTCGTAGCTTATGAATATTGTTTTTTCACACATAGATTTGCATGGCTCCGGTCGGCTTGGCTGTAAAATACCTGACTTCAGAGGCTTCCATCTCTCTTATTGCGCACATCAACGTTCTATATAATTTCCGATGTTTCACAACCTTTGACGTCTTTGTCTTGACAGAGCAATTGCCGCTTGAACGATTGCTTATGTCGCAAAGGTAACAATTAAGAAACTCCTACAAAGGATCCTGTTTTGGTAGGCAGTTGGGAAACTTGAGCCGCCAGAAAGAACATGTGTAAAGTAGGGACTTTCACGACTCGCAAGCAATAAATTGTTTTGGTCTCGCACATTTGATTAATTTAATCTCATACTCTGTCTCCGTACATATTTGTCATATTTATGACCACGATGAAGTCTGTTTTGGTGTAGAAGGTAAAGTAAGGTATCCCCACATCACATCTGGCGGCATTGCAAGGTGGTACAGATTACTTAATGTCGAATTTCTGCTGCAAACAAGTGATATGTATAGCTAAAAAAAGGGTTAGGGATAAAATCAAAGCTTACCTTTTATTGTGGTGCATAAGAGAATTCGATGAGATACCCCGTCGGCAGATCATGCCCGTCCAGCAGACCCAACCTCAGCAGTGCAGATACAAAAGAAGGTCGGTGACCGGGCACCGGTGACTGACGTAAGGGTGGGTGACGTCACTATAACCCCATCACAGTCTGCTCATAACCTAGGAGTAGTGATAGACAATTCCGGCTCAATGACCGAACACATCTCTAGTGGGTGTAGCGCTGCGTCGCACGCTCTGTGGAGAATCAGCAAAATTAGGCATCTTTTGGACCAAGCTACACCGGAGAAATTAATACATGCATTCAATAGTTCCTGACTAACTAAGGTAATAGTTCGTTATTCGTTTTTCCTAATTATCAAATCAGGAAATTACAATTGATTCAAAATTCAGCTGCACGACTGGTCACTACGATGTCCTTTAAGTCTCGTCAAGAGATGAGACCAGTTCTCATGGAACTACATTGGCTCTTAGTTGAGCAGCGCATTATTTTTAAAATCCTTTGTATAGTCTTCAAGGTGATTCACTACAGTACGGCGCCGCGCTCCCTCACTGAGATTCTATCAGTAGCGAGCTTCTGCAGTACGATTGGTCCCCCCTCCGCTTTGGGAGGCGAGGAAGTATCGTCATAGTTACGGCGAGTGTTCCCTATACTATGCCGGCTGTAAGCTATGGAACAAGTTACCGGAACATATCCGGGATATCAGCGAGTTTGAGAGGTACAAAAGAGTTCTAAAGACGCACATCTTCAGGAAACATTTTAATCATCTGTATTATTTTGTTTATTCAATCGATATAGTCCGAAATTATCCCTATTGCTGTACACTTTTATCTTTACGCATCATATGTATCATTATATCTATTTATTCATGTACTCGATATACAGCCTGTTGAGATGCCGATGGAATGGGTTTAAAACAAACCATCATAATCATATGATTTAAAATCGGTCTAAGAGTTCAAATGGCTAAACGCCGATTCGACAGTTGATGCATTGTTTGCATGATGCGACCTATTTCCTCTGAGCGACCGTTGGTGCTGTGATAAACGCTTGGCGAATACTGTCAGCCGAGCCAGACAACACAGCAGGGCTGTCCATGATGCAATTACCACAGATTAGAGCTCCTCCGGCGACGAAGTTAGCTTGTATTGCACCTCGCTTCGTAAGGGATGGCCACCATCATGTGCACGAAAAATGGCATAATTTAATCACTGACTTGTTGTCAACCTCAGGAGCCGCTATCAAGCAGCCATTGGCGAGGTTGTCTTCGAGCTATCAGATGACACAGTAAAGCAATGGCTGTGATCCAAAACTATTGGTGAAATTCGCTTTTGGCATTTGAGAACGAAGATGTCCGCCAGAAGTGTGAATCTACAGGAAGTAATCTCCGTATATATAGTCTGTGAAGGTTCGCTGACTGCATGTCGAGACAGGAAAAGTTCAGCAAGAAAGTCCTCGCATAATTGCAAATAGTTCAAAGCCGTTCATCGTCAATTTGTCTGGTTGGACAATCCAGGATTACGATATATCTATTATAGTATAATATAAATCAAGCTCGACTCCCCTTTTATCTGGGAGAGCCAGGTGCAACGAGCATATGCGTGAACATAGCTGCCGGTATTATGCTTGGGTAAGAGTCAATCTATATTCATAATAATGGCATTGAATGTGAAAATATATAGCCATCCACGAATGAGCTCTTGACATAAAGAGTCAATGGATCTATATTTTTTCGCGCTGATTGTATTAACATTACCTTGAAACCCGCCTTACGTATTGCCTTCATTAAACCTTGTATCAAGTGACAGTCGAATAAAGATTTCTAGCCGAACTTGGCATATTGAATTATTGCACTAACGTGACAAGTTTGCTTCCAAACTATTGGTTACAAGTTAGTAATCCCAACTCAGCATGTATTTCTTGAATCCTTCATTTGATGTTAACGTGTGGCAAGCAACAGTATGAAGCAAACTTTTGCATTTTGATTCATAAAATAAACACTGTGGGTATTGATTGACAGATATCTGAACTTCTTATGCATAATAAATTAACCGATATGTTAATAGGTGTTCATATTCCGAGCAAATTTAGACGATATGTAGCCTATCCTGTGATGAAGTAAGTGTGTCGTAGCAAATAGGATTCTGAATTAGTGTGGTTTTATCCTTGGTTGCTCTTTTCTTATATTGCACCTAATGTATCTGGAATAATGATGCATGTCTTTTGTCGACAGCGTGGCAGCCTATATGTCTTTCGTGATATCCATATTGACACTCCATGATCCATGACAGGAAACAATGTGCAATTAGCGCTTCCTAATTATAACCCAAATTTATCGCAGACTGTATCGCTGTATGTTATGTTGGGGCATGCTTCGCTTTATTATCGATATGATGTTTATATTTTGCTATGAGTTATATTGGTTCTAAATATACTGATCGATTATCAGAGATAAATGGCGAAGTTATTAAAGTAGTAATTATTACCGACGCCAGTAACATATACGTAACATTTGTCACAATGATTTTAATATTAAATGAGCGTGTGCCACATCCGATGAGACTACTCGTCGTCAGCACAGAGATACTCTGTGAGCCAAAATAAGCAATGATTCATCGTCGTGTTAACCTACAGGTGCATTATGAGCCGTCAAAGACAAACTTTCACCAGGAAAATATCTGATCCATTGGCAAATTTTCCGACGTTAGGCAATGTCTTTTAGTAATGGCAATCATTTTATCCGTATTTAATTATGGCTCTTTATAGACAAAAGCATGTCGTAATGTTGGTGACTTGCGCCTTAAGCACAATAGCTATGATCGTGGAATTAATATCACCACTCGCAGATGGTATAACCCGGAATTTGTAGCCAAAATTTAATAATGTTTGCCCTGTCACCACTGTAAATCGCACTTCTATAAGCCGGGAAAACCATTGTAGGCGTAAGCGATTTGCCAACCATTGGCGAGATTATCTTCCAACTGTCAGATGACAGAGAGAGGCCAAACGCTGCCCATAACTGTGCGATCACAAACTTCGGCCTCAGCTGCCAAAGACTATTGAGTATGCAGGAAAACAGGCATGGTGCGGGAATCAATAAGAGTTAGTTCTTCCTTATTGTCTGAGTGGGTACGTGGATTGCTTGTTACACCGAAGCTCCTAGTCAACCATTTCGAAAGTCATCTGGGCGGCTAGCAGGTTTCGACGGTAATAGCAATTAGGTATCACTATCACGAACAGCTGTGCAATTATGAAAAGTCAGCCGCATACGACGTCCGATACAGGCGAATGTATCAGGGCATTATCATCCTCAATATGTCTAATGTGAAAACCCAAAGATTGGGATGTATCTTATAACAGTGCAACTCAAGTTTCAACGACCTCGTTAGTGAGATGCCGTCGGTGTTATTCGTTGGTTAAAAAAGTCAACATTGGATTAATGTCTACAATTATATAAGTCTGCACCGCTTGATCACGCTGAACAAAATGCCGCATAAAATCGTGCTGCTTTAAAACAAGGAATGTAATGTTAACGAATGATAACTGATCTGTAATCACCGTATTGTACTTCAAGGGCTGTGGGCGTTAGTTATTGCAAACCTGAATGTATGGGGTAATTGCGTGTCGTTATCACACGGCCTAGCCTGTGACTGCATTAACAGCAGCTTGCCTTTAATCAATCACTGCCTGACCCCTGTATAATTACTTATTGGGGTCATATTGGTGCAGCTTGTGAATAAGTATAGCAAACCTGGCCTAGCAGAGCATTGCTGGTGTGTACAACACATTTGCGAAACCTATATATATATATATATAGAGATATATATATAGATATATATATATATATATATATATATATATATATATATATATATATATATATATATATATATATATATATATATATATATATATATATATATATATATATATATATATATATATATATATATATATATATATATATATATATATATATATATATATATCTATATATATATATATATATATCTATATATATATATATATATATATATATATATATAGTCACGCTCAAAACATCATGCTTCCTCTCGTAATACGACGCCTTGTATTAATGACGTGTTCCGCGAAATAAGCCCATAATATTACCTCTACTGAGGCTTCTAACAATCCAGGAATCAAGTGAAAGAGTAGAATTAGTTGACGGAAAAGCAGTAATATCGGCAAAGTCTTATTGCCTTTCTAGAACTGGGCAGAGCTTACATTCTGTTCCTTTTTTGAAGAGATATGCGGCCTTTTCCAGGTATGATGTCAATCAAATCTTTATTTGTAAGTGGCTTGAGCAAAATGATGCAATCTGCTGCACTTGTAGCACCGTGAGCGAGCGTTGCTCAATTCTTATCACGTTATCGAACAGCAAAACACACAATATGCTCACATAGCCAACACGAGGCACTGACATATTGCAATTCTCCCTCTGTCCCCTATCGCAGGAGGAGTCACAAGAAAACGTACATGAAGTTTAATACACTGATGCTTGCCACTAGTAATAATCACAAAACCTCCGCAACATTACTGAAGCACTGCATTACACGAATTCTCACTCCTACCATTGCACAGGATGAATGCATATTGCGCGCTAGTGTTTCAGAGCACTTGAGTGTCTGTCTTGCTGTTAATGCAATGAGGCCTCTTCCGGCATTATAAGATCGCACTTGTGCAATCATTTATTGCCCTAACAACAGAGCAAATTGAATTCCCTAGACTAGGAAGCATGCCTACAAGTCGCCACTTGTTTGCATGCATATAGGAGCATCCAGGGGCACTCGCTGCTACTAATTGATATATTAATTTATAAAATCAGCCATTATTGACAGCATTGTTGTTGCGCTTAGGCATTCAGGTAACGTTTAAATGTTTAGTTCGAAGGCGCTATATCACAAAATTCTTACTCATCATGGGTATAATTGAAAAGTTTGGAGTTATTTACTTCATTGGTGCTCAGCAAATTAAGAATATGAACTTTTCCAGCTTCCTTAAAAATATTAAATGCATTGTATTGACGACTGCTTCTGAAAAGAATGACGAAAGACGCAAGCAAATGCCGAGATTCTTTTCAAACCAAGTTCTCAATTCTATATTGGATCCATTGCGCCTATACCTCTAGACAGCGCGTCGCACTTCCACATCCAGTTACAAACTGCAGCTTCAATTGTCGAACGCGCAAATAAATACATTTTCTCACATATCTTCAAGTCAAGCGCCTGTGTGTCACGTATTGACAATGGTACGTTGTCAAATCGTGACATCGGCTAATAAAGGGCACACTCTCTGCAAAATTAATGCAAAGGGCGTCAACAGCAAATTATAATGCAACAGAATCAACATGACTAAGGGCGTGTCATATAAATTAACAAAGAATCGTCCAGTAGAGATTGACAAGCATATGTCAGCGACAACGGCAAGATGAAATATATGGATAATGAAGAGTTAGCGTTGTCAGTTAGCCCTGGGTCAGAGGTATAAAGGGATGGCCATCTTTTGTTCTGTGAATGCATCTTCTATACATGTAAAGCTACACACCGCAAGTGAATTGTTGTTTCTCTTGTGGAGAGGTGTATGTTGTTTACATTGTATCAAATGGTTTGTAGGGTGTGTTTTTATTGTGAGAGATATATTTCATTCGACAATGACAGATATGCCAGTGCATCACATCAATGCTGACTTGCTTGTGAATTAGAGTAGCATCAAGTCAATCCTGTATGCATTAAAAAGCGACGTTAATGTATGCGCTCAATTAGATATGCACAAGCATCTATTGTAGTAGCATAAAGTTAAGTGTCAAACCTTATGTGTACAAAGTAACAGCATTGTTTATGCATCGATACAAATCTCGGGATTGAATAATTGATCAATTGTTCAAATGAATGATCCGATTTACAATTTGAATGGTTGAGAGAATTACATGTGCGAACAAGTTAAACCAGCAGGTTTGTTCATTGCTAACATTATCAACCCTACCCATAAACGTATTTATTTCCTTCAAATGAGTAAGATGCATTTAACATCAACGACAATATAGCTTCTCAGTTACACAGATGTATAAGCAGACTCAGTTTGTTTGATTGGTATTATTGGAAGTACGCTGTAAAAATCACTTGCCGCACGAGATTCTGTCGTTGCATCATAATGGTGGATTAACACGCGTCGAGTAGACAATATGTAAGTTTGAAACCCATATATTTGTAGGAGCATCACAGAAACTAATATGTCGTCAACCTGTTGTACATGGTAAATGAGACAGCAACACCAAACCGCCTGACCACATGATGTAAAACGCTTAAGCATCATGGTACTCTGATCTATTTGAGTCAGAGATGCGCGGCTTTATAGACCACAATCTATACATTACGACTCATCTGCGCCAAAAGGCTCATTATTACGTTTCTCTTATCACCTGGGTTAGGGTTAATTACCCGGTAGGAAGCCACTCTATTTGCGAAACATTGTACGCAGTCATCGCACATCACAGATCTTTTTTTTTTTGACGCTACAATATTCGTCAATATTGAGCGTTGAAGCTAAAACTATCGTCTATCCTGCCATCATCTGTATGATGCATCCGATTTAATACATTGAATAAATGCTGGCTCTGTGGTATTAAGATACATATTCTTATCTGTTCATTTACTTTAGTCCAACAGCTGCGATTAATTCACTGACCCGATGCTATGATTATTCTAATATAAAACTGCAGGACGTAGCGACGATACTATCTCCCAAAATGAGCATCTAACTTCATTCAATTGTCAATCGTTGCGCATATTCTTTTCACGAACTATTTAGTGATCAAATAATTTCCCGAAATGGTTGCACATGATTGTCAGTACTTTCCTCCAGGGCTTCATGTAAACAGCCGTGCCAGAAAACCAGCCACCAGCTCTAATTTATTGTCATCGTTTTCAAACTTGTATGGCAGTCGTTGTAGACGTGTTTCTGATGAGAAAGATTGTCTGGAAAATTTCTTGTTGAATGGACGATATACAGCAGTCCTGTTTCGCCCGGTACCTTAAGATTGGAGCAACATCAAATGAGAGTTATTATGAAGAAAAAAAATTTTTTTTGTCCAAACAAACACTCGCATGGTGGTAATGAATCTGTAATATGTGCATTAAAGCTTGAAAACATATTGCTGTCCTGAATCTGAAAGGTCCACTTTCGAATGTCGGTGACTTGATCATTTGCGAATAGTCAATTGCCGTGTCAATAGCGGGTGTTTTGGTTACATGACATCGTTTAAACGCTAACTGCCGATTGAGTTGCGACAAACGGCCGCAGAATTTAACAGATCAAGCGAGGCAGCGCACCAGGTGTGTCTGGGGTAATCTAACCGGTGATTTCAGTTCCTACAAAAGAGATTGGTCATGCCCAAAGAACTTACATCTGTACCCCGTGTGTAAGGTGCTGCACACAACACGCCAACAAGGCTCTGGGCATCCTCCAATCATCACCTAATAGCCAGCCTCAGCAACCGCTAGCGATTCGCCTGCCATTGGCGAGTTTCTCTTCGCGCTGTCAGATGGCAGAGGGAGACTTCACATTGATCAGGCAAGCAGCGCGTTGCGAACGCCAATTTGTGGTTCATTTCGAGGTGGGTATTTGAGATTGCCGTTGTCAGCATGGTCTAAGAGTCTGTCTTTGAAGATACGCTGACAGTTGATAGGAGTGGAAACATTTCATGGAGTCCAGTGATGGCTAGCAGGTTTGGACTGTGGAAGCTGTTGGATTAAACTGTCAAAAGCCTTGATTCAAAATGCGCAAGATAACCAGCACGAATCTTCATATATTGGCAAATGCATCCCGCCTATGGTGAAATTAACCAGCTGCGTTACGCATGGCCAGCTAAGGATGATGCAGGCAACATTTCACTTAGGTAAGTGGTGATTAGGGCCACCATGCGGCCCTACACCTGTAAATATATGTACTGTTTAATCATGCACTGAGTGGCTCTATTACAAACAAAGTAGACATATAAGATACCTCAGCAAGTAATCCATATCCTTTATCACTTGTTTTTCTTCTAAGGGTTTTGTGCGATTGCGATGGCAAGCCTGACCACATGGTGCAGTTGCGAGCCGTTATCACAAGGGATAACGTCCGACTGCAGTAACATAAGCAAATATTTAATCGACGACTGCGTGGCCCTTGTTGAAATACTATATGACGTCATACTAGAGCAGCTGGTGGTTAAGTTCAATGAAACCGGAGTGGCAGAGCTATGCAGGTGATTATTTGGTGTTTCAGAAACTTGACGTTTATATGCATCATATTCATAATATTACAGAACGAATGTGTAATGACAAAGGTGTAGGCCTTTCTGCACCGCTGCCTAGCATATTGGTTATGTGATATTAAAAGAAACACACCCAGTGATAATATCATGCAGCTACTTGAATACTACATTTATCGTTCAATAGAACCGATTTTCAAAGGAACGCATGTTCAAACGAGTAATAGCAGTCTTAATTATGTTGAATCATGACTTACTTGTGTCCCGGTAAAGGGATGTGGCAGTCCTACATCGCATCTGTTAAATCGCCCTACACTGACACCGTGGGCACCTACTGCCGATACTACAAAGAGGTACAAATTTCTAACTTGTCGAATTGTTACAGTGCACCACTGTGCCCAGGATAAATATTGGTGTTATCTTGCCTGGTACATTTCAGGAACATCCGATAGCTACCCCGTCGACAAAACCTGCCCGCAGAACTAATCAAACCTCCGCAGCGCACAGACAATGCGATTTCTTCTCCAGTGTACACATAAATATGTTGCTTACAATTGCATTTATACGCTATCATTTATGGCATTGGTCTTTGTATGCATTTTGTGTAAACAGTCGGATATAATGACGCTGCTACGCATATTATTTTACACGTTTCCAGGATTATTGTTGGACCTGCAATAAACCGTGAAGCCTCATTAGTGGTGATGTTATTGGATTTTTCTCGGAATCAGTCGTTAAAAGCGTTACGCCACGCACAATATCTTGAACTTGTGTATATATATATATATATATATATATATATATATATATATATATATATATATATATATATATATATATATATATATATATATATATATATATATATATATATATATATATATATATATATATATATATGTATATATATATATATATATATTGAATTTTAGTGACAACCCATGGTAGTATTTCTGCAAGCATACTTGCATGTGTCGACTTCTGTTTCACATCTCTTGTTTTCAAATTGGAACAAGTTTATAGATTCCTTCGCTTTGTACCACGTTCGTATGTTCGTCAGAACTTTGCAGAATATAGCTTTTTAGCAATTTGTGAGACTGCTTTGTCTCACAAATATGCGAAGCTAATGCGGCTGTTGTTACTACTCGGTCGGAGCTGTGGCATATACGTTGTTTAATCACCAAGTTACACTGACGGTACTAAATACGGCGAAGTTCGTGCATAATAACCTGTACTTAAATATTGATGTAAGGGATCACCACATAATCCAACGCATAAAAATGCTACTCTGTTAATTAGCAATCTTATCCTTTGGCACAAAGACTATTAGGAAGTCAATGCCTTAAAGCTACGACGGTTTAGAGCTTTATTGGGAGGTTAATTAAGCTAATGTTCCTTATAAGATATGTCGATGACGTCAGGTATCTTAGATAATGACCCTTGGCTTATGTCGACGATGGATACGTTAGCAGGCTTCTCTTTTCAAGTATACATACTATTAGTTAATCGTATACCTATATATATATATATATATATATATATATATATATATATATATATATATATATATATATATATATATATATATATATATATATATATATATATATATATATATATATATATATTATATATATATATATATATATATATATATCTATATATATATATATATATATATATATATATATATATATATATATATATATATATATGAAAGTTACCTGTAAGTGTAAGACGTTGTATCTTTGTGTGATGTAAACATGAGTGTTATGTTAGGTGGAATATCCAGAAATAAAGAGTAGCATACATGGAAAATCGTTGATGTTCAAAGTGACATTTACTTGAATGTTAACTCCTATAAATTGGAAAGGAATTATAGGCTGCGTCTTCTGAATATAATCGCGATAGATGCTTGCTAATACACTGCATTGTGTTTTAATTTGATATATAAATGTTTTACACCAACATGGTTATGTATGCCCAGCGTTTGTTATTTTTATTCATTCGGCCACGTATTATACCCGTACATCATAGTTATTATGCTATATATATGGCTCTTGACAGAAATAATCAAGGCGAGAAATACTCACTGTATAATTCGCGAGACAAGAAGGTTTGATGAACATCAACATTTGTACACAAATCATTCTGGAAACGGGTACCTTTAAAGCTGTTTTACGGTGACTGAATTAATGTAGTTGACGAGACATTAAAACATCCTCCTACAAGATGTAAGCAATCTCAGGCCAGATTTTCGATGTGGCAATCCTATATATCCCTAAATGAGAATGTAACGTAGAAATGTTTACATATTGAATGAGGAACATAGAAAATATTTTACAGGCTAGAGACAAAATGCATGGCTGCTATTGTTGTTAAGTATGCCCAAAAACATGTAATTGCCAATAGAGCTAATCGATGTCCTACCCAAAGCATTCAACAAATGGACTCATGGGACATAGTTTGAGCCCCTCAGCATTCTCTGGCATATTTGTGTTTTGAAGTGGCCATTTGGCGGTTGAAGCTTTTCTACCATCTAATATTGCTTAGTAATCGATGAACTAAGGATGGCCGTGGCCATAAACAGCAGCACGTAGATACAGATGTATGATGGACCAGTACAAAGATAGGACAATATGGATTGCAATCTCGTATGTTTTGTCTTTTTCAACATGACGTGTTTGTTAATATGATGCTAGTGTCCGCTTGAATCGGCGTTTTCCGTTACTGATAAGGATAGCCTCATTGTATTGAGAACAGTTTACTAAGTAACATCCTTGAATTTGGATGATATGTAAGGTTATCTCACGAAGAGCATTGTTCGCATTCCTTATGAGCCAAGCTCCATGCTATCGATTAAATGTCGCAGATGACAGCTGATTAGTGCAGATAAAGTAA
Source organism: Urechis unicinctus (assembly GCA_034190875.2). Taxonomy (NCBI): domain Eukaryota; kingdom Metazoa; phylum Annelida; class Polychaeta; order Xenopneusta; family Urechidae; genus Urechis; species Urechis unicinctus. The sequence continues at coordinate 45,797,977 of CM067349.1, read as the reverse complement.
AGCATGAATTCTATGCAGTCATCCATGACTATATCTGATGCCTCTTTCTCTCGTTCGAATTTCGACAAAAGAACAGGATGAGATTAACAAGTATTTGTTGCTGACCATAGCAAGATGAAACCTATGGGTACAGACGGGTTAGCACTGTCAAGTAAAGGTCAAAGGTATGAAGGGATGGCCATTGGTGGCTCGGTGAATGCCTTTTTGGCTACACAAGGTAAATTAATTATTGTATGGTGAGGTAAGTGTATATGCGCTATATTGCATCAAAAGGGTTTATTGTGCTTTTCTATTGTTCGAGATATATTTCATTCGATATTGTTGATTGGCAATGCATCACGCCAAAGCTTACTAGTTCAATTATTTGAAACTGGTGAGTGCATGCTCTCAGTAAGATATGGCAGTATCCTTTAACTTAAGTCCAAGCGGTGACTAAACGTTGCTCTCCACCTCTGAGTGTTAAACCTAAAGTGTGAAAACTTACTGCCTTGATTACGCTTCAATCCTGGCATTCAATAGCAGGTTTATTCTGCAAATTAATTTTCTAAATTACAATGTGAATCCATGTGAGGATTACACGCGCCAACGAGTAAAGCCAATATGTCACGTGCATCGGTCTCATTAATAACTCGACCCATAAAAGTCAGAAGTCCCACTCTCTCACTTATTAATGTTGTCCCACAGCTGCGATGAATGCGCTGACCCACTGTCATGATTCATTGAATATAAGATTGCAATACGTAACGACGATGTTGTCTCCCTAAATGAGAAAAAAAAACATCATTCTATTGTCAATCGCTGCGCATATTCTTTTCATGAACATTTCTGATGCATATAATTTTACAAACCGTTTCCACAACATAATGACACTCCCAACGTCTATGATTGTCCAAACAAACATTCGTATGGTGGTAAGGAATCTACCACATGTGCGTTTAAGCCTGAAAAGTTGTTGTCCTTAATCTGAAAGGTCAACTTTAACATGTCGGCGACACAGCAGTTTGATATTTATTTTAATAATGCGAATAGTAAACCGCCCTGTCAGTAGCGGATGTTTTGGTCACATGGTGTGGTTTTAACGCTAACTGTCTGGGGTAACCTAACCAGTGATTTCAGTTCATACTGAGGCATAAGTCTCTCTGCACGTCTTACCAGTGATTTCAGTTCATACTGAGACATCAGTATTTCTGCACCGCTGCCAAGAATATAGGTTTTATGATATCAACAGAAACACACCGAACGACAATATCATGCAGCTTCAATATTTGTTCAATAGAACCAATTATCAAGACAACGCATGTTCAAATGAATAAAAGCAGTCTTAATTATGTTGAATCACAGATTATACAACAAAATGTTGGAATGTCTGCATCATATGACTAACCGGTGTCCCGGTAATGTGAAGTGGCATTCCAGCATCGCATCTGCTAAATCGCCGTACACGGACACGTCTCGGGCACCTACAGCCGATACCAAAAAGAGGTACAAAAATACTTACACACACACATATATATATATATATATATATATATATATATATATATATATATATATATATATATATATATATATATATATATATATATATATATATATATATATATATATATGTATATATATATATATGTATATATATATATATATATATATATATAAATATATATATATATGTATATATATATATGCATATATATTTATATATATATACGTATGTAAATATGTATGTATATATATATACCTATTTATATATATGTATATATATATATGTATACGTATATATATTATTTATATATAGATATATATATATATGATTAGATATATATATATATATATATATATATATATATATTTAAATATATATATTGATAAGAATATATTTTAGTTGACATGATCAACTCAAGATTTGATGAGAATGTACATTTAACCGTGTAAAAAAATGATACACAATATCAAAAAACACATTCCCTCTGTGTTTGTTCCTTATGTCGGTGTTGGCGATGTTTTTTAACAATAAATCAGCAGGGTTGTGACGTTACATAATTACTCGCTGCATATAAATCATTATCTTAGTTTTTTTCTGTACTTGTTGTGTCGCGCTGTTGCAAGTGATCGAGCAGTAAGAAAATCTTCCAGAGAGCAAGGCGCCTATAGTGATGCGTCAGCACTTTTCAGCCTCGAACTGAGGTATGAAGGTGCGTCTGTTGCTCCGACAATACCTTCTCTGTGCATGTAAGGTAACTCGGATCCCATGGATTCGAGTATGGTCGATTGAAAGGTAAGATTGTATTCATGTTATTGAAATAACATAATACGTGATCCAACCTGTTACTTCTCCGTTGACTGTATATTTTTGATCCGTCTGTGCAGAGCTCCAACACTAAAAGTTGTTAGATTAGTCAGTGCAATATAATATCACGTTATATGTATAAATGTCGATGAACTAATTTGCTAATTGTTTACGATTAAACGTAACTTAATGTCTCAGTATAAACGAGGTTGACTCAACTGCACGTCTTTTGTGTGAATATCTTCACCGTAGTCCACGATATTCGACACATTATTATTTTAACTTACCGTTCATAAGCACATAAGAAAACAATACGTTAACCAAGAATAAAATTTACAGGTTATGTTCAAGGGAACCATTGTGAAAATAATGACCCTGATTATCAATAACAATGGGTTTTTGCGGCAGCTGCTATATTGTTATGTCTTGATCAGTATTAACAAAACCAACAATGACACTTATTTTCTACTGCGCAATATAAAGATAAATATATTATCCTCGCGCTCTGAAGTGGACGCAGCTATAACAGCAGGCGTGTTGTGCATGATCAGGTGTATTGGTCGTAAGTTTTCATTAGCCGTTTTAGCACTGAGCACTGGCATGACACCATTAAAGTGGGGTTCATGAACACGCTGAACAAAGACGGTAAGTAAAAACATTGGAATAGTATATGCATTAAGTTTTGTTGCTTACCAACATATTCCCCCGTTGAATATTGGTAGCACTTCATCTGCTTGCATCACTGCAATGCCGGGACATGACGTACATGATAGGTGTTATTTGACATAACCGAGCCGTTCCGCCTAAAATAATTGCGTTCTTGTTATAAAGTGCAAGCTGATTAAGATGAATGTGCTCCGCTACGCACCTCGGTGTTCCTTGTTGCTGAGTCTACACCAATGTAACATGCTACCTAACAGAAAGCCAATCGTCCCAGTCTGGGCCAGAGATGTTCGGCGTTCTAGACCCTTGTTAAAAACACTACTCCTTCCCTGATTTCAGACTGCAATTCGTTCTAAAGCATCTGGCGAGAAACGCCGCTTTTTCCGGTCAATTTAACACATCGAACATCACTGATGTTAGGTTTGGTGTCAACGTAGTCTCAATATGGATGGCGACATTGAGCACCTAAGCTTCACAATGTGACAGGTTACCGTTTTCCATTTCAGCATAACAAGGCAGCTTGTGGGTTTGTGTCGCTTGTCATAATGGGTAACCAAGTTTTGTAAATCTCTAAGTTATGAAAGGGCATACGTTTTGCTACTACCTTGATTATAAGATATGTATAATCGAAATCCGCAAGACGGTAGTGTATTAAATAAGGATCTGATGTGTTGCTCACGTGATAAGTCGTATTTACGCAAGATATTGTAGCTCCGCCGGATACGAAGTAAGCCAGTAATGCACGTCGACGTACAAGTAACGGCGACCACCGTGTGCCAGTAAGAGCATTATCTAATCTTGGACAGATTGCCAACCACAATAGCCGCTAGCGAATCGTCCACCATTGATGAGCTTCTCTTCTAACTATCAGATGACAGAGGTAGGCAATGGCAGCTGCGCGCGTCGAACATAAACTACTGGTGAAATTAGCAATGGGCATTTGAGATGGCTGATTACCACAACATCGTACAGAAAATAATCTCGCTTTTGTCTGGGAAGGTCCATTGACTGCTTCTTAGTCATATTCAAACATATCGGTAATCATTGGTGTGGCCGGCGGGTTTGAACTTCAATAGCCTCTGGTTATCACTTTCAAAATAAACAAAGGAAAATTGCCTGTTCAGCCTCAAAAAGACCTCGATTAATGGGAAATAGGTCAGGGTAATCCATTGTCATTGTGTCTCTTTTGACAACAATCAAAGGATAATGGTATATATCATTGTATTTTACCGTTTGGCTGGGTAACTAGGTGCGACGCATTATGCACTGATAAGTGTCGATAAAAGCCAAAATTTTAAACAATTCATCAAATTGATATGTATCATATACAGAAATGCGCTGCTTTTACATAATTGTGCAACTAGTGAATATGTAATACGAGAATGAAAAGCAAGTGAGCCAGGGTATTGGAGACCTATTCTGTATGATCATATTGCACATTGAACGTAGAAACAAAGAGAGCCTTCAATTAGAGCACATTGTATGTAGCAAATATCATACAGAAATCTAATTATCCCCGTTCAGAACTTTTTATGCCAACATCTAAAATAAAATTGTACATATCAATGAATTGAAGCATGCTGGATTATGTTGAATCGCATATCATACTACCAAATTTCAGAATGTCTGCATCAGATGACTAGCTTGTGCCCTGGTAAAAGATCTCCGAACACTGTGAGCGCCAACTGCAGGCAAAACAAAGAGATAAGGCTACTTTTTCTACTTGTCTATTTTGCGATGGGAAAATAGCTCACAACCACAAGCTGTGTTAAGGAGCCTACGGTGCACCAGTTAAAAATTGATGCAAAAGTTATTTAATACATTTCAGGATCATCGAATGGTTATCCCGCTGGCTTATCATGGCGTAGAGCTCTCTCCACCTCAGCAGTGCACAGACAATACAGCTCCTTTTTCTCTACAGTGTACAAGCTTATATGATGCTTGTAATGACAATTACAAGCCAACCTCATGACATTTACCGGCGTGTTTTGAGTAAGCAGAACGTATTTTCCGCTTATTGTTATCACATGACCTTTGATAGTGTGTCAAATGTTGCCAGTATAGGATGTGAATATAATTTGCATCAAATAAATTGTAAAGAACATATACAAAGATTATAGATACTGAATGTTAGCAAAAACAAGACCGAATTGCATTTTTTTATGCAAACACACCCGTGATTAGCCTTTGGTTATAATACCTTTATTCCAACTCCGTACGTGATTCTTGAATCCTTTATATTATGTTACTGTATGACAAGCAACCGTATAGGGCTAACTTTGGCATCTTGTTCCATATCATGAACACTTTGAGTATTGACAGACATATGAAGCTCTTGTACCTAACAAACTGACATGCATACTTATTTGACATAATAGTACTCTGTCATTAAACCATACATACATATACTTTACAATTCAGAGCCAATTATAAAATATGTTGCCTATTCCATGATAAGGTAAGTGTGTTTTTTCAAGATAGATTCTGAAATGGTGTGATTATATCGTTGGTTGTCCGTTGCTTCTGTTACACCATGTCTCTGTAATAATGACGCATGGGGTTTGTCGACGACATGGCAGCCAGCGTGTCCCTCGTAATGTACATATTCGCACTCTATGACCCGTTCCATGACACAGAGAATCGATGACCTCATTTAAGATCTCAATACCTATAGCAAACCCCTCAAGCCATAATGCGACCCAACAAATCGCGTCGTGTGCCGCTCATTATGCGCTTTACAATCACTCAATCTGCCAATCATGGCAAATTTAATCCATTCACGGATTAAATAGAATTTTCATATAGATAGGTGTTCTAATCTAAAATATCCTTACCACACATATAAGTCACTCGATACCGTGATTTTCTTAAAATTGCCTATTTGATATTCCGCTGTGATTGATCACTCAGTCAGACGGCTGATTTTGAGGTTATGACGATTATGACAGGATATTGAGGGATTGAGTAGTATTTGGTTAAATCGACAATGGTCAGTTCACTAAGTTCTTTGCACACGAATGTACTGACTGTGCACAAGAACGTACTATCCTGTATAGGTTTGATTATACATATAATGCCTGCAGCCACATCTTGCCTCACGTAATTTGATGTGCACGCTGCAATATATCATAGCGTATTTGGCTAGTGATAATATGTACAATACACGATGCCAGTTGAAATAGTTAACGGATATATCATGTCTGATGACGACAATTGTATCGACAATGGATTTCAATAAATAGATCAAGGTCAAAGTTATTGCGGAGCAAAGTTTTGGTAAAACCAAAAAGTATACATTATAGTGACCGATTAGAAAAACACTAAGGGCTTGTTTCTTGACATGGTAATTAGTATCGCTGCCAGAACTGCCCAATACCCAGTAATTGCAGTAGCTTATTATACGAAAGGATGAGGTAGTGAACTTGGCCCTCATGCCCACAAGCGCTAGGCATCTTCTCTTATAGCTCGGTAGTCAACCGCAGCGCCGCTAGCGATTTGCCTGCCAGTGTCAAGTTTTGAAAAACGCTAAGGGATTGTTTCTTGAAATGGTAATTGTTATCGCTGCCAGAATTCTAAAATTAACATTTACCGCAATGATTAATTCATGAGCTGATTGTGTTTCATATAAGAGGAAACCTTGGTCGCTCGGTTATTTAGGAGTATAAAGGCCAGTTTTACCTTCCCGTTATAAATATATGATGAACGATTTCACAATGCAACTCCTTCATAGAATGCTTTAAGAAACATATTCTTTTATCTGGGTGATTGACAAAAGCCTAACTGACAACTTAACTTATATAATTGTTGCTGAAATGATAGGTGCAATCATGTGCTCGAAGGACGAGCAGATGTTCCTAATGGAAACCTAGACAATACTTTTTACCACATGAACGTAAATTATTAAATGCTTTCAACTCAATCAAAGCAATTGGCAGATAAAGGCTACCCATAGATTCTATAAAAACAAGCCACGTTACCATTAATTCCTTTATTGGGGCAATTGATAACCAAAGGGAATGTTCCGAAAGACTGGATATGTGACGATGTGACAACATTTTTCAACAAAAAGCTAAATTTGCCACATAGAGATCGTGTAATCCTCACAATATGTTGGCGTCGTCATCAAACACTTATTTGTTATCTGTTCATGTAGTGTGAGCTACAAGTTAGATTGCGCAGATGAGGAATTAATTTGCTACAATACTACTGAACGTTATGGAACAGTATTGGTGAACAATCGAAATGATCATCATTTAACGGTCATGGGCATTTTGCGGGGATAACTTGTTTATGCAGCCTTCAAAATGCAATCATTTGATGAACTCGGCTGTCTATTTCCAAAATTATACACGTCTTCGACCTCTAAGATCGACATACCAGCCATGACCATTTGTTACCTAAATCATTATTACCGTGTACAAATAACAAAGCTAGTAAGCTGTTTTCTACCAATAACTGCATTTAACGCACCATGCTTTGACTCAAAGAAAAGTTAAGAGAGGATCAAGTACATTGCTTTTTAGTGATGAAACGTACTCAGGCAATATATCATAACGCGCCAGAGGTCCTCTGTGAGCCACAAATAAGCAGCCAATCATCTTTACTTTAATTAGAGGTACCCGAATAGCAGTCAACGATAGTATACATCTTATTCACTATATTCGTCATCTATGAATGACAAGCGACAATACAGCTGATTCATTGGAAACGTCTCTTTTCGTAATATCGAATTTTCTCCAGATAACGCTTTGTAGACGAACCATGTAATTACGTTGATGAATATCCCGGCTCGTTGATAGCATAGCCGGTATTTGTGGCCAAAACATGATAGTTCACAAACACTGTAAGCAGATATGGCATTGTCGTGACCATTACTTGTGACCACTGTAACTCTTCAATGTGGGACAGCTTCTCGAGGCTGATTCAAGTCAATGAACACCAAAGATTGAAGAAATAATATCCATTTACTTTGGATACTCTAGCTTGTTTCGTTAGAGCTAGATAGATAAGTAGATAGCATTCCGTAAACCCTAGTATGTTCGTCAATACAACACACCTGCCTGTTCTACAGTGAGCTCATGCATGGAAGTTGGACAAGTCAGCAAATAAGAAATGCCATTATCGTTATTTTGCCTATTATCTCGTGCAATTACTACATTGTAGCGTGTGCGTCTGCTTCACTTGACAGACTGACTTTTTAGTGTTTTTCTATCTCGTTCGTTGTGCTTATTCTCTGCATCTAGGAGACTAATGTTGTAGCAATCCGATTATGGAAATAGTTGGTTGTTTCCGTCGGCTGTTTTAGTCGGCTATATAGTATGGCGTATTCTTGAGATCGCTCCAGGTAGCAGACCGGGTTGACTAGGGTAATCGAAGCAATACCCATCAATTGCAGTAGCTTGTAATACGAAAGGATGAGGTAGTGACCTTGGCACTCATGCCCACAAGCACCGTCGACCGCAATACGCCGGCAGAGCACTAAGCATCCACTCTTATAGCTCGGTAGTCAACCCCTTTAGCTTTTGACTTTGATGCCATTTTTGGACATATTTAGTTTTTCAAATCGATGTTACGCACGTGCGTAAGTGCGTATCGCTAGCTACGCCCCTGTAGTGGTAAACATGCAGGCTATGGGAGTCAACATAAGTATATAGATAGTTATTTGCTGTGT
>CM067349.1:45776856-45781856 GCA_034190875.2 Urechis unicinctus | reverse complement strand
TGCCTTTCATATGGGTCAATAAGATATCAAACAGAACATACAGGTAGACAATATTACACAGTTATTTAAATACGGGCATTTGTCTTGATTGAATAAAATTATATATATGTAACCACAAACAGCATGCTTAATTAGGTTAAATCACATATCATACGACTAAATTTTGGGAATGTCTGCATCAGTATGAGCACCCTGTACCCCGCTTAAACATTGCGGCAGTCATCAGCTAAATCGTCTTACACGGACACACTGGGTGCTTACTGCCTGTACTACTAAGAGGAACATATTCCATACATATCGAATATATTTCGCCACCATAGTGCACAAAATAAATCTGAGGTTAATCACCAAAAGGTGTTCCAGGCAAAATGTATATCTAACTTATGGGTACATTTCAGGAACATCGGATTGCTATTTGTTAAACGTTAATCTTCCTACGTGTTCCGCATGAAAAAGCCACTTTACTTACCCATGCCAACGAGTTATAGGTGCGACATGAACTTATAGCAACTACAAAGCCAGACTCCCTTTCAAAACTATTAGACTACAAACTTCCTATTGAAAAAAGACCAAGCTATATCATTGGTAATACCGAATCAGGAGCGTTGAAAGTTTTCTCCGAAGTAATGAATTACATCAAATAAACAAATGGCACATTAAATAAGCAACACGTGTCCCAACCCGACATAAAAAATGATGTTATCAGACATTGAACGAATCGCCTAGGTGCTAACTTGATCACGGTTAAATATTTCGTTATCCCTAGCTATATAAATCGATTGATCTATCCGAATCAGCTTGAAAATGTATACCAAAGATTTAACATATACATTTACCAATTCTACGTCTGCGGTGTACGGATTACCCAAGAATATTGTTGTTCTTAAAGCAACTTACAGGAAGTGCTTTCGTCGGTGGCAGTGACGATATAATCAGCCGCTCATCCGACACAGATCCTCAATGCTGGCTGTTTTTGTGCGATTCAATGACAAATTGAGAACACTCGATCAGAGGTGAACCAATCTCGTCGAACTCGCGCACACAACTGAGGAACCAAATGAAAACAGCACCAACCATTAAGCGACTTAGCCACTTCCCTCGTGTAATGTTCATCACGGTTGCATTGGAAAAAAAACTCGGCGATCAGTTTGGTGCGATGTTGTGCGTTATTATTGCGTACAGGTGCCGTCGCGATTAGCGGCGCATTGTCAGGTGGATGAAATGGGGACACATCCTCTGACACTGTGCTACCTCGTGTTTTAACCCAGTATCACTTGTGCGAACCATTATCTTTTTATTTTTACTTTACTAAGTCTCAGGGTTCTTTGAGGATGGAGGTATTTTGCGACTGGTGCCCAAATAAACTGTAAAGGTTTCGATTGAAGATGTCATCCATGACGTTTCTACACGGCAAATTACCAAGTTCAATGTAGGGACCCCACCTGCGTCACATCTGTTCTGAACGCAGAAAACATTTCCGAACCGGTAATCGAGTAAAATGCCAATCAGCACCAATCAGCAAATTTGCCTGAGGCAAGCATAGCTTTAGCCCATGACTTGCGAGTGAATCTAGCACTGATACGAACTTGTTCATGAAAAAACCGCCAAATACCAGCCGTTTGACAGTATACCATCGAAGGCAGAATGCTCAATTGTCCAAATGACTCTAATGATCATCAAAATCATGAATTGTATTGTATGGAGACCCGAGTGAAAGAGGTGAAATATCCAGATTTAAGGAGTAAGGCACATGGACAAATCATTGATGTTCAAATGAACAGATAAATATGAAATACAATATTGGCTGCTTTTGAATAGGACGGCAAAAGACGATTGCTTCTACACAGTATGTTGCGTTTAGTTGCTAAGTTGTGTAAATTTAATACCGTCATACCAACAAGGTAATGTATGTCAAGCTTTGGCTATTATAATTTGCCCAGTTATATTTTATTCCTGTACATCTAGTTAATCTCTAGATCTGGTTTAAAGTGGTTAAGGCAATTAATAGTCACGATGTAATTCTCGAACCAAGATGGCTATATAAGTAAATGATAATAATAGATAAAAGCCCTTCGGAAAACAAATATCAAATGTCTTACCACAAGTATTCCACATTCAAGTGGCTGTTTGTACTCCTATTTAGCTACTTAAAGCATGGTACACAGTCCACACTTCTCACAACATAATCGAATCTGCTATAAAAAAATATAAAATAAACGTCAACAAGATCAAACCCTGCCCATATTAAATGGTACATGGTTCATCGCTAAATATAATCGTGCCAGGTACAAGCCCCTTTCTGCAGCTGCATAGCTTTTGTTGGCGATGGAATTATGCTTGAAAAAAAATAAACTTAAGAGAATGTCTTTGGTGGCTTGCAGATTTTTTGATGTGGCGCGTTGTTCCCGTGGCGTAGTGGTAAACTGCATCGCCTTTCGACCAACAGGTTGTAGGTTCGATACGAAGGTGTGAAAACTTGACATGTTCTTTGTGACTCAGATGATCATATTTAATGGCGGTCCCATCGCTGAAAAGGGATACAACCGACTCGGTAGCTCAATGGTACGGTGCTGGACCTTCGTCGCAGCGGCATATATCTCGCCGCCATGTATGGTCAACGGGTTTGCGCCACAAGGGTGCTGGCACTTAGGTGGAGCTGTCTAAGCATCACAATCATCCTCATCCATCACTGTGACGTTAAACCCCAATATTATCGTTACATTTACAGCATATATGAAGAAAAACAAGTGATTGTATATGTCTATGGTATTTTCTGATACCGCACTATTTAGCATAAGATGTAAGATTGAATTTATATGCGAACTAAATGATGTGCTAAATGCAATTACGTTAAGCCACACACCCAATACCAAGATTGAAATCAGAAGCACATAAATATATGTCTAAAGGGATATTTTAGTTTCATTTATAGTGCGGTCTGCATTCTAAAACTATATAGTTTGTCAGTTGTATTAATATTTTGGAACTTAATGTAAGTGTTGTATATCTATGATGCCGTCAGCAATTTGCGACATGAAAAGACTCACTGTGCTTGCCCTGAATATATGAGAGGCTAAATGCCGCATCGTCCGGGCGCAATCGAATAGATGTTGAGTAACGTTTGGGCTAAGAGCCTATTGACTATATTGCGACAGCACGCATGATTGATAGAGACTAAATGTATTGTGTCAAATGCCAGGATTCTTTTGAAAGCAAGATCCATGTCTTCCATACCCCCAGACAGAACGTCGCACTTCCACATCCGCTAACATATTGCAGCTCCACTTTTTGAACGCACGAAGCAAAACGTAATATTTGCTCACATATATTCACGTTAACGGACCACTTCTGACGTTGACGTCGCCAACACGTGACTTGAAATGACTGCGTCACTACGATAGAACATACCAATTAGTCCTGGGTCAACGACCAGTACACCCGCAGTGAAATAAATTAGTAGCGCTTCAACGCTCAACTAAGTCCATCAACAACAAATAATTATGCCAAAAAGTTACCTTGACGTGAGACACATCAGAAAACTAAACAATGACTAGATCATCTCTATCAATATTGGCGAGCATTAGAAACACCCAATTTTTTATATTCTATTGACATTGAAGTTTTAAAAACATCTTTATGCGTGAACATCATCATCGTTGCACACGATATTTGACAAATTATTATTTCAACTGACCCTTAATGTGCAAACAAGATAATAATACGTTAACCCAGAGTAAAATTAACACCTAATGCTATTAAGCTAACAGTTGTGCACCTGATGACCCTGATGGTCTTTGCCGCAGCTTTTGATGCTATTTAGATCCCGGTAAGGATTAACCAAATCAACAACGGCATTTATTTTCTACTGCGTAAGATGAGCATAGTAACATCAAGCTCAAGCTATGCGCTTAACGCAGTTAGCAAAAGGTTGTGCCTACTCAGTACTAAGTAGTGTTCGTAAGTCTTTACAGGCGGTTAAAGCACCGGGCACAGTAAAAACAGCGTAATAGTATACGCAGTAATATTCGTTTTTAACCCACATATTCGTAAGTTGACATCTGTTTACTGTGATGGCGAGCCAGGCTGTACATAATAAGTGCTATTTGATATTATCTAGCCATCCGGCCAAGAAAAACTGCGCTCTTGTTTTAAAGCCAACGGAGATGAATCTGCAATGTACCCCGGTATTTCCTCTCGTTAAGTCTGAGTTACACGCTAATCAACGGCATGCAATCGTCGCAGTTTATGTAAAAGATTCTCGAATTTCTTGGCCCTGGCTGCAGACAGTAATTCATACCTTATTACTTGGCGAGAACGCGAATATATCCGGTTAATTTAACAGTAACATCGCATATCCCTGATGCTAGGATAGGTGTTTAGGTGCCTGAAGCATGCTAGAAGTAAGCCGATAGAGGGACACAATAGAATATTTCAAAACATGCCAATAGTTCGTTTATCTTCATCTCATAACGTTGCTTAACGTGACTTAACATAATATATATAAATATATATATATATACATATATATGTATATATATACATAGGTATTTATATATATATATATATATATATGTATATATAGATATATTTATATATATATATATTTATATATATATAAAATATATATATATATATATATATATAAATACGTATATATATACATATTAATATATGTATGCTTTTATATATATATATATATATATATATATATATATATATATATATATATATATATTTTATATATATCAATTTCTTCTATTTACTTGTGTATAAACATATATTTAGACATCGTATGGCTTTTATTGCATTTGAAACGTCATTCGATAGACTGGCCTTTTTGTATAAGTATGATCGTCGGCTTTTGCTTTTTGTAGAAGGTGGTGTGCGTATGCGTGTCGAGGTTCTTACCTTGTGTCTGCATTTAGTTTATAAAATTAATTTTAAGCAGCCATACTGATTAGAGTACTTGAGTGTGGTTCGCATTGTATCTTATGAGGATT
>CM067349.1:45730919-45776756 GCA_034190875.2 Urechis unicinctus | reverse complement strand
CTGACTTTTGAGATCGAAAGCAACTTTAAAGATCGTAAGGAAAACATGTAGCGTATACTCTTGAATAACGTTGGTTCCGTCATCAGAATGGCTAGCTTTCCGATTACCCCTAAGGGCACCATACCGACACCTGTGTGCATGTGAATTCCGTATCGATTAGACTCAAGGTGTGGTCCCATAGCTGTTAGTGGACGTAATGATCCGTAGGGTAGATTACCGTGGGTCAGACGTGGTGTAAGTACGTTAAACTAGGTTAAATTACGTTTAACTATGTTAAGGAATTTGGGTGATGAGTCACAGAAGGGTACTGATAAGTACGTTCAAGTAGGGTAGACTGGGGAGGGGGTGCGTAGAGTGGGTGGGGGTAGACTGGGGAAGGTGGGGAAGGTGGGGGGGCGCGAGCAGTGGGCTGGGGGTAGGATGGGCTTGGGAGGGCGGCTCGTGAGAACGCCAAGAGTGAACCCCGCCGACCAGTTGAGAAAATATGGATGACCTTGAGCGAGCGACCCCGTATGGAGAAGGAGGGGTGGGGGGGATTTCATCAACTTCTTTAATATTTGCATAAAACAGTTAATATTCTCAGTTATTGTGACGAAGTCGACAACGGCCAGATATTTCACGTCATCACATTGGCGAAGTGATGATAATGTATTGCAAATCAATATTGACTGATAGCGTTGTGAGCCTCATTTTAACGATACGAGTGTCTTGTCACGTGCGCTGTCATCTCAAGGCTGTGTAAACATCGTCAGCAGGCTTTTCATGGATGACGCGGGGTCGTGGTTATTGGGGTAAGTTTGTCGACCAATTACCACGAGATAATGGAATGCTTTTAAGTCTGGCATAGGTATTCGGGACCTTATGGGTACAACAGATTATGCACCGTGACGAACTTGGGTGAGGAACGTGATAATGACTTGACATGCTCTCCAGTCACGGACCCCGGCTAAGGTGAAACTCTCGTGCACAACACCGTCAACAAAGCGACTCGTACCATGTCGTGGTAAACAATGTGCAGTCGCCGGTCTATCTAATGTAGATTTGATGTTGGGGTGCATGTTTAATTGACCTATACTGCGTCAAGTGTTAGTAGGCTATAACGACCAGAACAAGTTGACTAAAGGCAACCTGCCCAGGCTGCTGTGTTATTGATTGGGTTAGGTGCAGGGTCAGAACAGTTTGCCATCGTTCTTACATCGTAAAACTACATCATATCATTAACCGTAGCGCTTGGTGTGTAATTTAAGCCTATCCGTGTATCTGTGTGCGCTCCACCTACAGCCACGTACCCCAAACCCCCCCCCCACACCCCCGCCCCTCCCCCCACACACCCAATCTCATTCGCGCGCGCCAGACCTGTAGGACAAACTTGATTAGCATATATCTTTGTCTATCTTGTAAGCATTGCATCAGTGCGTTTCCTTTTATCCCCATATTTGACGAGATGACGCTATTTGAGAGTAGACCATGAGCTGTCTTTGTGCTGGGGTGGGGGGGGGGCATAAATCCATTCTCTCATAGACGTATTGAAAGCTCGATGGATTATGATTTAGAATATTCCTGTTATCTTACAGTTACGGTTGTGCTACATTTTCACTATCGCTTCTTCAAATCTTAAGTTACGACGTTGCGTCCAGTCTGGTATGTATTTTGGAGACGAGCCCACTTGGAGCACAACCTCACTTATCGGTTGGCCATACATACCATCTTATGAAATGGAGTGCTATGTTGACGCATTCCAATACTCCCGTATTTGAACTGTAACTGAAGATTACGTGCCCGATGTCCCCTGCATGGTCAACACACTGACATATAATTCATGCAGTCTGATTTACTACACGAGTATTGTGTTGTCTTGGATTGGTGATTGGCACAGTCGCCGAACGGCTTCCGAGCGTCGAGCTGCTATCTCTATATTCTACTTATTATATATGGCGGATGCGTGCTCGGAAGTGGCTCGGCGCTCGGAAGCTTGGGATCGGGAACCGAGCGCCTGTGGTTATTGGCGAGTGGATTGCTGGTAGCTATTCTTATAATTAAGACCATTCGATTTTCGATCGTCCTACCCCGAAGCACGGTCTTTAAACGGCCATCATCCATAGTCACTTTATATTTGCTGCCTGAGAGGAGGGGGATTGTAAGACTCGCACGCCTGCATGTCTCGTGCGGTATTGCCTATGTGTATGGTTGCCCATCAGTGTCTTAAGCGTATCAGCGTCCCTTCGCTTGCGTGAAGGGGAGGTGTTGAAGGTGTTTTTAAAAGCTGTCGAGACACTGGCGCATTATTCTTCCCTAATCTATACATGAGGCATATGGTGCTTTGTTGTGCAAATTAGCTTTTAGTGTTAGAATTCGTTTGAAGGTCGTTGAAGGGAGAAGCTCTTCTAGTTTCTGTCATGTAGGACACTCACAATCACTCACCGTCCACTCTCTCTAAATGCCGTGCGGACGTTTTTCTTCTTCTTCAAATATTTAGAACTAAGTTGAATCTCAAGATGCAGTTCTTCAAAATTCATTAGATTTGCTTTGCGTGTCTAATGCCTCCTTGATAGTTGTATGTGTCATGTCCAAACAATGTCGAGGTGACCTGATGTTGACCGGTCGACAACAGCATGGTTGTCTGACGGTTTGATACTGTAATGAGGTCGCATGCAGTGTGTCGGCGGATGGATTTCTCTTGGCCAGTTGCCAAGAAGCGACACCGCAATACACGAGAACACAAGATGTTTAACCGCCTGTTTAAGGCAGGCAAGCGTGAAACAAATATAACACAGTATCTACGAAGCGTTTGAGGACTTCAAGGTGCAGATTTAGTGTCATAATAATGATAATATCAGTGTCACAATTTGACACTGGTATAGTTTCTCTTCCCTCTTAAATTATTCAGTATCAACGACATAGTCGTCTGGGTACTATGGGCGGCCTTTGGATCGTGTACATCGTCGGGGCAGGAAGTTCGTCACTCTCCATGGCAGACATGTTTGACGCTACGCTACAAAACATCCTAGCCTGCGCAAGAGCCGATGCGCAAGGAGATCAGAAGTTCAAGGAGATCAGAAGTTCATAGCTGGAACGGCGGTGGCTTCTGGGGCATTCTGAATGTTGTCGTCTGTTTTCGGCGTCAAGATTGTGGATCCACGTTTATTTCCGTATCGGCAAAATATGCGAGGTTTTGGTGGGGCTGAATTCCAGGAACTTTTAGACATTCAGATGATTTAACCATGTACGACTCCTGGTCTTAACTGGCGTCCTTTGGTGACTTTTGATGTCGCAAGGTATCTCTCTGCATGGCGCACATTTCGTCTCGATTATCCTCGATGGTGACTGAGTCATCTACGTTGATGACGGGAGTTTCACGGGTTTGATCATATGCTTTTGATTTGTAGCTGCGTGGATGATAAACGACTCGCTGCTTGTGTTTTTTTTTTTACTAAATGCAACCCACCCATTTAGTAAATGCAACACACCCACATAATAAATGCAACCCAACCATATAATAAATGCAACCCACTGATAAAGTAAATGCAACACATCCACATAATAAATGCAACCCAACCATATAGCAAATGCAACCCATCCATATGATAACACCCGGATCATTGAAATGAAACTGGGCCTTGGTAAATTGGTCGCTTTGGGACATTGCTCCCCTGGAAGACACTCCTCTATCTCGCACTTTTGAATTTAGTTGAGTGACAGCTATATTTCATAGGAGCGAAAATAACATCTGCTGTCATAATGATAAACTCACTCGGTGCCACATTGTGACACTGGCGCATCATATGTACTTGATACTCGTTACCAGTCTGATGTTGGAATTAGGCACGCGTAGTTGCTGTACCCGGTCGCTACGCATTAGTATAGTTTTGTAAACAATGTTCGGTGGGTGTTTTCAAAAAAAATCGATGCATAACCGATGATATGGTGTTCTGAACACATTGAAAAAATTAAAATCGTGTCGTTTAAGCAACTAGGCAAAAACGGAAAAAATATAGATTCAACCTCGAACCGACAAAAATACATTTAAGAACAAATATCATATATATATTCATGACTGTAGATACATATCACGGGTGTAAGGGCGTCTGATCGCGGGAATGCGAGTTATGGTCGGTTATTCCGCGTCCGGGAGATTTCCACGGAAGTTTAATTTGATTATGTATTTCTGGAATCAACCTTATTTGTTAACACGCAAAACGAACAAATATGGTGTTATGTATACAGTGATAAAACTTTGTAGTTTACATTTACTGTATGGGTGGATTCTATTTACTATATGGGTGGGTTCGCTTTATTATGTGGTTGGGTTCCATTTATTATATGGGTGGGTTCTTTTTATTATATGGTTGGGTTCCATTTATTATATGGGTGGGTTTCATTTACTATATGGGTGGGTTGCGTTTATTATATGGATTTGTTGCATTCAACATATGGATGGGTTGCATTTATGATATGGATGGGTTGCATTTATTATATAGGTGGGTTGCATTTATTATATAGGTGGGTTGCATTTATGATATGGATGGGTTGCATTTGTATTGGTGGGTTGCATTTATGATATAGATGGGTTGCATTTAACATATGGATGGGTTGCATTAAACATATGGATGGGTTGCATCTTCTATATGGGTAGGTTGCATTTATTATGTGGATGGGTTGAATTTACTATATGAGTGTTTTGCATTTATTATGTGGGTGGCTCGCATTCATTTTACGGTTGCGACTGGTTTTTTGAAACCTCGCACAGCCATCCAAACAAGAATCGTGCAGCTGTTTGCTATACGCTGTCAGACTCGGTATATATTGAAATTATTACAGACCAAACCAGTATTTGTTTTCAATGGGGGTATGTAAGAATGTATATTCTAGGATGATATAGTGATGCATTTCTTATGCCCGTATTTGAACTGTAACAGAAGATTATGTGCCCGATGTTCCCTGCATGATCAACACACTGACATATAATTCATGCAGTCTGATTTACTACACGAGGCTTGTGTTGTCTTGGATTGGTGATTGGCACAGTCGCCGAACGGCTTCCGAGCGTCGAGCAGCTATCTCTATATTTTACTTATTATATATAGCGGCTGCGTGCTCGGAAGCGGCTCAGCGCTCGGAAGCTTGGGATCGGGAACCAAGCGCCTGTGGTTATTGGCGAGTGGATTGCTGGTAGCTAATACCTATGTCAGACTTAAAAGCATTCCATTATCGCGTGGAAATTGGTTGAAACATCTGCCCCAATAACCACGACCCCGCGTAAACCATGAAGAGTCCGCTGACGGTGTTTACACGGCCTTGAGATGACAGCGCACAAGACACTCGTATCGTAAAAAATGAAGCTGTGACGTCAACCCCAATAGTTTGAACCCGTCTGATGTCAAATCGGGTTACATGGCCTGCATGATGTCCGTGTAAGATGGAGTTTTGTATCGAATTGATGGGTGTTAATTTACACTGCTGTGTCCGTGAGCGCATTGAGTCCATTTATTCTCCCAGTTATATGTTTCATCTCTTTCTACGCTTGATATATATACATATATATATGTATATATATATATATATATATATATATATATATATATATATATATATATATATATATATATATATATATATATATATATATATATATATATATATATATGTGTACTTATAATATACGGTTTGTACTGTCTGCAGGGACAGGTTACAGACCCCAATAATGGTGAGTACTCACACTTCTGTTCCATTCTGCAATAATTATTCCTATTTACAGCAACCATTACTGCGTCTGATATCAATCTGTTCCGTTTTGACTCTCGTCTCCAAATCTGACAGCACGTGTGACGCTGTCACACTGACATTGTATCTGACACCACACCAGGCGCTTATCCTGACAGCTGACACTACTCCTGACAACTGACACCTCACCTGACACAACTCTGATACCACACCTGAATTTACGCCTGGCAGCTTTCATTCCAATTGACCATGCCCTGCACCACGTCTCACACCATGTCTTACACCACGTCTTACAACATTTCTTACACCACGTCTTACACCTCGTCTTACACCTAGTCTTACAACACGTCTTACACCACGTCTCACACCTCGTCTTACACCTCGTCTTACACCACGTCTCACACCATGTCTTACACCACGTCTTACACCACGTCTTACACCTAGTCTTACAACAAGTCTTACACCACGTCTCACACCTCGTCTTACACCTCGTCTTACACCTCATCTCACACCTCGTCTTTCACCTCGTGGTGCACCTTGTAGTACACTTGGTCTTACATCGCGTCTTACATCGCGTCTTACATCGCGTCTTACATCGCGTCTTACATCGCGTCTTACATCGTTTTTCGCGCCGTGTCTCACAAAACTTCTGATGATTACAGATCCTCCACCGTCCTATGAATCCGTCGCTGGAAAGATCGGAGCGGTTCGAGCCAATTCGTCGGGAAACGCAGACTTTATCAAGAATCTCTTCTGTTGTGTGTTCTGTGGCACGGGTGGGTATCACGACTCACTAGAAATATCCACTTGACTATTCACTACTACCGTTGATGATGTGTGATGATGTTTCGCTGGTAGCTCAATGATGTATGCGTGTTGTCTCAGTTTGTACCGTGCTGATGCTGGCATTATTCCTGGCAGTACCCATAACCAATGTAGTCATCGGTGAGGCATCGTAGCATTTCGTTCTCGTAACAACACATTGCTTACCAACTTCATCATAATCCCATAATTCCATGATGTCGTTGCGTTGGAGTGCTTATTCTGTTCACGTGTTTCATTGACAGGTGCTATTTACAAAGAGGACTGCCCCCGGGAGAAACAGATTCCCAACTACCTGATCGTGGCCGGTAGTTTCGGAATTGTGAAGGCGCTGGTGAGTTTGGCTACCATGGTACACAAACGAAACAGTGATGTGCCTGAGGAGGAGTACCAGCGACCCAAGCTGCTCGGCTTAATCGAAGGTCCTATCAGCTGCTTCCTCATGGCCTGGTTCATAGCAGGTTAGTGCAAGCCGACTTAAAGGGCTAGGGTTGGTACACTACCAAACGGGCACACACACACGCTCCCCACCCCCACAAACGCACATAGGGTTTTTACACGCATTCACCCTCGGGTACACACAAGCACACACACGCACACTCACTCTCTCTCTCTCTCTCTCCCCTCACATACACACACACACACACACACACACACACACACACACACACACACACACACACATATATATATATATATATATATATATATATATATAGATATATATATATATATATATATATATATATATATATATATATATATATATATATATATATATATATATATATATATATATACATATTCACACCCGCCGGGCACACACTTATACTTACTGTTACACACATGTAAGGGTGGTAATCATATGTGCTCAAAACCGCACACTCACAGGCGCTTTTCTCAGACATTTCAATAACTATATAGTAGATACATATTCATAATAGTTCAGCTCACTTGAACCAATACATTGTATCTCTGAATTGAAACGCTGACACGTGCGTCATAACAGGAAATGTGTGGATATTCCGTATCCATGGCGACTACCAGAGTGTCATCCCGTTTGCAGCTGACTACTGCAATGAAACCCTCTATCTCTACAGCTTCTGGTCGACCATAACGATTTACATCTTCATGGGAGTGGCTATCGTTGTGCCTTGTATCTTCGCTTGTATCGCGTGCTGTTTTGCCTCAGCTGCAAGCTAAACCAGCACCAACCCCCGGCCATTGCCTCAATCACAGAAGCCACGCCTACCTGCCTCTTTTTGATATTACTGCAAATTCTCGTGGGAATTTTATTTCTATTTTAGTTTATGTATTGGCGCTTCTGATATTAGTATAGCAGATACGATTTTTTTCCTTTCTTAGAGAACGTATGGTAGTTTTTTTATTATGAGTTAAAATACCTCTCATCGTGAAGATGCCTGTCAATTATAAACCAGCAAGCATTTTTTTTCTATGCATTTTATTTTCTGTGTGTTTTTAACAATAAAACTAACTCCTGGCAAGAGTTAAAGTAACTAGACCTGGCGAAGAAGCCTATTTTATATCTTTGCTAAGAGGCGAACGGGTCGTGTCAGTTCGATTCTACTTTCTCTTAGTACTAATACTAGGCATTGTCAAAGGTAGCGATTTCTTCGGATCATAAAATCACCTCTGGAGAGACCACAAATGAACAAGGCGGATAAACCAGAGCGGTTCACAGTACTCATTGGAGCAAACAACCCTGGTTTGGCGCGCTGCGATTTCCATTCCATTTTCATTTCCAGTCCTCTCCTGGGCGACGAGACGACTTTGCGGATCAGAATGAATACTAGATTTTTAAGCGTAAAATTTGACAACTATAAAGCAGCCGGAGGTACCTAGGCCTTGATGCTCTGCTACTTTTGTCATGGTTTTCGGTTACTATTTATGGCAAGAGCATGGTTGCAAATGATAATTCATATGTCATGCAAAGACTTGTCAAGGTTCCCAAGCCTGATGGCTGCGGGCGCTGTTTACAAGTTACTGATGGTCATTAGTCTCGCCTTCAGGTCTAGGGGACCATAATATCTTGAACTGGACAGGCATCCCAGATTTGGGATGATCCAATCACAAGCCGTGTCTCTCGGTCACTCTCGGGTATCTTTGAGTCGTTGTCTCTCATTGGTCAGTTCTACAATTTCCGAAGAACTTGTCCAACTGGCCGAGTGATTTTTATGAGCCGGGCACACATTCTACAACACTCCGATTTGTTGTTTCACGCTGAGTGGCATCGTTAATCACACATTCGGCGAGAGAAGCAGACACACGACTGGTTCTTTTTAACTTACTATCACGTAAACATAGTATCGTGCAGCTAAGCGATTAAAGCGCTTGTTGTGGTGCCAATTTGAACTTTTGAGACGCCCCATAATTCCAGAACACATTCAATGTGTTCTCATTGGCAGCAGACCACTACAATGTCCAGACGTCACATAGAACCGAGGTTGCGTATCACAAGCCAGTTCCATGAGCCAGACACGTGCAATTAAGGTCAATCCAGGTTACAACCTTTGCGTTGATTGGTCACGAAGATTAACGAACGTGTCTAATGAATATTCGGACGAGCCACTTTTAGAGCTGGTCGTGTCGTAGACTCAAGGGCGAGAAGCGTAGCGGAACCCCTGGAGTCTGGGACGCAGACCATGCAAAGACCCAAAGTCAATGTTTAATCTGGGGCAGCCAATTAGCTTTATAAGAAAGCTAGCTGTAAAAAGAATTAAGAACAAGTGAACTGACCAAGCAGCCGTAAAATGATTCATTGTGGCTACAGTAATAACAAAAACGTCGTGGTCGTTATGTACAGAGAAATCTGGGTGGTATGGACATGAAAAAGCAACTCTTAGAGTTTATCATTATGCCATCATTCTATCATTCAGTAAATGATACTACCGCCTCACCACAAACAAACTAAAGCACTCACTTGTATTAACGAGGTTGGTCAAGGAAGCAATTGACGGTTAACCAACATAACGGTTAGCAAGCATTATGACGCGTGCACAACGCCATAACGGAGGCATTTGGAATCATAGAGCAGCGCTTAAGTGGGTGATGTCACCAGGTATAGCATCGACATGGAATAGCTGATAATATCCAGTTTACAGTGCAGCGCCCTCGAACAACTAAGCTGTTACATATGTGTCCTCATATTGAGGTTAAACTAGTCTACAAGTACAATAGCTGTAATGAAAAGGCATGGACGCATCAACTTGGGTTTTCTTGGAGGCTATAGGGGATGTCTGGACAGGTTCCACATAGTTGGTGGGCAGCATTCCTCGCTGGTTCGTTCGTTGCACTGTGCCGAACATCCAGCCAGCATCAATATGCTCCATGTCTATAGTGATGTCTCTATCCTCAAATCTCACCTCATCCTCATCTCCAGCATCGTAGTCGTACATCGACCGGAACATGGGTCCCTGTAGCAAAGTCACACTAGGTCGTCTGGTACATGGATCCCTGTAACAAAGTCATACTAGGTCATCGCCCGGTACATGGGTCCCTGTAGCAAAGTCACACTAAGTCATCCCCCCGTACATGGGTCCCTGTAACAAAGTCACACAAGGTCATCGCCCAGAACATGGGTCCCTGTAGCAAAGTCACACTAGGTCATCGCCCGGCACATGGGTCCCTGTAGCAAAGTCACACTAAGTCATAGCCTGGTACATGGGTCCCCGTAACAAAGTCATACTAGGTCCTCGCTCGGTTCATGGGCCCCTGTAACAAAGTCACACTAGGTCATCACCCGGTACATGGGCTACTGTAACAAAGTCACACTAGGTCATCACCTGGTACATGGGCCACTGTAACAAAGTTACACTAGGTCAACGCCCGGTATATGGGTCCGTGTATCAAATTCACACTAAGTTATTTCCTGGTACATGGGTCCCTGTAACAAAGTCACACTATGTCATTGCCCGGTATATTGGTCCCTGGAACAAATTCATAATAGGTCATTGGTCTGTATATGGATCCCTGTAACAAAATAACACTAGGTCATTGTCTGGTACATGGATTCCTGTTACAAAGTTACCCTTTGTCATCGTCCGATAAATGGGTTCCAGTTACTAAGTCCCATAAGGTCATCGCCTGGTACATAGATCACCGTTGCTAAGTTACACAACGTTTTCACCTGATAAATGGGTTCATACTGCGGTGGAGAACTTATTGTCGCATAACATAACATACTAGTATAAGTCAGCCTTCAAGTTCTGCTTTTTAGAGAAACAAGACCACAGACTTCTCCATCCACATTCAACAGTGAATATAAATAGTTACCAAATAGAATAGACATGCTTCAGCTCGGGGAGCTTGTTTAACTGTAACAGTAAGGCCATTAATCGAGAAGACGAACAGGAAGACTTACCGCGGACTGAGGGGGGGGCAGGGGGAGTAGGTTCGGTATGTGTGATAAAATGGTCAGCCAAAACCAATTTCAAACATGTCTGACGATCGATGTAGTTTCCCTCAGACCATACATATGTTGGCCTAGAGGACAGGTTCAGAATGGGGGCAGGTTCAGATCAATGATTGACAGATGGTACTAATTAGGACTGTCCATCTGAATCAATTACAATACAAGGGAACAGCTTGGAATTTATCACCAAACAAATCAATTTAACAATTGATGAACTTGGCGACGAGCTAAAACCAAATTACGATACGATCATCACATTCAAAATAAGCTTTAAAACCGCTATGATGACAAAATCTTCCATGAGAATTGGCAGAATCATAGTCCAGCTCTGGGTGAATCGCTATGATGACAATCACTACCGATTTATCATTTACTGGAGCCCCAGTGCGTCCCGTACCGGAAATGATGTCATCAACATCCATGATATTTGCATGAAAAACAACCCTATGTGTGACGCTTAAACTGTTCAAACCTCGGAAGTCATAGCGATCATCCGAATAACAGCTCCATTTTAC
This sequence comes from Urechis unicinctus, assembly GCA_034190875.2. Taxonomy (NCBI): domain Eukaryota; kingdom Metazoa; phylum Annelida; class Polychaeta; order Xenopneusta; family Urechidae; genus Urechis; species Urechis unicinctus. Next base: position 45,765,266 of record CM067349.1, on the reverse strand, counting down.
TGAGGCGTACCATACCTGACATGTGAAAGAAAAAGAATCATTATGATGTTAGAATAGTCCATGAGAAGTGAGAAAGTCGAAAATTTCTGGTAGCCAAAATCTAAATTTAATTCACAAATTATCGTCTGATCGTAAAACATTAACATTTTCTAAAAGCTGATACAATTACTAAACTTTGATTATTGACATATGCTATCAAATATTCGTTTTTAAAGCGCGTTGAGTTGAAATAGCAAATGGAATAGTAAAAATCAGTTCAATAGTCATAATACTTAGCTCAGATGTTAAATAAACAGCGCGAATCTAATCCGCAAATTTCATCAATATCGGTTGCCTTACATCCAGTTTCGAACGAAATGAAGTTAAAACGGGGCTGAAATCTGAAGTTATCGCGTGGTTTGTCCGTCGTTGATGGTCGTATGATGCCAATGACGATTTTGTGTGATAAAGATAATTCTGACGATAACCGTGATGATTATAATGGTGATAATGATGGTTATAATGAAACAATGTCGTCTAAGTTCGCCAAGTTCTCCCCGTGTACCCATGAGCCTATTTCTTTTAATGTTGGTTGGCTTCTGAGTCAATGTTTGTTAACTTTTTTGTATCGCGATACGGAACGCAATTTTCAATATATTTTTATAATTATTTTTCAAAATTGAAGGTGTCAAAGATGTGCAGAACCCAGGGGGTTTATTTTGACGTTTAACATTGGTCAGCTTCTAAACAAATGTTTGTTAATTTTTTTTGGTCTCGCCATACAGGTCGCAATTTTGAACACATTATCAAATCTTTTTTTAAATGGAAGATGATATTCATGAGCAGAACAGAGAGGTTTTGTTTTTTCCTTTACCTTAAACTAAGGTCACGGTCATCGATTATGAGAAAATCTTAATTCCTGAATATGGTCCGATCGCCATAAACTTGATCGTTATAAATGTATATTGATGATTATACCATACATATAGTATGCCAGAGAGCGATATTGAATTCAAAGTTAGTATGCACTAAACCGCTTTATTGCGTACCTAATGGGCGCCGCTTGACATCAGCTTGTGTTATACGATGTATGCCAGTTTTGTCAAACATCAAACATTCCTGAATATCTCCACTAAGTTCAAACGATTTCATGTTGAGATAAACCGAATGATAATAATAGGGATCACTGCTCCATTGCATTTATAGTTAAGAATCTACACTTTTAGTTTGTGTTCTTAAGTAAGTTATGTTTGTTGGCACGTTAGAGCAGTTGAAGGTTCTGGTTAGCATTACAGCGAACAAATATATTGTTGGGGCAGCCTACCATACTCGCTCTGGTCATATAATAGATGCAAGTGGCAGCTAAAACATTCATTCATTCCCCCCAAGTATTTATTATTCAGCGACGGCTCAGTCAATGGATGAAAAACGTCAAATTTATCGCTGGAAAAATGCAATATGTGTTGCTGTAATATAGCTTGTAATCTATACTCACTACAACACACACATCACCTGTCATCTATATTCACTGTAGCCCAGATAACATATCCTCTACACCCAGAATTAGTCAAACAACTTATCACTGCATGCTCAGATAATAAATATCAAACCAATTTGCGAAGAATACTAAAATATTGAGTCACCACTTATCCTAGATAGGGTAGGATGTGGTGTATTACTCATGATAAGAACTGTGACCAGGCTAACAACTGTAACCAAGGCAACAACTGTACTCAGGGTTAAAATTGTATCAATGGTAACAACTAAACTAAGGGTAACAACTTTAATCAGGGTAATAACTCCACCTAGCAAAAAAAAAACATATAATGTAGTAACTATACCAGGTGTAAAAACTGTACGGAGGGTAGAAACTGTTTAGAGAAGTAACTGTACTTAAAGAGACTGTTCAGCCCCATAAAAGGCAATCAGGGATCATTTCGTTATTACATTACTACGTTTAACGCAGACATAAGTAATGCCATCTTCTAATTTATGCCGCAAAGTTTACACCATGGAAAATTATGTTTTTAACATTATTATTTGACAGGAAATATTCATTATCTACTGTAGAAATCTGTTTTATTCAGTTATGTCATTCCATCGATAACGGTGCCTCCCTAAAACCATGAACCACACGAATGTTAGCTGTAAATCATAACGCGCTCTGAATTTACCTCGCTATGGATGTTTTTTAGTGTAAGGAAAGCTTAGAATTTGTACTGAAGAAACTAAAATAGAATGTGTTATTCATGCGCAGCACCCAAAAGTTTCATTTTGACCTTGTTTGTTTGTAAACAATTTTAATCTTGTGATCCAGATCGCAATTTTCAAAATATATTATGTTTGTAGCAATGTTTAACTGCACCAGTACCAACAGCACCAGTACCACAAGCACTAGTACCACCAGCACCATCATCACCACAACCACCATCACCACCACCACCACCACCACCACTACCACCACCACAACTACCACCACCAGCACCACAACCACCAATACTGCAACCATTACCACCACAACCACCACCACCATCATCACTGCCACCACCACCACCACCACTACCACCACCACCACTCACCACCACCACAACAACTACCACCACCACAACCACCACAACCACCACAACCACCACAACCACCACAACCACCACAACCACCACAACCACCACCACCACAATCACCACCACCACAACCACTAACACTGCAACCATTACCACCACAACCACAACCACCATCAACAACATCTCCACCACCACCAACAACAACACTGCAAACACCACCACCACCACCACCAACACCACCACCAACACCCCCGAATAAAGCTTCTCAAAATCCCCAAGTCTGGTGAGGAAAACACCAACCCTACGAACTATCGTCCCATTTCCTTAAATAACTACAACTGAAAAATCGATGGTACGCGTGATTGATACCCACAAACGCCTTCGCGATTTCCGCCATGCTGAAGGCACGACGGATCACCTGGGTGGAGTATGTGGTGTATGCCTTCTTCTACCTGGCGAAGAAGTTTGACAGCATATGGGAAGCATGGTGTTTTATGTGATTGACATGGGCCTGCACGATTGTAACCCTCCTATACATATAACAATCCATCAATCATCCCGAATCCGCAAAACAAAACTAACAAATCTTTAGTTATGATAAAAGCTTTACACGTTTTGAATACTGGGCTCGGTGTCTGAGTTACTGTATCTGGCATACACTATATCAGATACCTGGTGGAGGCTGTGATATTTTTGAAAGGCTATTTAGCAGAGGAAAGCTCAACACAGCACGATTTCTGATATACAGTAGCTGGGATACCAGTTGTTGTTATCTCAAAAAATGATTCAGACGAGGAAAACATTGCACATGATGCTTCCTAGACCCAATATCCAAGGAAAAGTATCTGTAACTTGTCATTACATGGGTTGATATCATAGCAAAATATCGGGAGCATAAAACAACACGGACGCTGTGGCAGTTGATTACGCTCTGACTTTAAGCCGTGGCCGGTGGATTTCACGAGAAGCTGGAGAGGCCTGGTTCGATCAATCATCTGGTGAGTGTAACGTTTTTCTGTAGTTATCTCAGTAACTTTGTAACATGTGTTAATATCAAGGGGAATAAAAACTAACGGAATCTGTGCGCGGATCAGCGATGATTACCAACAATCAGGTCAATCTTATCTCCTTATATACTATTGTGGGTGCCCTATTACTTATTAGTGTTGGTGCGCCGTCAACTGTAATGCTTACTTACAAACCTATCCAGCCTCGATGATGAATTGGGAAAGAACCTCTTGGGCAAAGCTCAGCTCTTTCGTATAGCTCTTTTGAACCTAGTGGAGCCAGTGCTCCCTCAAGGTGGTACTCGATCGACTGTTGGCCTGTTGGGCTATTTTCATATCCTGAATTTCCAATGTGGCGTGGAACCCATCTTTAGAGATATTCCTACGCGCATCGCTAAACTGGGAGTAAACTGAGTAAATGGTTAAAACATGTCAAAATGACCCAATGTGCTTTGAAAAGAGGGGCTAGGATTTAAAGATAAAATTCCATTCTGGGAGGTAGGAAATAATTTCTAGATTTTAATGAAATAGTCCTTAGTTCGTCAGAAAAGTTGAGCGAAGGATGTTTAAAACTGACTCCAGGTTTGGCCATTTGCTATAATTCTTTATCTACAGGGGTTTGTCAATAAGTGATATTTGTTTGCAATTCGTTGATGATAATTATTTACTATCGATGACCCCTGGTTGTAGCGTTAGTGAGTAATGAATGATTCTTTTATGACCGACTTTTCATAAAACTCAAGGTGCGAGTAAATTCCGACATTTGTCAACTAATGACGTTTGTTAATTGTTGATATTTACTTGCAACTTGTGGTTGTCATTGTGGCCTGTCTCTCTCGTTCAAGTAGTTCTAATTGATGTAATGTTTGAATACCAATATTTCATTCCACTGAACGTACGACGGAAGACAGGGCTCGTGCAAAAGAGTAATCATTCACTTGATTTTGTTTCATAATGGCTTGCTCAATTCAAACTGAACCAGTTCTTTGAGGTGAATAATAGTAATAGCCGTATGACATTTAATCATCGGGGGATGTAGGTGTCTTGGTTCCGCGCGTGACATCATTAATGTTAATAGTTCACTATGAAATTTGCTTTAAGGAAAACAGCGTCGCTTACACGATGCAGTGAACCAATTCGCATTGTCCTCAAGTTGCGTGGACCGAGTGACTCTCATTCGTAGCAACTTGAGTTGAATTTGGTCGTTTAGGCCAACTGAACCACCCACGCACAGATGACGTCGCCGAGTTCAGATGAGATTTCAATTTATCTATAGTACCGGCTTCATTCGCGCTCCGGTAACCAGCAGATTGCAATGACAAACGACCCCTTAATCCGTCTGTGATGTGTTTTTTTCTCCTACCCTGAAAGTCACGGACCCACTTATACGATTTTGATGATGTTGATTGTATTAATAATGAAAATAATGTTTATTTCGCGCTAAAAATGTACAGAACGTCATGTCAAAACAAAGGTTCAGACATTATGTATGTTTGTCATTTGAACTCATTCAGCTTCAATAAGTGCCAGGGAAATAATCAGCACACCATCGTGAATTAGAAAGAACAATAAACGGTCATTTAAAGTGCCTATCGCACGAAAAATCATGTCATTTTTTCTCGCCAGATTACGGAAATATAACCCAGAAGTACCAATTCTGTCTATGTATCAATCGTCAAAGTGTGCGCTTTCAGATCGAAATTCGACTTTAAAGATGAATCCGGCGTATCGAGACGACGAGCTCATGAATAATTCATCGCCTCCGCGTGACGTCAGCTCCGAAATTGTTTTTGTTGTGAGACGCTATCTGCACTACGACTAGCTCAAAATGGCTGCTGGTAATTTCGCTATTTCATCACTTTAGGAGCGCGACGATAAGACATGGTATGGCACAGATCATTCGCAGACCATCGTTGCTTCGGCAGAGCAAATTTTGCCTTGCAGATGCGAACCAGAAATGAGCGATTCAGACGTCTCCGATGAAGAGAAAAAAGACATTGGCGATGTCACTGCTGTGTCTGGGTCTCACGCGGGTCATCCTACCCAGGACATAGGGCGGCTACAGAACAATGCTTGGTAAGCTATGTCTGATTCTGCTTGTGCACCACTTCATCGTATTTGTTGGCATGTAATGAAATTTATCCATAAATTTCACCAACAAAATATGTAACCTCTTTTCCTAACGGTAGACTATACAACAGAGCTTTGCAGCAAATAATTCTTCCATATCAGAAAGCAGACATGAGATATCACAAAGTTTTTATCTAATCAAGTGGTTGCAAGCGTTCATGTTTACGAGTTGTACCATGTTAATGTAAATGCTCCTCCACACAAATTGTAAACAAACTACAACTAATTTCGGACTAGCTGCTGTTCATAAATAGAGATGCACTTTTATTTAAGGTAGGCCTTGATGTAGATTGATTCTGAGCTAGAACATATATAGGAGAGCAAGTACGACAGCTGTTTTCTTACAGGATTTTCAGTTAGCTCATAAATGAATGTATAACTGGACTTAAGGAAGTGAAGATTATGGTATAATATTATCATCATGGTCAGTGTTACATCAGAGTTTCTATGAATGTCGAGGCTGAAACATATTTGCCATACAATATGTCATCCTTTATTACATACATTAATATTCCCATCACTACATCATGTTACAGGTGTTTGTGTGGCTACTGTCAACCAATGGCGTAGGTGGAAGAATCTGTGTATTGTGTGGAGATTCCTCGAGTCATGAACTGCATAGAGAATAGCCCCATTCCCATTGGCTGCATAACCCAGCATCCTGGTTTCAGACCAATCTGTTTGAACCATTGGGCCTTGCAAGTGGGATATTTCTCCTACAGGCAACAATACGGGCACATGTCAGATAATAATGTACAAAGGTGACGGTTTTTTCTATTATTTATACATAAATCTATACGAGGCTAGCATACAGACAGTTTGTTCGCTGGTGCAGGGGACATCTTAGACAAAAGATAAGAGTTCAGTTACCAGCCTGCGCTGTTACAACAATACGAGATAACTTCCCAGCACCAGATTATCAAGGATTCCTCTACCCTCCATTCACCTAGGACTTGTCTTCATACATGCAGAACCTACGCTGGTGTGCCTAAATGGTTTGTCGTGGATCTGGTATCACCGCACACATTGGAGGTGGTAATTTTGTCTTGGGCAGGGTTAGCTCATAGCAAACCAGCAAGAACTCAGCCATCATGCACTCGACATACTCTGAAACATAACAGGAATCAAGTCACAGCTTGCACACCAGACTGTTGCTTGCAACCTTATATCCCCATGGTAATTGAATTTGTTGTTGTTTACATTTTATATATCAGTAAAAATATTCACCAAATGTTGCCTTTGTTGCTGCTTTAGTGACAACATGCCCCTGCTTAAACTTGGGGTATCTTAGCTTGAAGACTGGATCCCCAGCTCCGGTTGTTGCCTGTTCTCTGATATCTGTGATACAATGAGCCAATTAATAGTGACCTACAAATATTTGGCATATCAGCACATGTAAACAAATTTAATGACTCGCATATTTAAAAACTAACACCACCATGAAGGAACACTGTTAAAAGCAACATATTATATCATAAGAATGATAACTGCCTGGCAACCATACTGTCAACTGAACAAGACAATTGACTATTTATTCAATACCAATACAACAAGAAGGTCATCGAGTCTCACCCTCTGCTTCTCTCTCATGATAAAGGCAGGTCTGCTTTTCTTGGGCTGGGGTGGGAGGGGTTCAATTGCCTCACCATCCTTTCTTTCTTGCTTGAGAGCACACAAACGAGTACTTGCCCGGGCCCGGCCATTTGTCTCACGACCTGGCCAGTCCATTGTTTTTTTTTCAAATCGTACCAGGAAACTTGAACAAGCTCACGCCGTCCCGACTGGTACGCGAGCAGCCCCAAACACAACAACAATTAACCATCGTGTTCAGTCCGTCACTAGATGGCTTATAACGATCAAAAATCAAAAAAACGAGAGACGAACTCCGACAATGTAAACAACGGGGAACTCCCTGCGTCTCTGAGAACGGGCTTACTTTAATGACGTCACACGGCTGGTCTGACCTAGATAACGGCTGCCGCAGCGTTTTGTTGAGCGCGCTAATTTGAACTGACATTTTATCATATTTTTGCCTTGACTGATCAGATGCGATGGTTATTGGACCGTTTTGGGTTTATTGATCACATTATGAATTGATTTCAGCGATAGGCACTTTAAGCAAGGTACGCAATTCAGCCACCAAATTATTTGGAGCCAATCACACCAAACCTGCATGGATCCATTAATACAAAAATTCTGATTAGAAAGTACCACCTCCAGACATGCCGTCAGTCTTGTACATACGCGCCCAGACAGGCGGACTCATGGCATACTCAGACGAGTTCTGAACTCCGGTTTACATAACAGTGGTGTCTCCCAAAAAATCAGATTAGAAGTTGAGTAGACGTCTGACGCTCTACATCGGAAACTGTCTTGTCCGTGGTTTATATCCGTCGCGGAACTCCTGTAGTCAATACTTGCTATCATGGATTCTGAAAAGGTAAGTTCCTTTAAAGTGCCTATGACGTTAACATAACAATTGTTATCAAAATCAAGTGCTTGATGTTTCTCAAACAATCACCCATAACTGTATAGCAGACGATAACGCATTCCCTTCACAACAGGTTGCCTCTTCAGTTCCCAATCTAGTTTTGTTATACCGAAGTAACTTATGAGCGTTCGCCCCTGGGAGTGCCTGTATGTCTATGGTAACTGGTAACAAAACATCTATTTCCAGACGCTACAGTGTTTTGCTACTAAACTACTTGTAGCGTACACGAACCATCGGCCATGATTTCGTCTGATTGTCTGATGCGATAAGAACACACGCAAGCATAGTAGACTGCAAAGTTCAACAAGTAACTTTGTCCACACGCAGTGTTTATAGCGTTCCTAGTGTTCTTCTTCAAATCTAAAACTGTTTCGAATTTAAACAAACTTGACTATGCATAGCGTAGTTTGTGCTAATATGGTGGCTTCTATTCGCGGCTTCTATTCGGGGCTCATGTCTTTGGGACGTTAAGACCCTCTCTCTGTGTTTAGGGTTTTAGCTGTTATTTACCCTAAGGCATTTGGGGTTTTCCCCCTAACTCCAATAGCCCTTATTTAGAAAACCAGCCTGTGATGAGAAATATGGCCGATAAATCCGAGCCGCCTGGGATCATGTATGCTCGATTTGCAAATCAGAAACTGTGGCTAGCATTCCGATTACTCCCTAAGGGCACCATACAGACACCTGTGTGCGTGTGTATTCCGTATAGATTAGACTCAAGGTGTGGTCCCATAGCCGTTAGTGGACGTAATGCTCCGTAGGGTAGATTACCGTGGGTCAGACGTGGTGTTAGTACGTTTAATTAGGTTAAACTATGTTTAACTATGTTAAGGAATTTGGGTCACGGAAGGGTACTGATATGTACGTTCAAGTAGGGTAGACTGGGGAGGGGGGAGCGCGAAGAGTGGGTGGGGGTAGGCTGGGGAGGGGGCGCGCCAGGAATGGGGTGGGGGTAGGGTGGGCTTGGGAGGGCGGGCGAACGAACTGTGATTGCATCAAGTGGGGGTGGGATTTCATCATCTTCTTTAATATGTGCATAAAGCAGTTATCGTTCTCAGTTATTGTGACGAAGTCGACAACGGCCATCGGGGGGAGGGTAGGGTTGGGGGGAGTCGATAACGGCCAGATGTTATGCGTCATCACATTGGCGAAGTGATGGGGAATGTATTGTAAATAAATGTTGACTGATAGCGTTTGTGAGCTTCATTTTTACGATAGGAGTGTCTTGTCACGTGCGCTGTCATCTCATGGGCGTGTAAACATAGTCAGCGGGCTATTCATGGATGACGCGGGGTCGTGGCTATTGGGGCAAGTGTTTCAACCAATTACCACGAGATAATGGAATGCTTTTAAGTCTGACATATGTATTTGGGACCATATGGGGTACAAGAGAGTATGCGCCGTGACGAACTTGGGCGAGGAACGTGATAATGACTTGACCAGTTGACCACACGCTCTCCAGTCACGAACCCCGGCTTAGGCGAAACTCTCCTGCACAACACTGTCAACAAAGCGACTCGTATCATGTCGTGGTAAACAATGTCTAGTCGGTGATCTATCTAGTATAGATTGGATGTACTATGTCTTAAGCAAAGAAGTGTGACCGGGATGCATGTATAATTGACCTCTACTGAGTAAAGTGTTTGTAGTCTATAACGAGCTCGTGAAGTTGAAGTGAAGCAACCTACCCAGGCTGCTGTGTTATTGATTGGGTTAGGTGCAAGGTCATAGCAGTTTGCCATCGTTCTGTGTGATTTATATTAACCTACTGCATCTATCACCTAAATTTCTGGCTTAAAGCCATTCTCTCGTAGATGTATTGAAGGCTGGATGGATTATGATTTAAACTTTCCTGTTACGGTAGTGCTATATTTTCACTATAGCTTCTGTCTGTTACGTTACGACGTTGCGTGAAGACTAGAACAACCTTACTTATTAACTTGGCGTTTTTGGAACGCCAAGTTATGGCGATCGGCCCGGTTTGTAAGTTTGTTAGTTTGTTAACTTGGCGTAATCATAACGCCAAGTTACGTTGGTCAGTCGCGTTTGTATGTTTGGATGTTTGGATGTTTGTTTGTTAACATTTTTTTTGTTTCGCACTGCAGGTCGCAATTCTTGATATTTTCAATGTATTCTTTCTTCAATCGCAAGGCATTAATGATGCGCAGAACCGAGATGTTTTGTTTTGACCTTGACCCAAAACTAAGGTCAAGGTCATCGAATAAGTGAAAAACTAGTATCTCTAATAACTTCGTTAATAATGGTCGGATTGTTACATAATTTACATCATCGTGTAGCTCATTCTAATTGCAAACTTTTTCTAATTACATACAGGGCCATCCAACCAACGGTTTTCCCAAGCTCCCCAGGTCGAAAAATCGTGGTATCGGTCAGAATGACAACATATGTTTCATGAATATTTTGAGCGCCTATAAAACCGCCAATACATGTCCGATAATAATAAAAATTGGGTCACATGTACTCCATGACAGCTTAAGTCGGATCCATAGATTTCATGAATATCGATGACGTCACTTCCGGTCACGAAAGCATCAAAGTTTTCAAAAAATGACACAAGTTCAATGCTCAATACGTCCATGCTTTACAATTAAATTTCAATACAGTCAACATATTCTGAGAGTGTAATGTAATTGTAAACTTTTTCTAAATATACTTAGTTGTAAATATTGCATCGTAAAAAAAATCGTAGCAGGTCGAAAATTTCTGGTAGCCAAAGTCTCTAAACTTATTAATTTCGCAATAGACTCATTATTTATGGTCCGATCGTAACAAAATTTACATTTACTGAAAGCTGATAGAATTACCAAACTTTCATAATTGACATATGAAATCAATATATTTGTCCTTTTCAAAGCGCGTTGAGTTGAAAAAGCCAATTTCACTCAGTAAATTTTCGTCAAATTTTCGATTGCTAATAAAATCGTAAATATTAGTTCAATGGTGATAAAAATTAAATCAGATGTTGACATCAACAGCGCGAATCTAATCCGCAAAATTTATTGATATCGGTTGCGTCACTTCCGGTTTCGAACGAATCAAAGCAAAAACGGTACTCAAATCTGAAGTTATAGCGTCGTTCGTCCGACGTGAATGGTCGTATCGTGAATTTGTCTGCGCTCGAGGGAAGCCCATTCAATTCTGAACATAGGTGTAAAATTTTCTGCTCAAAATATATGACAGTTCTCTCATAAAGTAAGTTTGAAGTACAGTGGGTGTCATTTCTGATGGCTCGGCGCTGGCTTGTTTACGCCTGCCTCTCGCGCTGAACAAAGGAATCTGCTCTCGGCTCGGGATGCGCGTGGGGCGGCAAGTACGGCAGGCCGCGGTACTATTAAATATGAAAATATGATTCTCCTTGTGTCAGCCTCTGAATCATAGTTTATCAATAAATCTTGAGTAACTTGGTCAATTTTGGGTCAATATTGAAATTTTCACAAGTTTCCGACACTGTTAGCCAAGTTCACCCATGTTCTCATGGGCATCTCGGATGTTTGGATGTTTGGATGTATGTAACACTTTTTTTGTTTCGCGATACAGGTCGCAATTTTTGAAATTTTCCATTTTTTTCTTCGCCAATCGTTAGGCGTCAATGATGCGCAGAACCCAGAGGTTTTGTTTTGACCTTGACCAAAAACTAAGGTCAAGGTCATCGAATAAGTGAAAAACTTGTATCTCGAATAACTCCGTTAATAATGGTCCGATTGTTTAAAACTTTACACCATCGTGTAGCTCATTCAAATTGCAAACTTTTTCTAAATTCATATACGGCGATCCAACCAATGGTTTTCCCAAGCGTCTAAGGTCGAAAAAAAAGTGGTATCGGTCCAAATGGCAACAAAAGTTTCATGAATATTTTGAGTGCTTATAAAGCAATTTTGAAAATTTCTCGGATTTTTTTTAAAAAAAAAATGATTGTGACTAATAATGCGCAGAACCGAGAGGTTTTGTTTTGACCTTGACCTCATATTAAGGTCAAGGTCACGTTGTGAATTTTTCAATCCTTGATATCATCTTAACCTATGGTGTGATTTTTAAAAAGTTTACAGTTCCTTGTAGCCTGATTTATTCGCCAACTTTCCATATCAAATATCATAAAAAATATGCATATTTCGCCCCGTAGCCCCCACTCGAAAATTTGTGGTAGTGTTTTACCACATTTTTCCATCGCTTATAACTTCAACAATATTCGATGGATGGTCATGAAAATTGGGTCGAATGTTCACAGAATCACTGGCTATCAGAAGATAAGTGTTTTTTTTATGTCGATGACGTCACTTCCGGTTACGAGCAAAACAACGTTATTTAGCTGGGCAATCGAAAGTTATTGCGTCATTACTCCGTCGTTAATGGTCGTATCGTAAAAATGTTTGGACCTAAAGGTAGCCCATACACTTCCGAACTTGAAACTTATTCATCTAATTGTTTATGTCTTATAGTTTTCTCACAAACTGAGCTTAAAGTTAAAAAGTGACCCCCAAATGCATTAACACCCCAATATGTTTAATACTACTGGGTCGATTTTGAAAATTTTAAACATGAATTTGAAGGTTACTTTTCGAGTAACATTTCGTACGCATTGTAACAGCAGGAATTATGCGTAGTTTTCTCACGAATCGCCGGTAAAAGTTCGGAAAACAGCTAAAATTGGCAATTTTTTTTTCGATCGCTTATAAAATCGACAATATTCGTTCGAGGATCATAAAACTTGGTTCGAATGTTACCATGGAGAGCGTCAACCGAATTATAATTCTTTTAGGGAAGTCGCTGACGTCATTTCCGGTCACGAACGAATCAAAGTTATAATTCGACTGAAATCTGAAGTTATCGCGTCGTTTCTCTGTCGTGAATGGTCGTATCGTGAATTGGTTTGCTCGAGAAGGAAGCCCATTCAATTCTGAACAATGTGTATAATTTTCAGCTCTAAATATCCAACAGTTTTCTCACAAAGTAAGTTTGAAGTACAGTGGGTGTCAATTCTGCTGGCTCTTCACTGCAGCCGCCCTGTCGCGCAGAACAAAGGAATCCCGAGCGGCCCAGCGCGCGGCTTGAGAGAAGCGGCTGGCTGCGGGAATCAGGTCAAATCGCAGCGCCTCCCGCGCTACATCACCTAGAGGCCCAAGGGTACATGGGGGAACTTCACCAACTGCATCAGGAAAATTTCATTTAGGTCAATTAAGGCCCGATTCTGAAAATCTCTCCAATTAATTAGATGCAGTTCGCCAAGTTCCCACATGTTCCCATGGGCCTCTTGTCAACTTGGCGTCATAACGCCAAGTTATGGCGATCGGTCCGGTTTGTATGTTTGGATGTATGTATGTTAGTTAACATTTTTTTGTTTCACGATACAGGTCGCAATTTTTGAAATTTTCCATTTTTTTCTTCTTCAATCGTTAGGCGTGATTGATGCGCAGAACCGAGAGATTTTGTTTTGACCTTGAACCGAAACTAAGGTCAAGGTCATCGAATAAGTGAAAAATTAGTATCTCGAATAACTCCGTTAATAATGGTCGGATCGTTACAAAATTTACATCATCGTGTAGCTCATTCTAATTGCAAACTTTTTCTAATTTCATATGGGGCCATCCAACCAACGGTTTTCCCCAGCGCCCCAGGTCGAAAAATCGTGGTATCGGTCAGAATGACAACATAAGTTTCATGAATATTTTGAGCGTCTATAAAACAGTCAATACATGTCCGATAATGATAAAAATTGGGTCACATGTGCTCCATGACAGCTTAAATTGGATCCATAGATTTCATGAATGTCGATGACGTCACTTCCCGTCACGAAAGCATCAAAGTTTATAAAAAATGACACAAGTTCAATGCTCAATATGTCCATGCTTTACAATTAAATATCATTACAGTCAACATATTCTGAAAGTGTAATGTAATTGTAAACTTTTTCTAAGTATACTTAGTTGTAAATAATGCATTGTAAAAAAAATCGTAGCATGTCGAAAATTTCTGGTAGCCAAAATCTCTAAACTTATTAATTTCGCAATAGATTCATTAATTATGGTCCGATCGTAACAAAATTTATATTTTCTGAAAGCTGATGGAATTACCAAACTTTCATAATTGACATATGAAATCAATATATTTGTCCTTTTCAGAGCGCGTTGAGTTGAAAAAGCAAATTTCACTCAGTCAATTTTCGTCAAATTTTCGATTGCTAATAAAATCGTAAATATCAGTTCAATGTTGATAAAAAAATTAAATCAGATGTTGACATCAACAGCCCGAATCTAATCCGCAAAATTTATTGATATCGGTTGCGTCACTTCCGGTTTCGAACGAATCAAAGCAAAAACGGTACTGAAATCTGAAGTTATAGCGTCGTTCGTCCGTCGTGAATGGTCGTATCGTGAATTTGTCTGCGCTCGAAGGAAGCCCATTCAATTCTGAACACAGGTGTAAAATTTTCTGCTCAAAATATATGACAGTTCTCTCATAAAGTAAGTTTGAAGTACAGTGGGTGTCATTTCTGATGGCTCGGCGCTGGCTTGTTTACAACAGCCTGCCTCTCGCGCTGAACAAAGGAATCTGCTCTCGGCTCGGGATGCGCGTGGTGCGGCAAGTACGGGAGGCCGCGGTACTATTAAATATGAAAATATGCTTCTCCTTGTGTCAGCCTCTGAATCATAGTTTATCAATAAATCTTGAGTAACATGGTCAATTTTGGGTCAATATTGAAATTTTAAAAAGTTTCCGACACTGTTAGCCAAGTTCACCCATGTTCTCATGGGCATCTCGTTAACTTGGCGTTTTCGGAACGCCAAGTTATGGCGATCGGTCCGGTTTGTATGTTTGTTTGGATGTAAGTAACACTTTTTTTGTTTCGCGATACAGGTCGCAATTTTTGAAATTTTCCAATTTTTTCTTCACCCATCGTTAGGCGTTAATGATGCGCAGAACCGAGATGTTTTGTTTTGACCTTGACCTCATATTAAGGTCAAGGTCACGTAGTGAATTTTTTCAATCCTTAATATCATCTTAACCTACGGTGCGATTTTTAAAAAGTTTACAGTTCCTTGTAGCCTGATTTATTCTCCAACTTTCCATATCAAATATCATGAAAAAATATGCATATTTCGCCCCGTAGCCCCCACTCGAAAATTTGTGGTAGTGTTTTACCACATTTGTTCCATCGCTTATAACTTCAACAATATTCGATGGATGGTCATAAAAATTGGGTCGAATGTTCACAGAAGCACTGGCTATCGGAAAATAAGTGTTTTTTTTATGTCGATGACGTCACTTCCGGTTACGAGCAAAACAACGTTATTTAGCTGTGCAATCCGAATTTATCGCGTCATTACTCCGTCGTTAATGGTCGTATCGTAAAAATGTTTGCACCTGAAGGTAGCCCATACACTACCGAACTTGAAACTTATTCATCTAATTGTTTATGTCTTGTAGTTTTCTCACAAACTGAGCTTAAAGTTAAAAAGTGACCCCCAAATGCATTAACACCCCAATATGTTTAATACTACTGGGTCGATTTTGAAAATTTAAACATGAATTTGAAGGTTACTTTTCGAGTAACATTTCGTACGCGATATACCGGCAGGAATTATGCGTAGTTTTCTCACGAATCGCCGGTAAAAAGTTCGGAAAACAGCTAAAATTGGCAATTTTTTTTTCGATCGCTTATAAAATCGACAATATTCGTTCGAGGATCATAAAACTTGGTTCGAATGTTACCATGGAGAGCGTCAACCGAATTATAATTCTTTTAGGGAAGTCGCTGACGTCATTTCCGGTCACGAACGAATCAAAGTTATAATTCGACTGAAATCTGAAGTTATCGCGTCGTTTCTCTGTCGTGAATGGTCGTATCGTGAATTGGTTTGCTCGAGAAGGAAGCCCATTCAATTCTGAACATAGTGTATAATTTTCAGCTCTAAATATCCAACAGTTTTCTCACAAAGTAAGTTTGAAGTACAGTGGGTGTCAATTCTGCTGGCTCTTCACTGCAGCCGCCCTGTCGCGCAGAACAAAGGAATCCCGAGCGGCCCAGCGCGCGGCTTGAGAGAAGCGGCTGGCTGTGGGAATCAGGTCAAATCGCAGCGCCTCCCGCGCTACATCACCTAGAGGCCCAAGGGTACATGGGGGAACTTTACCAACTGCATCAGGAAAATTTCATTTTGGTCAATTAAGGCCCCATTCTGAAAATCTCTCCAATTAATTAGATGCAGTTCGCCAAGTTCCCACATGTTCCCATGGGCCTCTTGTTAACTTGGCGTTTTTGGAACGCCAAGTTATGGCGATCGGCCCGGTTTGTAAGTTTGTTAGTTTGGATGTTTGGATGTTTGGATGTATGTAACACTTTTTTTGTTTCGCGATACAGGTCGCAATTTTTGAAATTTTCCATTTTTTTTTCTTCGCCAATCGTTAGGCGTCAATGATGCGCAGAACCCAGAGGTTTTGTTTTGACCTTGACCAAAAACTAAGGTCAAGGTCATCGAATAAGTGAAAAACTTGTATCTCGAATAACTCCGTTAATAATGGTCCGATTGTTTAAAAACTTTACACCATCGTGTAGCTCATTCAAATTGCAAACTTTTTTCTAAATACATATACGGCGATCCAACCAATGGTTTTCCCAAGCGTCTAAGGTCGAAAAAAAGTGGTATCGGTCTAAATGGCAACAAAAGTTTCATGAATATTTTGAGTGCTTATAAAGCAATTTTGAAAATTTCTCGGATTTTTTTTTAAAAAAAATGATTGTGACTTATAATGCGCAGAACCGAGAGATTTTGTTTTGACCTTGACCTCATATTAAGGTCAAGGTCACGTTGTGAATTTTTCAATCCTTGATATCATCTTAACCTACGGTGCGATTTTTAAAAAATTTACAGTCCCTTGTAGTCTGATTTATTCGCCAACTTTCCATGTCAAATATCATGAAAAAATATGCATATTTCGCCCCGTAGCCCCCACTCGAAAATTTGTGGTAGTGTTTTACCACATTTTTCCATCGCTTATAACTTCAACAATATTCGATGGATGGTCATAAAAATTGGGTCGAATGTTCACAGAAGCACTGGCTATCGGAAGATAAGTGGTTTTTTTGTCGATGTCGATGACGTCACTTCCGGTTACGAGCAAAACAACGTTATTTAGCTGTGCAATCCGAATTTATCGCTTTATTTCTCCGTCGTTAATGGTCGTATCGTAAAAATGTTTGCACCTGAAGGTAGCCCATACACTTCCAAACTTGAAACTTATTAATCTAATTGTTTATGTCTTATAGTTTTCTCACAAACTGAGCTTAAAGTTAAAAAGTGACCCCCCAAATGCATTAACACCCCCAATATGTTAAATACTACTGGGTCGATTTTAAAAATTTAAACATGAATCTGAAGGTTACTTTTCGAGTAACATTTCGTACACTGTGTAACAGCAGGAATTATGCGTAGTTTTCTCACGAATCGCCGGTAAAAGTTCGGAAAACAGCTAAAATTGGCAATTTTTTTTCGATCACTTGTAAAATCGACAATATTCGTTCGAGGGTCACAAAACGTGGGTAAAATGTTACCATGGAGAGCGTGTACCGAATGATGATTATTTTGGGGATGTCGCTGATGTCATTTCCGGTCACGAACGAGTGAAAGTTAAAATTCGACTAAAATCTGAAGTTACCGCGTCGTTTCTCTGTCGCGAATGGTCGTATTTTGAATTGGTTTGCTCGAGAAGGAAGCCCATTCAATTCTGAACAATGTGTATAATTTTCAGCTCTTAATACCCAACAGTTTTCTCACAAAGTAAGTTTGAAGTACAGTGGGTGTCAATTCTGCTGGCTCTTCACTGCAGCCGCCCTGTCGCGCAGAACAAAGGAATCCACAGCGCCCCAGCGCGCTGCTTGAGAAAGGCGGCTGGCTGTGGGAATCAGGTCAAATCGCAGCGCCTCTCGCGCTACACAAGCAAGAGGCCCAAGGGAACATGGGGGAACTTGTCGAACTGCATAAGGAAAATTTCAAAATCGGCCAACTAATTCATCTTATTGTATATATTATAACGTAATGATGATTTGTACGTTATGATGTTTCATTTCCCAAGAATCACTTTGCAATCATAATGATTTTCAACATAAAAGGCATGATAACTTAGGTAATTTTTGGCCGATTTTGGCCAATTTTGGCCCGATTCAGAAATTGTTGCAATTGTTTGGATGCAGTTCGCCAAGTTCCCCCATGTACCCATGGGCCTCTTGTCAACTTGGCTCGCCAAGTTATGGCGATCGGCCCGGTATGTATGTTTGTTTGGATGTTTTGTAAACATTTTTTTTGTTTCGCGATACAGATCGCAATTTTGAAAAATTTCCATTTTTTTTCTTCTTCAATCATTAGGCGTGATTGATGCGCAGAACCGAGAGGTTTTGTTTTGACCTTGACCTAAAAACTAAGGTCAAGGTCATCGAATAAGTGAAAAACTAGTATCTCAAATAACTCCGTTAATAATGGTCGGATCGTTACATAATTTACATCATCGTGTAGCTCATTCTAATTGCAAACTTTTCATATGAATATGGGGCCATTTAACCAACGGTTTTTCCAAGCGCCCCAGGTCGAAAAATCGTGGTATCGGTCAGAATGACAACATAAGTTTCATGAATATTTTGAGCGCCTATAAAACCGTCAATACATGTCCGATAATGATACAAATTGGGTCACATGTGCTCCATGACAGCTTGAGTCGGATCCATAGATTTCATGAATGTCGATGACGTCACTTCCGGTCACGAAAGCATCAAAGTTTATAAAAAATGACACAAGTTCAATGCTCAATATGTCCATGCTTTACAATTAAATTTCAATACAGTCAACATATTCTGAAAGTGTAATGTAATTGTAAACTTTTTCTAAATATACTTAGTTGTAAATAATGCATCATAAAAAAAATCGTAGCAGGTCGAAAATTTCTGATAGCCAAAATCTCTAAACTTTTTAATTTCGCAATAGATTCATTAATTATGGTCCGATCGTAACAAAATTTACATTTTCTGAAAGCTGATAGAATAACCAAACTTTAATAATGGACATATGCTATCAATATATTTGTCCTTTTCAAAGCGCGTTTGAGTTGAAAAAGCAAATTTCACTTAGTAAATTTTACGTCAAATTTTCGATTGCTAATAAAATCGTAAATATAAGTTCAATGGTGATAAAAATTAAATCAGATGTTGACATCAACAGCGCGAATCTAATCCGCAAAATTTATTGATATCGGTTGCGTCACTTCCGGTTTCGAACGAATCAAAGCAAAAACGGTACTCAAATCTGAAGTTATAGCGTCGTTCGTCCGTCGTGAATGGTCGTATCGTGAATTTGTCTGCGCTCGAAGGAAGCCCATTCAATTCTGAACAAATGTGTAAAATTTTTCTGCTCAAAATAATATATGACAGTTCTCTCATAAAGTAAATTTGAAGTACAGTGGGTGTCATTTCTGATGGCTCGGCGCTGGCTTCTTTACAACAGCCTGCCTCTCGCGCTGAACAAAGGAATCTGCTCTCGCTCGGGGTGCGCGGGGCGCGTGTCGCGGCAAGTACGGCAGGCCGTGGTACTATTAAATATGAAAATATGCTTTTCCTTGTCCTTGTGTCAGCCTCTGAATCATAGTTTATCGATAAATCTAGAATAACTTGTTTAAAAAGTTTCCGACACTGTTAGCCAAGTTCACACATGTCCTCATGGGCATCTCGTTGTTTGTTTGTTAAACAATTTTTTGTTTCGCGATACAGGTCGCAATTTGTGAATATTTTCCCATGTTTTTCTTCTTCATTGTTTAGGCTATGATTGATGCGCAGAACCGAGAGGTTTTGTTTTGACCTTGACCTTGAAAAACTAAGGTCAAGGTCATCGAATAAGTGAAAACTAGTATCTCAAATAACTCCGTTAATAATGGTCGGATCGTTACATAATTTACATCATCGTGTAGCTCATTCTAATTGCAAACTTTTTATGAATTTTCATATGGGGCATCCAACCAACGGTTTTCCCAAGCTTCCCCAGGTCGAAAAATCGTGGTATCGGTCAGAATGACAACATAAGTTTCATGAATATTTTGAGCGCCTATAAAACCGTCAATACATGTCCGATAATGATAAAAATTGGGTCACATGTGCTCCATGACAGCTTTAGTCGGATCCATAGATTTCATGAATGTCGATGACGTCACTTCCGGTCACGAAAAGCATCAAAGTTTATAAAAAATGACACAAGTTCAATGCTCAATATGTCCATGCTTTACAATTAAATATTCAATACAGTCAACATATTCTGAAAGTGTAATGTAATTGTAAACTTTTTCTAAATATACTTAGTTGTAAATAATGCATCATAAAAAAAATCGTAGCAGGTCGAAAATTTCTGGTAGCCAAAATCTCTAAACTTTTTAATTTCGCAATAGATTCATTAATTATGGTCCGATCGTAACAAAATTTACATTTTCTGAAAGCTGATAGAATAACCAAACTTTATAATGGACATATGCTATCAATATATTTGTCCTTTTCAAAGCGCGTTGAGTTGAAAAAGCAAATTTCACTCAGTAAATTTTCGTCAAATTTTCGATTGCTAATAAAATCGTAAATATAAGTTCAATGGTGATAAAAATTAAATCAGATGTTGACATCAACAGCGCGAATCTAATCCGCAAAATTTTATTGATATCGGTTGCGTCACTTCCGGTTTCGAACGAATCAAAGCAAAAACGGTACTCAAATCTGAAGTTATAGCGTCGTTCGTCCGTCGTGAATGGTCGTATCGTGAATTTGTCTGCGCTCGAAGGAAGCCCATTCAATTCTGAACAAATGTGTAAAATTTTCTGCTCAAAATATATGACAGTTCTCTCATAAAGTAAATTTGAAGTACAGTGGGTGTCATTTTTCCTGATGGCTCGGCGCTGGCTTGTTTTACAACAGCCTGCCTCTCGCGCTGAACAAAGGAATCTGCTCTCGCTCGGGGTGCGCGGGGCGCGTGGCGCGGCAAGTACGGCAGGCCGCGGTACTATTAAATATGAAAAATATGCTTTTCCTTGTGTCAGCCTCTGAATCATAGTTTATCGATAAATCTAGAATAACTTGGTCAATTTTGGGTTCAATATTGAAATTTTAAAAAGTTTCGACACTGTTAGCCAAGTTCACCCATGTCCTCATGGGCATCTCGTTAACTTGGCGTTTTCGAAACGCAATTATGGCGATCGGTCCAAGTTGTATTTTTGTATGTATGTATGTATGTATGTATGTATTCCGGATGTTTTGTAACACTTTTTTTTGTTTCGCGATACAGGTCGCCAATTTTTGAAATTTTTCAATTTTTTTTTTTTCACCAATCGTTTGGACCATGATGCGCAGAACCGAGATGTTTTGTTTTGACCTTGACCTCATATTAAGGTCAAGGTCACATTGTGAATTTTTCAATCCTTCATATCATCTTAACCTATGGTGTGATTTTTAAAAAGTTTACAGTTCCTTGTAGCCTGATTTATTCGCCAACTTTCCATATCAAATATCATGAAAAAATATGCATATTTCGCCCCGTAGCCCCCACTCGAAAATTTGTGGTAGTGTTTTTACCACATTTTTCCATCGCTTATAACTTCAACAATATTCGATGGATGGTCATGAAAATTGGGTCGAATGTTCACAGAATCACTGGCTATCAGAAGATAAGTGTTTTTTTTTTATGTCGATGACGTCACTTCCGGTTTACGAGCAAAACAACGTTATTTAGCTGGGCAATCGAAAAAGTTATTGCGTCATTACTCCCGTCGTTAATGGTCGTATCGTAAAAATGTTTGCACCTAAAGGTAGCCCATACACTTCCGAACTTGAAACTTATTCATCTAATTGTTTATGTCTTATAGTTTTCTCACAAACTGAGCTTAAAGTTAAAAAAGTGACCCCCAAATGCATTAACACCCCAATATGTTTAATACTACTGGGTCGATTTTGAAAATTTAAACATGAATTTGAAGGTTACTTTTCGAGTAACATTTCGTACGCATTGTAACAGCAGGAATTATGCGTAGTTTTCTCACGAATCGCCGGTAAAAGTTCGGAAACAGCTAAAAATTGGCAATTTTTTTCGATCAAGTCGCGCTGACGTCATTTCCGGTCACGAACGAATCAAAGTTATAATTCGACTGAAATCTGAAGTTATCGCGTCGTTTCTCTGTCGTGAATGGTCGTATCGTGAATTGGTTTGCTCGAGAAGGAAGCCCATTCAATTCTGAACAATGTGTATAATTTTCAGCTCTAAATATCCAACAGTTTTCTCACAAAGTAAGTTTGAAGTACAGTGGGGTGTCAATTCTGCTGGCTCTTCACTGCAGCCGCCCTGTCGCGCAGAACAAAGGAATCCCGAGCGCCCAGCGCGCGCTTGATGAGAGAAGCGGGCTGGCTGCGGGAATCAGGTCAAATCGCAGCGCCTCCCGCGCTACATCACCTAGAGGCCCAAGGGGTACATGGGGGAACTTTAACCAACTGCATCAGGAAAATTTCATTTTCGGTAAATTAAGGCCGATTCTGAAAATCTTAATTAATTAATAATAGCTGCATATCGCCAATGTTGCCCACATTGAACCCATTCACACTTGTTAACTGGGCGTTTTTATAAACGCCAAGTTATTGGCGTCGGGCGGTTCTGTTGTTTGTAAGTTGGATGAATGGATGTATGTATGTCTGTTCGATGTCAAGTATGTTTTAATTTTGTTTCGCGATACAGGTCGCAATTTTATAAAATTTTCATTTTTTTTTTTTTACATGGTTGGGGACCAATGATGCGCATTCTCCACCGAGGAGGGTTTTGTTTTGACCTTGACCAAATATTTGGGCCGTCATCGAATGTGAATTTTTCAATACTTCAATATCATCGTAACCTATGGTGTGATTTTGGTCTTGTAAAGTTTACAGTTCATCCCAGCCGGATTCCATTGGCTTTTTATCAAATTATCATGAATCCCTTATGCCAATTTTGGCCCGTAGCCCCCACGCTCGCAAAATTTGTGGTATGCGGGATTTGGTTTGTAATTTTTAACATGTTTCATCGCCTTATGCGCTTTCAATTTTAATTCGATTTTGGTCATGAAAAGATTTCGCCATCACTTTTCACTGAATGATTTTAGCAGAACTCGATCCGAAGTTTTTTTTGATGTCGATGACCCACTTCTACGAGGCAGGGTCAAATCGAATAGCTGAAATCGGAAAGAATATTACATTTAATAACTCCGTCGTAATAATCGTCAATCGTTACATAAGTTTTTTCCATCGTGTTAGCCATTACACGAACCGCAACTTTTTTCTAATGACCAATATACGGCGATCCAACAATGGTTATAGTTACGCCTAAAGGTCACAAATGGTGGTATCGGCCACGGGTGGCAACAAAAGTTTGTTTAACTTGGCGTTTTTGGTTCTACCAGATATTCCCATTAGTTTCCTGCGCCGATCCGCCGATACAGGTCGCAACCGTTTTGGAAATTTTGCATTTTTTCACCAGCACACCACACTAGGGGTTTCGCGATAGCCCAGAACCGAGAAAATTTTCCCAGCACAAATTTTCCTTCTTGAAGCCTGAAACTTAGGCGTCAAGGTCATGCCAGAACCGAAAGGTTTGTTTTGACTTTGACAAAAAACTAGGTCTCGGTTATCGAATACAGTGAAAAACTTGTATCTCGAATAATCCCGTTAATAATTGGTCGTTTTAAAAGTAGCTTTACACCACGTGTAGCTCATTCAAATTGCAAACCTTTTTCTAAATGACATATACCGGCGGATCTCCAAACCAATGGTTTTCCCAAGCGTCTAAGGTCGAAAAAAAGTGGTATCGGTCCCTAAATGGCAACAAAAGTTTCATGAATCGATGTGAGAGCCCGCCCTTTCCAATTAAACAGTCATTTACTCGGATGGTAATAAAAATGATGGTTTACATTTTCTCCAGACAGACTTAGACGTTTTGTTTCCACCTTGTGGGTCATTAAAGAAGGTCAAGGTCCCGTCCCTGAATAGCTTTCAATCCTTGATATTCATCTTAACCTACGGTGCGATTTTTAAAAATTTTACAGTCCCTTGTAGTCTGAATTTATTCGCCAACTTTCCATGTCAAATATCATGAAAAAAAATATATGCATATTTCGCCCCGTAGCCCCCACTCGAAAATTTGTGGTAGTGTTTTTACACAATTTTCCATCGCTTATAACTTCAACAATATTCGATGGATGGTCATAAAAATTGGGTCGAATGTTCACAGAAGCACTGGCTATCGGAAGATAAGTGGTTTTTTTATGTCGATGACGTCACTTCCGGTTACGAGCAAAACAACGTTATTTAGCTGTGCAATCCGAATTTATCGCTTTATTTCTCCGTCGTTAATGGTCGTATCGTAAAAATGTTTGCACCTGAAGGTAGCCCCATACACTTCCAAACTTGAAACTTATTAATCTAATTGTTTATGTCTTATAGTTTTCTCACAAACTGAGCTTAAAAGTTAAAAAGTGACCCCCCAAATGCATTAACACCCCAATATGTTAAATACTACTGGGTCGATTTTAAAAATTTAAACATGAATCTGAAGGTTACTTTTCGAGTAAACATTTCGTACACTGTGTAACAGCAGGAATTATGCGTAGTTTTCTCACGAATCGCCGGTAAAAAGTTCGGAAAACAGCTAAAATTGGCAATTTTTTTTCGATCACTTGTAAAATCGACAATATTCGTTCGAGGGTCACAAAACGTGGGTAAAATGTTACCATGGAGAGCGTGTACCGAATGATGATTATTTTGGGGATGTCGCTGATGTCATTTCCGGTCACGAACGAGTGAAAGTTAAAATTCGACTAAAATCTGAAGTTACCGCGTCGTTTTCTCTGTCGCGAATGGTCGTATTTTGAATTGGTTTGCTCGAGAAGGAAGCCCATTCAATTCTGAACAATGTGTATAATTTTCAGCTCTAAATACCCAACAGTTTTCTCACAAGTAAGTTTGAAGTACAGTGGGTGTCAATTCTGCTGGCTCTTCACTGCAGCCGCCCTGTCGCGCAGAACAAAGGAATCCACAGCGCCCCAGCGCGCTGCTTGAGAAAGGCGGCTGGCTGTGGGAATCAGGTCAAATCGCAGCGCCTCTCGCGCTACACAAGCAAGAGGCCCAAGGGAACATGGGGGGACTTGTCGAACTGCATAAGGAAAATTTCAAAATCGGCCAACTAATTCATCTTATTGTATATATTATAACGTAATGATGATTTGTACGTTATGATGTTTCATTCCCAAGAATCACTTTGCAATCATAATGATTTTCAACATAAAAGGCATGATAACTTAGGTAATTTTGGCCGATTTTGGCCAATTTTGGCCCGATTCAGAAATTGTTGCAATTGTTTGGATGCAGTTCGCCAAGTTCCCCCATGTACCCATGGGCCTCTTGTCAACTTGGCTCGCCAAGTTATGGCGATCGGCCCGGTATGTATGTTTGTTTGGATGTTTGTAAACATTTTTTTGTTTCGCGATACAGATCGCAATTTTTGAAATTTTCCATTTTTTTTCTTCTTCAATCATTAGGCGTGATTGATGCGCAGAACCGAGAGGTTTTGTTTTGACCTTGACCTAAAACTAAGGTCAAGGTCATCGAATAAGTGAAAAACTAGTATCTCAAATAACTCCGTTAATAATGGTCGGATCGTTACATAATTTACATCATCGTGTAGCTCATTCTAATTGCAAACTTTTCATATGAATATGGGGCCATTTAACCAACGGTTTTTCCAAGCGCCCCAGGTCGAAAAATCGTGGTATCGGTCAGAATGACAACATAAGTTTCATGAATATTTTGAGCGCCTATAAAACCGTCAATACATGTCCGATAATGATACAAATTGGGTCACATGTGCTCCATGACAGCTTGAGTCGGATCCATAGATTTCATGAATGTCGATGACGTCACTTCCGGTCACGAAAGCATCAAAGTTTATAAAAAATGACACAAGTTCAATGCTCAATATGTCCATGCTTTACAATTAAATTTCAATACAGTCAACATATTCTGAAAGTGTAATGTAATTGTAAACTTTTTCTAAATATACTTAGTTGTAAATAATGCATCATAAAAAAAATCGTAGCAGGTCGAAAATTTCTGATAGCCAAAATCTCTAAACTTTTTAATTTCGCAATAGATTCATTAATTATGGTCCGATCGTAACAAAATTTACATTTTCTGAAAGCTGATAGAATAACCAAACTTTAATAATGGACATATGCTATCAATATATTTGTCCTTTTCAAAGCGCGTTGAGTTGAAAAAGCAAATTTCACTTAGTAAATTTACGTCAAATTTTCGATTGCTAATAAAATCGTAAATATAAGTTCAATGGTGATAAAAATTAAATCAGATGTTGACATCAACAGCGCGAATCTAATCCGCAAAATTTATTGATATCGGTTGCGTCACTTCCGGTTTCGAACGAATCAAAGCAAAAACGGTACTCAAATCTGAAGTTATAGCGTCGTTCGTCCGTCGTGAATGGTCGTATCGTGAATTTGTCTGCGCTCGAAGGAAGCCCATTCAATTCTGAACAAATGTGTAAAATTTTCTGCTCAAAATATATATGACAGTTCTCTCATAAAGTAAATTTGAAGTACAGTGGGTGTCATTTCTGATGGCTCGGCGCTGGCTTCTTTACAACAGCCTGCCTCTCGCGCTGAACAAAGGAATCTGCTCTCGCTCGGGGTGCGCGGGGCGCGTGTCGCGGCAAGTACGGCAGGCCGTGGTACTATTAAATATGAAAATATGCTTTTCCTTGTCCTTGTGTCAGCCTCTGAATCATAGTTTATCGATAAATCTAGAATAACTTGGTCAATTTTGGGTCAATATTGAAATTTTAAAAAGTTTCCGACACTGTTAGCCAAGTTCACCCATGTCCTCATGGGCATCTCGTTAACTTGGCGTTTTCGGAACGCCAAGTTATGGCGATCGGTCCGGTTTGTATGTTTGTATGTATGTATGTATGTATGTATGTATGTATGCCCGGATGTTTGTAACACTTTTTTTGTTTCGCGATACAGGTCGCAATTTTTGAAATTTTTCAGATTTTTTTTTTTAAAATGGTTGGGACTAATGATGCGCAGAACCGAGAGGTTTTGTTTTGACCTTGACCTCATATTAAGGTCAAGGTCACATTGTGAATTTTTCAATCCTTCATATCATCTTAACCTATGGTGTGATTTTTAAAAAGTTTACAGTTCCTTGTAGCCTGATTTATTCGCCAACTTTCCATATCAAATATCATGAAAAAATATGCATATTTCGCCCCGTAGCCCCCACTCGAAAATTTGTGGTAGTGTTTTACCACATTTTTCCATCGCTTATAACTTCAACAATATTCGATGGATGGTCATGAAAATTGGGTCGAATGTTCACAGAATCACTGGCTATCAGAAGATAAGTGTTTTTTTTTATGTCGATGACGTCACTTCCGGTTACGAGCAAAACAACGTTATTTAGCTGGGCAATCGAAAGTTATTGCGTCATTACTCCGTCGTTAATGGTCGTATCGTAAAAATGTTTGCACCTAAAGGTAGCCCATACACTTCCGAACTTGAAACTTATTCATCTAATTGTTTATGTCTTATAGTTTTCTCACAAACTGAGCTTAAAGTTAAAAAGTGACCCCCAAATGCATTAACACCCCAATATGTTTAATACTACTGGGTCGATTTTGAAAATTTAAACATGAATTTGAAGGTTACTTTTCGAGTAACATTTCGTACGCATTGTAACAGCAGGAATTATGCGTAGTTTTCTCACGAATCGCCGGTAAAAGTTCGGAAAACAGCTAAAATTGGCAATTTTTTTCGATCGCTTGTAAAATCGACAATATTCGTTCGAGGATCATAAAACTTGGTTCGAATGTTACCATGGAGAGCGTCAACCGAATTATAATTCTTTTAGGGAAGTCGCTGACGTCATTTCCGGTCACGAACGAATCAAAGTTATAATTCGACTGAAATCTGAAGTTATCGCGTCGTTTCTCTGTCGTGAATGGTCGTATCGTGAATTGGTTTGCTCGAGAAGGAAGCCCATTCAATTCTGAACATAGTGTATAATTTTCAGCTTTAAATATCCAACAGTTTTCTCACAAAGTAAGTTTGAAGTACAGTGGGTGTCAATTCTGCTGGCTCTTCACTGCAGCCGCCTTGTCGCGCAGAACAAAGGAATCCCGAGCGGCCCAGCGCGCGGCTTGAGTGAAGCTGCTCGCCTGCGGTAATCAGGTCAAATCGCAGCGCCTCCCGCGCTACATCACCTAGAGACCCAAGGGTACATGGGGGAACTTAACCAACTGCATCAGGAAAATTTCATTTTGGTCAATTAAGGCCCCATTCTGAAAATCTCTCCAATTAATTAGATGCAGTTCGCCAAGTTCCCACATGTTCCCATGTGCCTCTTGTTAACTTGGCGAATCCCTTCGCCAAGTTATGGCGATCGGCACGGTTTGTTTGTTTGTGGGATGTATGTAACCTTTTTTTTGTTTCGCGATACACGTCGCAATTTTTGAAATTTTCCAATTTTTTCTTCGCCAATCATTAGGCGTCGATAGTGCGCAGAACCGAGAGGTTTTGTTTTGACCTTGACCCAAAACTAAGGTCAAGGTCATCGATTAAGTAAAAAACTAGTATCTCGAATAACTCCGTAAATAATGGTCGGATCGTTAAAAACTTTACACCATCGTGTAGCTCATTCAAATTGCAAACTTTTACTAATTACATATACGGCGATCCAACCAATGGTTTTCCCGAGCGCCTAAGGTCGAAAAAAAGTGGTATCGGTCCAAATGGCAACAAAAGTTTCATGAATATTTTGAGCGCCTATAAAACCGTCAATACATGTCCGATGGTAATAAAATTTGGTTCACATGTTCTCAGCAACATACCAAGACGTATCCTAAAATATCATGAATGTCGATGACGTCACTTCCGGTCACGAAAGCATCAAAGTTTTCAAAAAATGACACAAGTTCAATGCTCAATATGTCCATACTTTAGTGTTCCATTTTTTAAACAGTTTAGATATTCTGAAAGTGTAATGTAATTGTAAACTTTTTCTAAATATACTTAGTTGTAAATAATGCATTGTTAAAAAAATTGTAGCAGGTCGAAAATTTCTGGTAACCAAAATCTCTCAACGTTTTAATTTCGCAATAAATTCACTAATTATCGTCCGATCGTGACAAAATTAACATTTTCTGAAAGCTGATACAATTGCCAAACTTTGGTTTTGACATATGCTGTCAAAATATTCGTCGGTTTCAAAGCGCGTCGAGTTGAAAAAACAAATTTCACTCAGTCAATTTTCGTCCAATTTTCGATTGCTAATAAAATCGTAAATATCAGTTCTATAATCATAAAAATCTGCTCAGCTGTTGTCATCGACAGCACGAATCGTGTTCTATTGAAATTAGATGAAATAATTGTTGTGGCACGAAAATTCGGAAAAAAAATTATGTCCGTGTGCTGTATTTGAACACCGGCCTCTGGCATGGAAGTCTAAAACATTGCCGCTACGCCACGCGGCCTAGCACACTAGCATGCATTGTCATATATAAATAATAAGTATTACAGGTGCCAACAACAGCTAAACGCTCAACATGATTGATAAATCCATAGTAATTTTGTTAATTATAGGTTGATACGGATTTTTTATTGCTTAATGTTGTTTGGCTTCTGAATGAATGTTTAAGGTTGATAGTTTCACAAAGGTCACCGCTGCTGCCAGCTCGCTTTGCGTAAAGCCGGCAAGCAGCAATACGGACCAGTCCAATGTCCGATTATTACGACATTTACGCGGCAACTATGGCACGACGCGAAACTTATTAATATATTATTAATTTCTTTTTGCCAGCTAAATCAATGTCAATCTATCATGAACCCGGAAAACAGTTTTATGGAAGCCCACCCAATTCTAGCTGTGCACGCCGCCGGTATAAATTTATATTACCACCGTCCGCTGCTAACTCAATTCTTAACTTACCATGACACTATTGTTAATATCACGAAATTGTATTCGCCTAGTAATCTTGGCCAATCGCACTCACTGCTTAATATATACGGGCATAATAATTTGATATTAAAACACCTTAAAATTCTGAAAGTGTAATGTAATTGTAAACTTCAGACCCGTTACTAGGAATTAATGTAGGGATTATCTGAAATGAGCTAAGCAGATCTTCTAGCATACACTGCCATTCTGACCATGATTAAAGGATAAATTTGGCATATGAGCGAAAATACTGAGGCTGAGTGGGGGGTATTGTCCGATTCACCCGTCACCCTCTTAGATACGGACCTACATAACCGTTGCTAATAAAAATTGGTTGACAATACTACAATTTTTTTAATTTCTTTATTCTTCAATCGATAGGCGGCAATGATACGCAGAACCGATAAGTTTTGTTTTGACCATGACCAAAAATAAGATAGTTGTCAACGAAAAAGTGAAAAACTAGTATCTCGAATAACTCCGCTAATAATGGTCGGATTGTTACAAATTTTACACCATTTTGTACCTCTATTGACATATGATGCCATCCAACCCACGGTTTTCCCAGGCGTCTAAGGTCGAAAAATCGAGGGATCAGTCCAAATGGCAACAATAGTTTGATGAATATTTCGAACGAGTATAAAACAACCAATAAATGTCCTATAGCACTAAAAATTGTTTTACATGCTCTCCGAGACATACTAAGACGTATCCTTAAATATTGTGGATGTCGATGACGTCACTTCCGGGCATGATAACCTTGCCTCAATCCTTGATATCACCCTAACATATGGTGCGACTTTAAAAAGATTTATAGTTCCTTGTAGCATGATTTATTGGCCAATTGTTCATATCAATTGTCATGATAAATTGTGCATATTTCGCCCCGTAGTCCGCACTCGAAAATTTGATAACCATGATAACTTAAGTAACTTTTGGTCGATTTTGGTCAATTGTGGCCCGGTTCTGAAAATGTTGCAATTATTTGGATGCAGTTCGCCAAGTTCCCACATGGCTCCCATGGGCCTCTTGTTAACTTGGCGTTTTCGGAACGCCAAGTTATGGCGATCGGTCCGGTTTGTAAGTTTGTATGTATGTATGTTTGTATAATGTTTGTAACACTTTTTTTGTTACACGATACAGGTCGCAATTTTTGAAATTTTCCAATTTTTTTCTTCACCAATGGTTAGGCGTGAATGATGCGCAGAACCCAGATGTTTTGTTTTGACCTTGACCCAAAACTAAGGTCAGGGTCATCGAATAAGTGAAAAAACTAGTACCTCGAATAACTCCGTTAATAATGGTCGGATCGTTACAAACTTTACACCATCGTGTAGCTCATTCAAATTGCAAACTTTTTCTAAATACTTATACGGCGATCCAACCAATGGTTTTCCCAAGCGTCTAAGGTCGAAAAAAAGTGGTATCGGTCCAAATGGCAACAAAAGTTTCATGAATATTTTGAGCGCCTATAAAACCGTCAATACATGTCCGATGGTAATAAAATTTGGTTCACATGTTCTCCGCAACATACCAAGACGTATCCTAAAATATCATGAATGTCGATGACGTCACTTCCGGTCACGAAAGCATCAAAGTTTTCAAAAAATGACACAAGTTCAATGCTCAATATGTCCATACTTTAGAGCTCCATTTTTAAACAGTTTTAGATATTCTGAAAGTGTAATGTAATTGTAAACTTTTTTCTAAATATACTTAGTTGTAAATAATGCATTGTTAAAAAAATTGTAGCAGGTCGAAAATTTCTGGTAACCAAAATCTCTCAACGTTTTAATTTCGCAATAAATTCACTAATTATCGTCCGATCGTAACAAAATTACCATTATCTAAAAGCTGACACAGTTACTAAACTTTGATAATTGACATACGCTATCAAAATATTCGTCGTTTTCAAAGCGCGTTGAGTTGAAAAAACAAATTTCACTCAGTAAATTTTCGTCCAATTTTCGATTGCTAATAAAATCGTAAATATCAGTTCTATAATCATAAAAATCTGCTCAGCTGTTGTCATCGACAGCACGAATCGACATACGCTATCAAAATATTCGTCGTTTTCAAAGCGCGTTGAGTTGAAAAAACAAATTTCACTCAGTAAATTTTCGTCCAATTTTCGATTGCTAATAAAATCGTAAATATCAGTTCTATAATCATAAAAATCTGCTCAGCTGTTGTCATCGACAGCACGAATCGTGTTGTATTGAAATTAGATGAAATAATTGTTGTGGCACGATAATTCGGAAAAAAAATTATGTCCGTGTACTGGATTTGAACACCGGCCTCTGGCATGGAAGTCTAAAACTGTGCCGCTACGCCACGCGGCCTAGCACACTAGCATGCATTGTCATATATAAATAATAAGTATTACAGGTGCCAACAACAGCTAAACACTCAACATGATTGATAAATTCATAGTAATTTTGTTAATTATAGGTTGATACGGATTTTTTATTGCTTAATGTTGTTTGGCTTCTGAATGAATGTTTAAGGTTGATAGTTTCACAAAGGTCACCGCTGCTGCCAGCTCGCTTTGCGTAAAGCCGGCAAGCAGCAATACGGACCAGTCCAATGTCCGATTATTACGACATTTACGCGGCAACTATGGCACGCCGCGAAAACTTATTAATATATTATTAATTTCTTTTTGCCAGCTAAATCAATGTCAATCTATCATGAACCCGGAAAACAGTTTTATGGAAGCCCACCCAATTCTAGCTGTGCACGCCGCCGGTATAAATTTATATTATCACCGTCCGCGGCTAACTCAATTCTTAACTTACCATGAGACTATTGTTAATATCGCGAAATTGTATTCGCCTAGTAATCTTGGCCAATCGCATTCACTGCTTAATATATACGGGCATAATAATTTGATATTAAAACACCTTAAAATTCTGAAAGTGTAATGTAATTGTAAACTTCAGACCCGTTACTAGGAATTAATGTAGGGATTATCTGAAATGAGCTAAGCAGATCTTCTAGCATACACTGCCATTCTGACCATGATTAAAGGATAAATTTGGCATATGAGCGAAAATACTGAGGCTGAGTTGGGGGTATTGTCCGATTCACCCGTCAACCTCTTGGATACGGACCTACACAACCGTTGCTAATAAAAATTGGTTGACAATACTACAATTTTTTTAATTTCTTTATTCTTCAATCGATAGGCGGCAATGATACGCAGAACCGATAAGTTTTCTTTTGACCATGACCATAAATAAGATGGTTGTCAACGAAAAAGTGAAAAACTAGTATCTCGAATAACTCCGCTAATAATGGTCGGATTGTTACAAATTTTACACCATTGTGTACCTCTATTGACATATGATGCCATCCAACCCACGGTTTTTCCCAGGCGTCTAAGGTCGAAAAATCGAGGGATCAGTCCAAATGGCAACAATAGTTTGATGAATATTTCGAACGCGTATAAAACAACCAATAAATGTCCTATAGTACTAAAAATTGTTTTACATGTTCTCCGAGACATACTAAGACGTATCCTTAAATATTGTGGATGTCGATGACGTCACTTCCGGTCATGATAACCTTGCCTCAATCCTTGATATCACCCTAATGTATGGTGCGACTTTAAAAAGATTTATAGTTCCTTGTAGCATGATTTATTGGCCAATTGTTCATATCAATTGTCATGATAAATTGTGCATATTTCGCCCCGTAGCCCGCACTCGAAAATTTGATAACCATGATAACTTTGGTAACTTTTGGCCGATTTTGGTCAATTGTGGCCCGGTTCTGAAAATGTTGCAATTATTTGGATGCAGTTCGCCAAGTTCCCACATGGCTCCCATGGGCCTCTTGTTAACTTGGCGTTTTCGGAACGCCAAGTTATGGCGATCGGTCCGGTTTGTAAGTTTGTATGTATGTATGTTTGTATAATGTTTGTAACACTTTTTTTGTTACACGATACAGGTCGCAATTTTTGAAATTTTCCAATTTTTTTTTCACTAATCGTTAGGCGTCAATGATGCGCAGAACCCAGATGTTTTGTTTTGACCTTGACTCAAAAAAAACTAAGGTCAGGGTCATCGAATAAGTGAAAAACTAGTACCTCGAATAACTCCGTTAATAATGATCGGATCGTTA
>CM067349.1:45705949-45730819 GCA_034190875.2 Urechis unicinctus | reverse complement strand
GACAAATGACAGTCCTACTAAAATCCGGTTTAAGGCTAAACCCGCATTCACGTGATTATGTCCATTGCATTGCTCCTGGCTAATTATATCTTGGTGGTCTATAAAGACAATTGTTGTTGAATAAAAAAACATGGAGTGCAACGCTTGAAGCATCATCGCAGAACAACATGTACATTACGCATTGTATAGGAGGCAATGCAGAAATTTGGCGAAAGGGTTCGTAGCCAGAATTATTGTCTGTAACATAATCTATTCTAGAGAGCTGATACAACATAAATGTGAAAAATTGATTATAGCATTCCTACACAACATCAGGATTCGAACGTTGACTAATCCTAAAACTGTCCATAACATGCAAGTTTAATTTTAGTATTTGATATAATGTGCAGAGGATTCGAGCGATTATGAAACAATATTTCACAGCTGGCAAGTATTTATGGGTGATAGTCGGATAAAGACGTTGCAGCAAATGTAATGGTTTGTGCTCGTCCAGTCATTCAAACAGATAATCGAGGAAACGCACTGACAGCTACTACGAACAAGTTATTAGTGTCGCTTAACTTATGCACATCAGGCAGTGGCAGCGGTTGGTGTATCAGAGCCTACCAATGATGAATGACGGAACTGAACGTATGAAAGCTAGTTAATTACGTATATGGGTGAAATCCTGCCAATGACTGAACGTAATCTGGATGGAATGCGAGTTTTGCTTAACACTCAAAACTCACCAATGTTAGAACAGCTAATATTATGTGGCCCCGTGTGCAGCGGATTATGTGTCCGACAGTCCTGTTGTAGCGGTTAATCTAATCAATCAGATTCACTGTTGTCTCTTCTTAAAATGCTGCAACGACCTCTGACAATCCACGTCGCACTATCCAACTCTGTTATTTGCCGATTATTCATTTTTGCGCGCTTGCACTGAGGAATCACAGCGCCTTGACCCGAATCCACACTGGCTACATTAGAGAGATGTCAGACTGATTCATCGTGTAAGTAATCACTCTCTCGAACTGACAAACTCCGCAGGTCGATGCTTAGCGCTAGGTTTACATGATGCATGTATCTTACCTGTAGCTATATATATCATCAGGTAGAATGTATTGGAAAATAATTCAAAGCGTAAGAAAGGAAAAGGACGTGGAATAAGGGGTAAGCAATACTCCACTACAGCTTCACACGGTAGGCATCAATCAACTACAGGTGCTCGCAGTTCTTTTCGTCGATATACAAGGCTACGAGGTCAATATTAATACTCAAAAACTCGGAACAACATAAGCTTGTTAC
Source organism: Urechis unicinctus (assembly GCA_034190875.2). NCBI lineage: Eukaryota > Metazoa > Annelida > Polychaeta > Xenopneusta > Urechidae > Urechis > Urechis unicinctus. The sequence continues at coordinate 45,729,532 of CM067349.1, read as the reverse complement.
TAAGCCATTCTAACAATACAGCGTGAATGTGTGTTTTGCTATACATTTCGAGAGATCATTGCATTGCGAATGTAAGTTAGTTGAATGGTATTATTGTAACCAGCGTTGACAGTCTGACATTTTTACTCTCTCCCAAACTAAGTCCAGATAAAAACAAACGAAAATTGTTATCGCTGTCAGCACCCCCAGGTATAGAGGGTGACAACGCATCGTTTGGATATCTCAGCAGCTTAATCAGGAAATATATTGATATAATTAATGGCAGCATGCATTGCACTACTTTGTATGGTTCGCGTAAAGCGGTCACATTCTTTACGTTTGTAACGATCCTGTTCTGTTTGACTACACATTTCTCTTGATCTTAACTGACGGCGGCTCTTGCAGGTGGTCTCAATACAATGACTAGTTGGTGATCACGCTCTTTTACACACGTCCAAAGATGTTTTCAGCTATTAGGGTATATTTTATATGCCCTAATCCACGCAAACATCACGGTAGACTCGCCCCTTGCTCGATCAACTAATGACTACAACGCATTATATATATTGGGTTTGGTTATTCACGTTAGACACCATTAACTTGTCACACTTCACTGATCCACTAAGAGTCTCTCCGTTGCGTCACAGCCATGCTAAGTTGTCCTCGGTATCCATCTATTGAGTTGCAGCTCAGTTACAGCTATTCCACATCCTCCCCTTTTTAAGGCATCTTTGTTGTCACTCTTTTACTTCATATGTCTCAATGTGCTAGTCAGTTAACTGTTTTACATATGCAGATGCCCAGAGACACAATATGAAGATCTGTAACAGGAAATAACTTGAAGATGGATCAGTTTCTCGTTATTATATCACATATATCTATCATCGCAATCTTTTATCTCAGCCTCTTCACGCATATGACCCACTGATTCTCGGGTATTCTATCAGCACGTAGCTATTCCAAACTAAGCGTGTGTTTATCAACACCTACTAAGCTTCTAGCAACAGGAAATACCACTATTGCAAATGGGTAATTCCATGGAGTGAAGTATTGGCAGAGAGTGAGCATTTATACTTTTGCCTCATACTTTCGCTGCAACCCGGAAGGGTCAGCTGTTGTTCTACATGTCCTAGATAAAATTAAGTTATCTGCCTAGTGAAGTTAACTGGAGAGAGCACTCATCCATTTTTTGTGTGTGCTCGATCACATTGTTGACCTTGTCTTTCTTACGCGGATGCAGTTCCGGGTACAAATATGCGCTAAACTCTCTCTGTTTATGTAGCTGAGTTGTGTGGGGGCCTATCAAGTAGCAAGCCAGTAACTGACTTTTATTGCCTCATGTTCCACAGGCTGTGGCGGTGCTTAATGTTTGTGAACCTTCTAGCATCGTCAATGAATGCATTCATCCCGACAAATGAATGCATTACCGAATGTGTGCGTCTCAATATGTGTCGTTGCTGATTGCACGCGTCGCGACAAATGAGTTAAGAATCGAATGTGATTCGGTGTGCGATGTAAATGATTAAATATAACGGAGGCAAAAGCTAACAAAACATATGAATGTACGCCAATGACATAATTATTCATTGCGACCCAGCATGAAAACCAATTGGCGCATGTCATCTATTAACTTCAACTACATACATATAACGAAATTCATATAGCATATTTTACCCACCGAATTCTCGCCCTTTCCCATCATACCGTGACCTTCACATTGCACACTGAAATCGGACCATCAAACAAAAACTCTCGTCTCCGTTGCAGAAATTTACTCCCTATACGCCTGACCACACGTGACTGCATTCCGAAAACTCAATTCAATTAGTTCATAGAATGGCGACTGGGTCTTACAATAAACCAAGGCATCTCCACGCGTGGAACTGCATTGTCATTCACTCTGGGTACTTGACTCCTGGGAGCAGGCAAATTAACCAGGCAATCGACCCTCTCGGAAAACCGACTATTTGATGTTAAAACTTCCAGGCCTATTTTTTATACATCTAGCATGAAAAACATAAAAGTTGTCCGACAATTGCTACCATATCATATTCTATATATAGCCACGCTCAGTATATGTTAATTATCGACTCCATCCCTAGCCGGTATACTCTAAACATTTGCACACATTACACTCTTTCATAAAGCGAATTAGCCGGAGATACGTTTTTCTCGCGCCTATTGTAAGAATATCGAAGCAATAAGAGGTTATGATATTAGCATCCGTACTGTCGACACTTGAGATATGCAAGACTGACTCATCCAACAAATAATGCACGCTCTAGAAGTGACATAATGATCAAATGTATCCTTGACATAAAGTATGCATAATCAATTATTCTTCCCTCTGGGTTTTTTGTCAACAAATTGAATGGATTTGAAAATAATTAAAAGCGTAAGACAGGCATTTGGAAGTTAGTGCCAGGCATTACTCCTCTTGAGCTGTTCAGGACGAAAACGCCAATCTTTATCAGTGCACACCTGTTTTATTTCAAGAATATGAGGTAGATATTAATACACAACAACTCTGATAACATATAGCTTTTCAAGTCGGCCATTCTAAAAAACCGGAACTAGGAATTAATGTATTGTGAGGAGTTTAGAAAAATAATATAATGACGATAATGAGTTAGATGAATTATATCGTTGATAATCAGTATTGACATTGTGTTAAAATTACAATAAAAATGCATCATGGTTAGCGTATCGATTGACTTACTCAGGTATATATTGAGACAGTAAATTACGTCATACTTGGCAATACTTGGTTTGTTTCCTGTAACGCATCCTCATTCAGGATGTCTAAACAGAACCTAATCTATTCGCCCATTAAGTGTAAGGATCTAACATGTGATTCCACTCAGCCAAGCTTTTCTTCTGACTGTTTCGTTTTGCTAGAACTACGTCACCTGTAGCTGTGTTGCTTTGACGAGGTATGATTGAGTCCTTTTACAAGGGTAAAGATGGGGCGAGTGTTAATAGAGTAACGCGGGAGGTAAACGTGCTGACCGAGTATGGTAATACAGGTAATGTAGTACTAGAGGTTGGGATGACTGATATATAGAGAGGTGTTGGTTTAGATTTCATACTGGTGGAGTACCAGAAGCTAGTCACAGACAACAGATCTTGTGCTAAGAAAGTCATTGTGCTGGAAGCCGATATATATGAACCAACATATTAAAGAGCAGCAACGCATTGGTAAAGAAGAAATAAGAAAAGCCTCAGGATCATATGAGGACAATATAACAAATTACATAAAAACTAATCCAAAAAGGTGACTTTAATTAAGTATTTATTTACTCGGCAGCAGGACTCACGAAGCCAATTATATTATCAAACGAAGGCGATTAGGAACAACTAGACGGAATACCTTTAAAGCTAGCAGGGTTATTTGGATTATCCGACGTTCACTAGATGTTCTAAGAGAGATTATATAAATCTTTACAAATCACTTGGTAGGCCCCATCTTGAACTCGTATACAAGGCGTGGTCACCATTCCTTGGGTATGTTTGGCTTAGATTGAGGGCACAGATTGCACATGTTAAAATCAATATCTCTTGAAACACAGCGTATCCATGGGAACTGCACTAATGTGTCTCAAGACGTTTGGGACGTTTGTACCTAAGGCTGGGACAGAATTAAAAAGAAGCAGCTTTTCCAATCGTGTCGTGACCCCAAGCAGTTTACTAGCTAAGATAGTTTGATAGCATTTATTTCTCCCTTTTGCCCATCAGATTTCACAAATGTCTTTATTAATGTCGATTCGCATATATCTAAGCGCGACTGACAAGATTGTACCTATACATCACATATATCGTGCATCATAATATGACATGGCATCTTCAAGGAAAGCCACTCGGTGCCGCATACCAAAGGTCAAGGTCAGTTCCTCTTACTGCCCAGCACAAATTGTCTTAATCAACTTCTGCACTTTACATCCCATCTTCAAGCAAACATGTTCAACGTTTTATGGCAGTGAGGTTAATTGTGGGCACATTAATATAGACTAGAAAGCGAATAAACGAATAATCAGTCAGATGTAGCACATATGATTTTAGTATTTTAGGATCATTTTATTTCTACCGAACCACGGCGTCGTTAACGCAAGTGGCGTGTGTAACAAGCGTTCATCAACAACATATCCACATGCCTTACATCCGTCAGAACCAATCTTTTGGGTGTTCTACAATAATCTGGATCAAAATGACACCTGTGCTGGCTTATCGTGTTAATGCTTAATCACGATCCTGTCCAAAATGACAAAGTCAGACTGTAGCAGCTGTTAAAGATGACGATGGGGATTCATAATGTATATAAATAAGCTGTTCCGGATATAAGAAAAGCCTTTGAAATACGGATACACGGTTTTAAGTAATTACATTTGTCCTTCATGATTGTGATCTAAGTCGAATATGCCAGTTATTATATTGGGGGACGTTAAATGAAAATAATTATCATATTAAACTCTAAATAACCCATAGAAAATAGCTACCCTCTCCATCACTCGCGTATTGGCGAGTCATAACATGGTTCCATATCGTGTCCGTGATCAGCTTGCCATGACAAGGACAACATGGCAGTAATGCCATTTCAATAATTAAGTTGAATTTGACTGTAGTTGCGAATAACGGACATAAAGCAAGTATCAAGGGTGAATAGATTGATGGCTAGCTTTACTGTACATGTTTGGCGCTGTTTGATTTGTTTGATCAACGGAACACGAAGACATGATATTATTACCAACAAATAAATAGTATTGCATAAATAACCAAGTAAACTTGGAAGAAAATGCATTGCAACTACGATGTATCTTTGACATGTGATGTTACCAAGTGCCAAATTCGCAACACTGACAAAATATTGGATTATGCGCATACCGCTGGCTTTGCGTTGATAATAAGGCATTGAATTACAATAGGGGTTTAACCATCATGCTGTGCTTTTAAAGCTTGTTTCTTACTCTCATTTGCGATATGACTCATATCTTTAATTTAGCTGCATTAGTAAGCATTTGTATGGATTAAGCAGCAACCGGTATGCCGAAATCAAATTAAGCTGCACATGGGTAGCAGATGGTGTTGCTGGTATCTTTAGATCCTCCCCATATAGACCCTGCTCACGGACCCAACGTTGGATTAAAGCTTAGTGAAGTTGTTTCAACTACCATGCCGCTGTATCCAGTACATATGCGCTACCAATCATAGGCTCAAAGTACAGAATTGAAAAAGAAGCATTTCGCCTATTGGTTTATATATAATGATACTGATTGAGAGATATATATATATATATATATATATATATATATATATATATATATATATATATATATGATTATATATCTATCTATATATATATATATATATATATATATATATATATATATATCTATATATATCTCATATATATATATATATATCTCTATATCTATATCTATATATATCTATATATATATATAGATATATATATATATAATATATATCTATATATATATATATATATATATATATATAGCGTGCATATGTCGTTGAGGGAAGCCCTTAACAGCTGTTCTCTCCTGGCCTCCGAGCTCAACACATCTCTCTCTTAAATTTATTCTAAGTAACATCGAAAATTCGTATGTATGTATGTATGTATGTATGTATGTATGTATGTATGTATGTATGTATGTATGTATGTATGTATGTATGTATGTATGTATGTATGTATGTATGTATGTATGTAGGTAGGTAGGTAGGTAGGTAGGTATGTATGTATGTATGTATGTATGTATGTATGTATGTATGTATGTATGTATGTATGTATGTATGTATGTATGTATGTATGTATGTATGTATGTATGTATGTATGTATGTATGTATGTATGTGTTTGTATGTATGTATGTATGTATGTATTTATGTATGTATGTATGTCTGTATGTATGTGTATGTATGTATGTATGTATGTATGTATGTATGTATGTATGTATGTATGTATGTATGCATGTATGTATGTATGCAGGTAGGTAGGTATGTAGGTATGTAGGTATGTATTTATCAATGTATGCACGTATGTATGTATGTTTGAATGTATGTATGCATGTGTGTATGAACCGAATTCAATCCAACCTTGTAATCCAAGCAGTGTGCCTAATAACGGAATGTATGCTTCAGACAAATCGCATTTATGACATTTTGCATCCATCGCTACTCTGCATCCACGGATCATATGTGGAGACCGATCAGGTAAGTGCACTTCCCACAACGACATGCAATCTGCACTGGCTTAATGTTGGTGGACTGCATATTCCCCGGAGAGTTTGCGGGAATATATGACGTCACACGTCGATTACATCGATCCACCAGTAAGGGAGGGCCAACCAAGAGTAAAGTATGACCGTGCTCGGCTACAGGAGGCGTAAATATTTTTATCCCTGTACTATGTGACTAATCCGAGTCAAAGCCCCATATCTCCCCATCATTATCGACTAGTAGGCCCGAAACAATGTGTCCAACAAAGGTTAACTTGGTGGCAATTTTGAAAACGTTTTCCAAAACTCAAACGAAAAAACTGCACAAGTGGGGTATACAGTTAAAGGTACTGGTCTTGAGAATCGGGGCAGCTGAGGTATGTGGCGGCGAGTGGTTCTTAATGACGAATACGTGCACTTTTATTTTTTTCAAACACAGAGCTTCGCGTTCTCATCTCAATGAAGGCAATGCTAAGTAATACTGACATTTGCTAGTGGCACCTGAGTCTGTGTCATTGATACCCGCGGCAAAATCAGCACCACGTCTCTTGTCCGTGCTCAGCCCCAGAAAGTTTTTTCTAGCTAGGAATAATTAGTTCGTGTCGATGTCACATGGTATCACCGTGCGTGACGTATGTGTCTCATTGCTCATTTTCCCGAACAATGCCGACCTTGACACGATTATACAGCTGATGTACTTGCTGCGTTCGTTGCGACAAGCATAGCATGCTCAGCGAATCAACAGGCGCATATATCCTGGATATTCCAGCATTGATACATCTTAGGAACATGCCACTGTTGTAACTGGTGTCTCTGTTCCCCATGTATATAGTTCCGGTGGTGGATAAATCGTTGAATAATGTATGAGCAACAAGTTACTTGGCCTAGCACTGTGGGTTGGTTTGTGGTGTTCTTGGCTTGTCATTGCCAAGCATATTAGCCATATACTGTGTTTGTACTAATCTGTATAAGTCAGATTAACGCAAAGTCCTCTGCATGTGTTAGCATGGCAGGTCAGGACTGACCTTGAGCGCGTGGCATTTCAGTATATACGCTTATTCGCGTGACCAACAACCTTATACGGTAGAGCTCATTCGTGTCAACGAGCGTTAGGATCCACCTGGTTAAGAGTTTTTCGAATCAGAATCATGACCACAAATGATCGATGATGTATTCGGCAATTGGCTCTTAGTAAGACGTTTGGTTGGTTTTAAAAGACACTTTGGTCATTGTCATTTCAGATGGTGACAAATACAGCTCGGGTTTTCTCTGCGCCGGCTTCACTTAACAAAACCTCAAACGGCCATTGGGCGCATCAGCCTAATTGAACGTCAACCTAAATGACAGATACAGCCCATGTTGTGTCTTTATATATATAGATATATATATATATATATATATATATATATATATATATATATATATATATATATATATATATATATATATATATATATATATATATATATATAATATATATATATATATATATATATATATATATATCTATATATACATATATATATATATATATAACTTATATATATATATATATATATATATATATATATATATATATATATATATATATATATATATATAATATATATATATATATATATATATGTATATATATATATGTATATATGTATGTATGTATGTATGTATGTCTGTATGTATGTATATATGTATGTATATATGTATATTTATATATATATATATATATTTATGTATGTACCTTTATGTGTGTGTTTGTATGTATGTATGCATGTGTGTGCTCGTAGGCATGTGTGGGCGTGTGTGTGAGTAGGTCTGTGTGGGTGTGTGTGGGCGTGCCTGTGTGTGTGTGCGCGTGTGTGTAAGGCACATGTTTGTGAGTGCGTAAATGCGTGTCTATGTGTGTGTGCATTTGTGTGTGCCGCCTAAGCGACATGGTCTGTATCCATAGCATCACGAGTTGACTTGGATGTCACAGCTGCTGTACCTGGACCCAGAAGGCATCCCTATAGCGCATATATGAGGTGTAATTGCGTCAGGTTACCTACCCATCCTTCTGTGTGAAACCACTACTTCGGGCTGGCAGCTTGTATCACAATGCTCCTTAACAAGAGTTCGTGCTGTAGGCAGCCCAGGTGCAAAGTCTTACTTAGTTCGTGATGTCGAACACATGGGAATTGATGATTGTCTTTATTTCTCTAGAGATGCATCAGTCGTCACTTTACATCTAAGACGTAATGTGCATATCACAAAAAAAGTATAAAATTGTCTCATAGAGCAGTGATTGTATATGATTAAGATGATATAAAATAACATTAACCTATCAACATAAAGCTGAGCCAGTCTAGTTTAAAATTATTGGTACAGATCGACATTTAGTACGTCCATCTAGCTGAGCTAAGGTCTGATTGGGCCCGAGCGAGAATATTAGCAGCAAATTAAAGATTTATCTTTCCCATTTAATTAATTAACTTAGAAGTCAGAGCACATCTTAAGAATGGTTACCTTTCGGTTTAAGCAGCGTAACGAGTTTCTTTCAGGTTTACAATTCTCATCTGCTCTCTAGGAAAAGAGGCGAGGTAGACAGCCTTAACGTGGGTCTAGGTCCGTGGGATTAATAATACTACGCAGCCTTGCTTGCATTACAGTTTGTAATTGTCGCTACTAAGATATATAGCATTGTCTGCAGATTATGCATCTACCAAACCGATAAATAGCAGTATGGCTTAGTGACATCATATAAAGTTGTTAAGCACACTATCAAAAATACTCTCGGCCAATGAAGTCACGTTGTCAGCATACAATCAGTAAAGGTTGGTGCCTGTAGGTAAAACTATTGTAATATCTCTGATCATGCAAACACCAGTCGTATTAGCTTGTGACGAAACTGCTGCTCGGAAAGCTACGAAAGTAAAGGCTCTGCGTCCTCCATGACTCCTTACAGCCTTCTATTCAAAATCAGTAAATTACAAATGTCTGCATACATAGAGAATTTCTGTGTTTCCTCCAGGCGACCCGATATTTCAATTATGCTACGAATCGTGTTGCGTAATTGGTTTGAAGTAGCCGATCAGAATTAAAAGCATTGCCTGGGGATTAATCGTACGCATCAAACCCCCTTTGTTGAACAGTTGATTAGAACGTCATCTTTATCAATGCTGAGATTGGTTTAATTCCATCGTGTGGTTTGTATGAAGTTGCAGCAAGCTCGGCATGGCTCGACGCATCCAGTTTCCACAGCTATTGGTTGTCATACTTATTGGTGGCATAGAAATGCATATATTGTTGCGCTCCCAAAATGAATGACATTATTATTATTATTATCATTAACAGATACATTTTAGTGGATCAGTGATACGATGCCTTTGATATCTAGTAATAGGCCAAGCTATGGTCGTCTGAAAATCATGATTCTGGTAATAAATGTATTATTCTATTTTTGTCATCGGTGGATATATTGTAAAGGGGATGGGGTTCCTAGGACTGTAAGGTGATGACTTCTTTGCACGCCATCCAGTTCTCAGGCGACGTTAATGTCATACAATTACGTGGGTCTCATGATGAAACATATTGTCTGCAGTCAAGATGACGCCAGCGAAGTGCTTAGACATTTCGACAACAATGTCGATAGAGAACCAACAGAACATGAGAGGAAATTAGGTACCTACCTCCCTAGCCGGGTCCTTATTCCCGCATACAATGACCGCACATATATCACAACAATCGTATATACATATCTGATTATCACCAAACCCTTGAAGAAGACAATGCTGTCAAAAGGCGGCATTGGGTTGAGTAAATGCTCATTGTAGTGGCGCAGGCCATTACGAACACGCTACCTGGTTATATATTGCGACGAAAATAACAATAAAAGAGCTAACCCGGAGACGTATTCAAACGTAAACAATAAGGAAAGCACCCAAATCTTATTCTAACTAGCTCCTTCCCAAATTTAGGCTCGATTGGTCATAAATCGTAGATCTTTCTAAGCATGTGCATGTCTATCCTCTAGGCCATCCATTACAAAAGCATGGTGGGCGTTAGTAAGTAGACTTTGTCTCGAGCCTCAGTGGTGGAGCATTAATAGCTACGTGCCATTTGCTTAACTTCAGATGATTTAATTATCCATTCCCTCTCTCATTGTCACAGGCACAAAGCAAAAGCGACACTAATACTGCTACTTTCATCTGACACAGAAACGTGGATGTTCATTTTATGGTATTTATTCAAACCAAACATGCTGCGGCTACAATGGTTTAATGGTCTGGTCGTGTTTTGCTCCGACACTTGAGCATGATAAATCCATGTAATATAAGAAGGTCTTGTTTACAAACTGCAGCATCTAATAGCAAGAGTGATTGGGCTGGGATAGTTTGGTTGTGACAAATTGCAGTCACACAGCTCTGACATTGAGTTTAATGTGTGAGAAAGAGAAAACTTCCTTGCCCTTCAAACAGACAGTCATAAACACTTAAATAATACTTATCGGTGCCACTTTGTCACAGCCATCCACAAAGATACATCAGCACACATTGAGAGATACGAACGAGTGCTATGGTTAATGAGAGTCAAATTACTATTGGCTCAGTTGGACAGAAAACTGGGTGCCGTTGAATGGCAGCGGGCTAGGCTAGATGGTACGAATGTGCAAAGTTGTCTCGTGGCCAATACATACATTAAAATACATCCACATTAAAATGTACTTGGCTTACCAACCATCGATCAAATAGAGCATCCTTAACTAGGCTTATTCATGATCCCGATCTACTATTACCATTACATAAATGGAACCCACGCAGTTCAGGTGTAGCAGCGCAGGTGCCCTGGAGCTAGGCCCATATGATGCCTACTAAAGGCAGCCAAAAGGTTAGATACGCGCTGACGTCCATGTTACGCAGTATTACCATGGTTCGAAAAGGCAATCTGTCAGCAGTTTTTATGAAGTGATAATTGCTTATAGAGTATACAAAAACTACGGATATAAAGGCCGGAAGACCAACAAGCACACTAATGGTTGTGTCTTGGGCTGGTCAGGCTGCCGGGAGTCTACCTGTGGCTTACGAGGGAATGCTGTTGATAATATGGAACTGTTAACAACATCATTTCAACCGAGGTAAACCAGGAAGAAATTGACACAATGGATATCATGGTTATCATGATATTCGTAGTCGTCGGAGCTAGTGTCACAAACTTAAACAGCATTGTCAGATTGAAGACAATTATGAAATGCAGATCTGAACATAATTATATGGTACTAACTATTTCTGACAATAGTCAATCATAATGTTGAATCGTCAATGGAGAAACACAAAGCCTCTGTTGTCTTATGTCTTTGACATTAGGTCAATAAGGTGTATTGTTGTAAGATGGCTAAGTAAATTGTAGTATTTGTCAACCAAACTTGGGTCCTAGCATCTTCAGAGATTGGTTAACTCAAGGTCGCTGCGCGCATGTCGTTGAATCAATTGGTCTCAATATTTAGGTAATCGTCAGCGATAGCATACTCAGAGATAGTGTACTCAGAGATGGTACATTCTTCCCGCAATGTTCAGACCATGTATTGGGTTAGTTCATCAATTCAGCTATGAGCGGTACGTTCGTACATTGTGACATACTCTGATCATCGGTGACAACGACCAGCGTATATTAACTGTGCAAACTGCTGCAAAATAATTCTTATAAAGCGATACTGAAGGGACAAAAATACAAGACAAGATAAGGGCCCTTCATATTTGCTGGATAAAGTGCACAGGGTTGCGATGGTCAACACAACATCCATTGTTATCATCGTTTTGAGGCAGACCCAGAGCCCACTCACATAATGATGGTTTCGTGCATATCACCAGACAGAGTAAACAACAAGAGATAAGAACGTGCGCTATGGCAATTGCTAGTCAGGTTTATATTGGCTCAGCTGGCTGCTATGTGTTCCAACCAATAAATCATCGGCTGATCCTATTTTCAGGAGAGTATTAACAACCCAGCAGCGCATCCACTAAGAAAATAGTGAGATATGTGTCTAAACTATCCGTTAACAGAAGCCGCTGCTAGTAGTTAATCTACTGCATACATTTTCTTTGAAAAATGGCATGGAACGTTCGTAACTGTGACTTACGCATCGTTATCAGCTAATTGAAAGTAGCGGTATCCCTTTCATAGCCATAAAAGACATTCGTCCCGTGCCGCTAGAAACATCATTATAATGTAGATGACCAACAAATCCAAATGTTGTGCTAGCTAGCAGAGACATGGACGTTATTTATTGCACATATGCTGACAAGTGATAATGTATGGTATCCATTGCACGTTCAGTAGAACGAGATGGTGACAAGGCAGAGATGTGCGAGATGAACCTGAATTTGAAGATGGAAGTCATGGAGAGATGATGATGACAATGATGAAAACGATGACAACGATGACAATGATGACAATGATGATGATGATGATGATGATGATGATGATGATGATGATGATGATGATGATGATGATGATGATTACTGTTCCCAGCCTCAAACCCCCTATTCCCATACATCAACACGAAGGGATTCGGAACTGGGCCTTAATTGGTAAACACTCAATATTGATAAGTACATACTATCAAGGAACTGTTATCGTTATCAGATACAAGCAAGAGGGACAGATAGCCGAATTTGTGCTTGTTTACTTAACTGGCATCGACAATGAAGCAAGAATTACCTCAGGCAATCAACGGAAGTACAGAAAATGTCCTTCAACCCTGTTGCGTGTGTCTAAATAAGGAGATTATTTGTGGCTTCACATTATGCAAGCAACCAACTATCTGCTGATCCAAATATCGACATTTCCAGTATCATATATGCAAGGCAGCATAGAGTAAGCACCTAGCTGCGTGTGTACAATGCTGCCATGTTGCAATACATTCCTATTCTCTATAATGTGGACATTGAGTGAAGACCTCATTTTACTGCATAGGAGGAATAAACTGCCGGATTTAGAACCACATCGACAATAAATGCAGCAACGCAAGTTACATATTTACCTAAGTACGTGTTGATTTAAAGCTACTTCTTACTTATCAACAAATCATCCCAAAGCTAATAGCATACATTTGGAGGATAGTATATAATAAATACTTGAAAGGCGTTCGTGAACTAGTGAGTTCTCCTCCCGCCAGTAATCATTCTAACGCCAGTTTAGCAGACTAAAGGGTTTGATAATGGTACAGTCTATGTCAGGCAGGTAAACAGACGGTTACTCACCTCTTATCTACCAGCAGCTGGTGTCAGCAATAACAATAAAAATGGTGTAATTGAATATGAGTTGCATCTCTACATTCTCCATGCAGGGTCTAATATCAGCGATATACCATTCGCCAGACTGTGTTACCTATCTCTGAGCTATAAATCTCATCTAAATGTGGTGTTTTTAATCGTCGTTCACTCGCAAGTGTTCAAACCAATGGTGGTAAGTAGAGTAAAAGGGGCCAAGTCTTGGTTGATCGCATTTCTTCAGCAACTATATTTGATAGGGGGCATATGCGTTATCAATAGCAAAATACACAGAAATAGCATAATGCAACAGAACGGATATTCAGTAAGCAAAATATCATATGTATGATTCCCACAGCGATAACCATTGATGTCATATTCAGCGCTAACCCTGATTGATGCACCGTACAAATCCACTGTCGTCGTCTGCGCTGCTGCAAAGCAAATCAGTGTAATTTAATAACACTTCAAGGCCCTTTTCTGTTCTTATCCTAAGCCAATTATTTGACAAATAGTTCTTTGATTAGGTTCGTTTACCTCAGCATGATAAGTCAATTGCACTCGATGTAGATATGCTGCTGTGAGATAAGAAATATGTAATATTCGCCTTCTGTTGAACGTCACCTGCATTGTCATGTTACTCAGATATCATTGTTCTCTGTCAAGTCATAACTGCAGTACAACAGTACGTGGCTAAGTAGAGCAGTCGAGTGGGTGCCTATATTGCTCCGTGTCAACATATATATTTAAGGGACTGACTTACCTCCCTTTAAAGGAATCGGATTTTCATGCCAGTATTATATTTTGTACAGAATATGATCACAATGTCTATGTTTCTAAAGCGAATGTTAGTTGTTCCTTCACATTGAACACGTCTATGGAGCATCCATAAGTCGCACTCCAGCACAAGCACGTTATTGCATGTGATTGACGTAGTCTGGCGTCTCTCAAAAGATTGTGAATTTGTTATGCACACATAATAAAAGATATTACATGACAATAAATAATTCCATAAATCGTCCATAGCGCGTTTGGATAGTGACATAAAACACAGCTGTGGCATATGTTTGAGATTTTCTATGTCGGTTTGTTTTTGCATCACTGAGTTGTGTGCTCAAATGCTGAGCCATTGCGAATACAATTGATTCGTTTTCTCTACCTCGGTGAGGTATGTAAATTAATTTTGTCACTGCTGCTGCCAACACAATGGACCCCAAGTGACGTTCATTATCGCCAGTTTTGTCAAATACAAAGGTGTCAGCTTTTTATGAATACATAATTATCATGTTTGAAGGAAACTCGAGAAATCATAGGCACTTGCACACTGTACCGCAGTAGCGGTTCATAGTAACACACTGTAATGCACAGCATCGGGTTAGATGGGGTAACAATGTATGTACAGTGATCCAAACAACGAGGTGGTAATTAGGATATATGTGGGTGACAATGTCATGTCAAAAAAATGTCATATAGTAAATGTTTACATGCCTGTATGGTGTTAACCTGAAAGATTATGAGCATATTGCATAATTATTGTCGTCTTCCTTAAGGTTGCAAAGTGGTAATTTATATCACTAATACGTGTTTTCACTGGCTCATCCAGACTGTGTTGTCGGTAGCAATCTAATAATGTCAGAGTGGCAATATCGTTCTGGCTATGAGAGGTATAAATATCAAATTAATATGGGTATTATGATTGGGACAGTGGCATATGCATGATTCATACCATTTGCGGAGAGCGGATGTGGTGGACAAAATGTTCTAAGTAAACATTTATGCTATAGGGACCCCCTGTAATTGGGTCTATTCTGGTGGATTTCGCACTCTTTTGTGGGCCAGTCATAAAATCAGACATAATGGTTTGAAGGAGTCGCGTAAACTGTTTTAACAGTCGATTCAGGCATGAGTAATACTAAGCGCCTCGGTTGGCAGAAGACGGCATTAAGGACGGTTATGGATGGTTGGCTATGCCAGTGCATAGAGCAAAAACATCAGTAACTAATAGTTACCCTGATGGACTAGTTGATCAATCGTCAGCAAAATCAAAAGGGCTATGAAAGTACTGCATGTATCGTACTAGCCCTCGCCACTTAAGCACGATTCTTGTGACGCATCTCAGGTAAACCTACCGATCCAATCATATAGTTAATTTACGGTACCATATATGATGCCTGATAATCCAAGCAACCACAGCATCTCCGGAGATGTTCAGCAAAAAACAAATGGCGAGATGCTAATTAACTATAGGAAACACCTTATCATGCCATATACCTGTCTCCTTTCTCGCTTACGAAGAGGAGTTTACATACATACAAATGAGTTATTGTGTGCTCATTGCTCACAAGCGAAAGAGTTTGTATCGAACACCCCCTCCCCCTCCTGATGTATGCAATGACCGCGGCGTATGAGTGACCACGTGGGACAGATTACACACGCGCAATGGGTCCTCACGTTTACAAACCAAACAAACTTTTAAAAAGTGACAGAAAACGCCCAAGAATGATATAAATGCTGGCGCAAATATCATCGTAGCAGAAGCATACAGCGCTCTACAACGCGAATGCTTGGCAAGCTGAGAGGATGATGAATCCTCAGGGTTTGAAATAGTGGGGGCGGTTATGGCAGTTAATTTTCATAGGGTCGAGCTAACATCGATGTAATGAAAGTGCCTGGCTAAAGGTTGGCCTTGCGGCTTGTAACCAAAGCACATATGCTTTCTATGACTTTCTATGGCTGAGCGCATGTGATTGCATACAATACTCAAAAAAATGGCCATCACAAGTTGATTCCGTTGAAACTATTTCATCTACTTCTCATGGCCGTTTACGTATTTATTATTGCTAACTCTGTGTGTTTAATTGCACTAGTTTATCAATCCGAGAGTTAGTGTATGTCGTAGTTCTAATGATTATGTCTATGCGCTATTAAGGCAGCATACGACTGCTATGGTGACCTTCCCCACCCATTGGGCAACATGCTACCGTTGTGCCGTTCGCTTATCTCGTCATGCACTTGTTTAAGTGGGTGCAGCAATTGCTGTAGCAGAGACATAGCGAAAGTGCCTGCATCTAATATTTATTCCCAATCCGATGTGTCAGTAACGTGGTTTGGATGATCAGCATGATGTGAAAAGAAGGTACCCGTAGCTGTTCTATTAATAGCATGTAAAACCTACCGACACACCAAACAGAGGAAATAAGATTGATTACTACCCTGCTAGTGTAGATCATGCCGGGTTCAATGCTACATATTCCATCTGAGCTTGGTGTGGTTTTCCTAAGATTAATTGCTTGTGATGGAGGAGGGGTGTCGATAACTTGCGAGCTACACGTTCATATCCCGGAACGTAATAGACATCATGTCCACACAAATACTGGCGAAATGAGCATCCGACACTATATACAATTTGCCAGCAACTGTGTTCTGGGTATCCGATCAACCAAGCCATATATCCACGCGGAAAGCATATTTCACCCAACCTCAGGTGATGAAGCTGGGAGGTTTTGTATATATATATATATCTATATATAGCGTTATTGATATATATATATATATTCTTTATATATATAATATATTATATATATATATATATATATATATATATATATAATATATATATATACAATCGGTTTTATCAATATCAGATTTTTTCCAAAATCGAACATTCTTAGTGTGCTAAAGATCCTCAGGAATCGGGCCCTACTTTTCTTAGATGGCTTTTGCATCAATAGCATCTGGCCAAATGTGCGGCCATTAAAGTTGATTTTAGCTCATCATTATTCATCATTTTCGTATGTGGCATTATGGTTAACATTATGCATCCAAATTCACGTGTAAACAATTAACTATGCAAGCAGATCTGCTCTAATGAGCACTAAATGTTTGATAAGCTGAACGGCTCACATAAGCAAACACTCGATCAGCTGTTCTGTGCTAGATTCTCGTTACCGTCAAGTTCGATCCTTCACAAATAAAAGAGAAAATCACCCTGCAAAATTGATCGCTACCTGCTCATCTAAACGTCGACATGACTCATTAAAGTCCACTTACTGACTAAATCTATACAAAACACGAACGAATGCGTTTCCAAACGTCAGCCAAATTTTCTTGGCATCCGCACAACGTGTTTCAATAATCATCCGTGCAAAGTACTTTTATCAAGTTGCCAAAATTACGACCGTCCATCTTTATAAACGTGCTCGATTCACAACTGAGAGTGAGTGGAAGGAACGGGGTTTCCTTGGCTGTGCTCTCGACAGCGTTGGTTAATAATGATCCACACCTCTTGTCTTCTTGACCCAGTATTTTGCGAAGCGGGTAACTCCAGTCATGCCAATTGACAGCTGGTAAAAGGCCACCAATTTCTCCCATCATGATACCCTCAGCATATGCAAAATGTGAGTTTGCTACAGAACAGTTCAGAGCCGGATAAGTGTGGTATAGCGGTCCACAATAAGGGTCAATAATGTAATCTTCATAAAAAAAGGAAACAACGCTTGCTAATTACGATGATAAAGCACTATAAAGTTCTATTTGCTACAACAATGAGATATAGCAGTACGTGTGCCGGCCATTGATTGCTATGGTATAAAGAAACACTTATTGAGAAAGTTGTGACTGGAAACATGGAAACTTCCACGCGTGACCTTGGCATACTGTACGTTTCCATGAACATTTATCAGCAGATATAATTGTTGTTGTTTTCATGATAGCTTCAATACAAGTTACGGTGATGACAAAGTGATTTAATTATACAGAATTCAGGGTTCAATCTTACTATGTAGCCGCTGGAAGTGAATTAATATGCCTTGGTATTGTGGTCTGACCCTTTGAGGAGGTACGCAAGCGGTTTCGTTCGGACTGCCAGATTGCCCACCGGTTAGTTAACGTTCTACTTATTTTGTTCGTCAGTGATTGGTTAGTTGGTGCTCGTCAATGACTATTTATTTGAATATACAATATTCTTAACCGTGCATTAGATTGGAAAAAGTCAGTGAACATGACATCAAATCATGCAGCTCGTGCGTACAATAATGACAACTCATGCCTCGATGTTTTTCACGATTGTGGCATGTCGTGTGTTCTCGTACATCAGGGAATCAGTGGATAATTATATTCGCCAGGTAGAGATTTGGCTCTTCACGCTCGATGTCGCACGACATGGAGAAGATTAAATTCTTTATGAAGCTCCAAGTTGTACTTGCCGACATAGCTTCGTGTTTCATAGGCTGACATTTACTGACTGTTAAAGATGGAGTAAACCCCGTCCCTTGTCTCAGTCAAACAATCATTATCTCGATAATGTCGATATTCAAAAACTGCAGTAGGAAGATTACTGATTATCGGAAATTCCATCCTTGACTAAGTAAACTCCTCACTACCGGGAGAAATGCAGGCGCGATATCTTCAGAAAACACTATTCAATTGCCACATTAACCTCAGCACTTAACACACAACATCCAATTACAACTTGCCAAATAGGCTGCGTATGGTTAGCATCTCCATGGGCTTATGCACAATCTTTCAGGTAAGAGATATACGGATGTCTATTGTAAATTTGCAAACTCCGATATTGTCTGCCTTGCTTCGTTCCCAAAGTGCAGGCACGGATTTTTTATCTAGTCGGTCATCTCTTAAATGGTCTTGTTACGTTCTGAGAGTAGTAAGGAAACTTCTAATCCGATCCATTCTGTCGTACTGCGACAAATTGGCCTGTTTATTAAGAGAGATAAATAGAAGAATATGTGGCTAATGATCTTGCTCTCAACGACCGTTGGTTTGCATTCGGTCGATAAAGTTATGGAACAAAATTCGTTCATTACCATGAATGCCTCGATTGCATGCAAACTTTGCTACATTAGACTGAACCGCATTCTTCCATTACCGTCGTTATGCGTCCAGCAGAGCCACTGCCGTGTGTGCCACAGTTAATCAACGCAATAACTGGCTTAAACGATCTGCGCCACCTGTAAATGATTTCAACATAAAGCAAACATCACAGATACAAGTGATGGTACTTTTCAAATATGTTGACATCGTTATGTTGCGAATCCAACTGCCGTGTAAACCACCGGCACTCGATTCATAAAAGGCCCAGCATCGATGATTTGGTGTTCCCAATACCAGTAACAGATTGTTAAAGAGTCATTTTAGCAACTTCTCACAATGGATGCAAAATCAAAATTTCACCAAAAATACCACTTTAAAGACGAGTTATGTCACCTCGACAACAAGACGGAGAGAAGAGAGCGAACCTCTACCACAACTGATTACTTCCTAGACTGAGCCAAAAATTATATTACCTTCAGTAAGCAGACACAAAATCCATATACTGCACTGTGCAGATCGCCCAGACAGGCACTTTGGCGAATATCGTAGAATTGATCCGCAGATTTCCGGTTGTAGACGTGAAGGTCGGTAGGGAAGCAATAGGGAGTGGCATCATATTTCACAAGTAATTTACCTGGTATTTCATCTTCTATCTTCTATCTATGGGGTCGCTCGACGTAACCGACATTACCCATTTGAACACGGGTCATCCAAATAATCTTGTTGTCAACATTGGACAGAGATACGTTATTTGGTATCTCAATCGGAGTCACATTAAGTATACTATCGATCATGCATAGGATAATTGGTAACTAGCCTTTCCGGTTTTCTTTAGAAGAACCCTCGTTAAATAACACATGACACATTAACTTAAAGCCATATGCTCTAGATCTAGAATAGTATGTTTGAACCTAAGCAGTTGTTACCAGTGTACCCACCAGCTTTGTTTAATGATTTGTCATACATGCTCCCCTGGCGTGCCTTGTGTATTGTGTCTTTCGAATGACATAGACAGCAATACTGGTGACAAAGGTATGGAAGATCTCGTTGCAAATACTTCACGCAACGAAATTAACCTGCATGCCTCGACCATTCACAGTAGCGTATCTCGGCAGCGGTGGCATAATACTTAATGGGTTTATATGGCTCTGCTTAGCCGAATCATAACATGACCAGCCACAACCTACCGTCCCATGATGTTCACAAAAAAGGCCACAAGCAAGATCAATCTATGACTAGAATCAACCGTTACATTCCCTGCTTGTTCAACTTATGACAAGGCGCTTATATAACGGAACGGTAAGGCAAAGCAACGGTATGGATTTAACAGCACACGAACACACAAGTAATGTATGGTTCTGTATATTCGGGAAGATACAAATAGATAAGATCAATCTATGACTAGTATTTACCGTACGGCTTCTTGCTCGGTTCTAGCAATTGCTTTTTTCGTGCTTATTTGTAATAGATGCGTGTCTGTGTATTTGTATTAAGTCCCTTGGGCACTTTCTATTACAGTTAGACAGAGGCATAGAAAACCAATAAGTTAAAAGCTACTGCAGCTGAGAATCGCTTCTACGTATGACTGAGGTATACAGGGTAGTATATGCAAAGAATTTAAGTATACAGGGTAGTTTATGCAAGGAGCTGTCAATCTTCCATGGTTAACTCACACATAACTAACACATTTCATGTGAAAGCTTATTCAAGGTAAGTGGTGAAAAAAGTATTCATTACCTGTGCTCTTTGAGTTAGTTATAATTATCGACCGAGTAATTACAAAAGAATCTAGGCACATATATCATCCATACCCTAATCTCATTTATCATTTACTTATAGGAAATATCTTAGCTAGCCAACCCCGACGTAACCCATCCATTTATACTTCAGTAAACCGCCAACTGTACTGTCATCATCACCATCCACTCATGGCCCATTCATCGAGATCATCATATCCTTAATTTACCTATTCACTCTACCTCATCAATTCACAATTGACTAAAACCTTAACATTGACATCACACCATCACTCAAGCATCCCTCACGGACTACACAAGTAGAAAAAACATCCCACAAACCCATGATTGGATTTACACCTGACATGGGTTCTGGCGCTTCCACTTAACCCACAATCATCCCATCAATAAATAGATTTGCCCCCTCCCCGCCCCCTCAACACATGTGGCACCAATAGTTTTATAACCATCTCACCAACATTTGATTCAATTTGATCTGCTTTTCCCAATTAACCAAGACTTCGCGCCACGAGAAATTGACAGGCAGGTTGTGCCTGTCTTATTCTGAACGAGGCATCAATTCCTGGTATGCTAAGTTGTGAGTGTCACTAGTTTGATCTCACTTCCGTCACAGTATTGGCTGCTGATGCACAGACCACTTCGTTGCATGGTCATCCATGGTTCTTCGTGTATTTACTCAAGTCTACATTACCTTCGCTTCTGTTTACCTTCCCGTAACGAAAAGTCACTGTTGGAAGGAAAAAAAACAATATTAGCAAGATACACTTCTTTGATCACATTATTCCCGCCATTGATTCACCGGACACACTACGATATTATCTTCATTTCATAATCACCTGGCAACAAGATGAAATTCGAACGAGACGTACTCCTTCAAGCCTGACACATTATCACTCATCCAAGTTGGCACTTGGTCGGACTGACATATGTCCATTAATCACATAGGTAGTAAGATCAAGGATATGTTATGAGGTGGACATAGGCGAAGTGATAACTAAGTTGACACAGGATAAAGGATGTAGAAATACTAGAGAAGGTCAAATGGTTGTCTGCATGGCCCACAAGGAAGACGTTGGTAAAAAAACAATTCCATTATTCTTGCATCCAGAAATATGTGTAGTGCTGTTTAATATATTCAATATTTGAATGAGTCGCATACATGAAACAAAGAGATTAAACTTTGTTGACGTGTTATTAGACCAAGCTCTATAATCTAGTATCCCGTCCGCCTTCACATAATGACACAGAGGAAGGGGGTCATCTTACGCCTCTTGGATTTATGCCTATCGTCTATTATTCAGAGGAGCTGAAGCAGTGTAGCCCTGGATCATAAATTGACCTCATGTCAAAATATTCACGGAATTAAATCATGAGACGTCATACCATATGTGCCAGTTCCTCCGCATGGACTGCATATATAGTCAGGTGGGGTCTGCTTGTCTGAGCCTTCCGTAACGGGTGGAAGAGCTGGATAAAAATTACAAATATACTTGCATGCAAAATAAATATGTCCTTAATATGATTATAGTTTTTGTTCGCTTCTTTTTGAATTATCAATGCTTGAATGTAGCATATATCTACTTGATTGCACCACGCCACAGATCAATAGATTCGAAATATGCACCAATAAATTACTTGGTTCACCTCAGATTTGCAAAATCGTCAGTAAGCACCCCAACAGGTGATTAATTTTTACTGCCTACGATATTTATTTCCAGTGTCAATCAGGCATTATTATCACCACAGCAGCACGAAATACTACTTTTTGCCCAACAGCTTTCAAAATTACCTTCGTTAAAGCTGACTTTAGCTACGGAGAGCGACTGACACGATAATTACTCCGTATCACGCATAACATGCGTTGCAAAACACGTAAAAATCATGCAAAGCGAATCGCCGCCCCGTGCCATCGCTTTCACAAAGGTCAAGGTCAGTTCATCGTACTGCTCACCACGTGTTGTCGTTTATCTTATTCTGCAGGTTACTATGGAAGTTAAAGCTAGCATTGTCATTTATGCACCACCCACTATTTTTGGCCATGTGAAAATGAACGTGAAAGCGAAAACTCTGTCACACCCATTAAACATTAATCACAAAGCGCTCATCATCACACATGACTTGTCATGACAACATACACAGGAGAACAACTGCATACCTTCGTCTTTGTTCACAGAGGTTTTTTATGCTCCGAGACATTGTAGGGGTTTTTCTTACCCTTAAGAATTGTCTTGACTTGTGCAAATAAAATAAAAAATGAATAACCATGAAAATCTCAAATATATCCAGCATGACCATACTTTACAAGACTACGCCAATCCTCTCTGTCAAATCGAAGGCTTCACGCTGACCCTCTCCGGCTACGTCCTTCAGATTTGTAAATGTCGAAAGTTGACATGACGTTCAACGTTGTGTATGGTGGTTTGGGGCAACCATCAAAGGCAGAATGTTGGAGAACGCTAATCTGTAAGCTTCTATATAAAACGACATGTAAATCTATAGAATAACAAACTCATGATACCTATAGAATTAATCTGTAAATGTTTGCG
>CM067349.1:45675949-45700949 GCA_034190875.2 Urechis unicinctus | reverse complement strand
AACATGCGAGCCATTAAATGCTGTTAATGCATGTATGCACTCAAGGCAGTGACATTATTGACCGCATAAGTGTCATGCGAGCTAGTCTTAGTTGTTCATGCATACATAAAACATAGGCATCACTGAATATATTCGAAACAGCAAACTCATTCAGAACTCTTCTAATAACAGTACTAAACAATACTTCAGCTGTTTGCATGTCGCAGACCATGATGTATCCACAGTCGTCTCCAATATAGAGATTCTCACAAGTACATTAGCTGTATACACGTCAGCAGAGGATTCGTGGTAATGCCTTTGGGGCTTAAACTTCTTTGAAGCGTTGGCTAGTTAGCTCGCCATCAACCTGTCAGGCGACGTAAATGTCGTACAATGTTGTGGGTCATATGATTGAATATATGGTCTGCTGTGGAGAGGATACGCAAGCCAAGAGCCTTGACTTTATGCAATCAAATCGATATACATAAATATCTCCAGCCCAATGAAAGTTATCTTACCATTAAAAGGCAGCATTTGCTCGAGAGAATAATATTAGCATACACTGCAGATCATGCTACCCATTGTGATGTCGTTGATTATGTGTGCACTACAAAAACAGATCTACTGCTTCCGTATCTAACAGGTTGCCAATAAGAGTTGCATTTTAGTGGATCAGTAACACGATATCTTTGATACCTAATAATATTCCAAGCTATGGTCCCATGAATAAGCATAATTCTGGTCTTAAAAGTATCATTCCATTTACTTCATCAGTGGATTAATTTTGAAGAAGATGGGGTCCCTGGCTTATTGCACACGATCCAGTTCGCAGGCGAAGTTATTGTCACACAATGACGTGGGTCTTATGATGAAATATATCGTCTGCAGTCGAGTAGACGCCAGCAAAGTACTTTCTCATTTCGACAGCGATGTCGATAGAAAATAAACAGAACATGGGAGGAAATGAGGTACTTACCTCCCTGATTGGGTCAATATTTTCGCATACAATGACAACACATATATCACAATAATCGTTCATGCATATCTGATTATCACCAAGCCCTTGAAGTAGGCAATGATGTTAAAAGGCGGCCATGGGTTGGGTAAATGCTCATTGTAGTGGCTCAGGCTGTTATGAAAACGCTACCTGGTCGACCTATTGGGTCGACAATAATTATAAAAGAGCTACCCGCTGACGTATTCAAACGTTAACAATGAGGAAAGCGCCCAAATGTTGTATCTAATTCTCACTAGCTCTTTCTCAAATTACAGCTGGATTGGTCACAAATCGAAGATCTTATTAAGCATGTACATGTCTATCTTCTAGGCTATCCATTACAAAAGCAGTGGGCGTTAGCCAGTAGACTTTGTCTCGAGCCTCAGTGGTGGAGCATAAATAGCTACGTGCCATTTGCTCAACTTCAGATGATTTACTTATCCAATCCCTCTCTCATTGTCACAGGAACAAAACAAAACCGTGACTAATACTGCTACTTTCATCTGACACAGAAAAGTGGACGCTCATTTAATGGTATTTATTCTGACCAAACATGCTGCGGCTACAATGGTTTAATGGTCTGGTCGAGATTTGCTCCGACACTTGAGCATGATAAATCCATGTAATATAAGAAGTTCTTGGTTACATACTGCAGCATCTAATAGCCAGAATGGTTGGGCTGGGATAGTTTGGTTGTGACAAATTGCAGCCAAACAGATCGGACATTGAAGTTAATGTGTGTTCATCACCCTCGATAAGTCTTCATATATATCCTATGCCGAGCACTCGCTGATTTCAATACGTCTAAACTAAAGGTAACATGTATACCTTATTGGAAAGGGCCACTCTATAAATCCCTATGTCTCTCGCACGAAGTTTGGTATTCATATTTGTTGTGCTATACGCACCATGCCACATCAACATGCCCCATCAATAATGTTCATCATTAACAAAAGCCCTACGGCCCTGTTTAAAACACAATTGAACCCCATGTGATTAGGTATGAACAGTATGGTACCAGTCCGTAGATGGGCATTGATAGATGTATTTTCGGACAAGTCTCTAGTCAATGTTAAACTTGACCCTCTTTAAGTCAATTCTTTCTGCTGCGATGAATGCCATCAATGTTGATAATGTACTTGTACGCTCATAAACTGAGCTGTTTAAATGTTTATCTTACTCGATTAATCAACCAAAGCCCACAGCCCAACTCCGCCATTCAGCGTATATGTCTGAGTTACTGTGTTTCCTTTATCGCAAAAGGCAAGCGAATATCAAACATATTGTGCAAATGTTGCCTATCTTTTATCAGGCCTCTGATATTCAATATGTCCCTTGTACCCTAAGGTCCATAATCTCCGTTTGTGATAGTGGAAAAAGACAAAATATGACAAATGGGCTTTCATTTCACACTCTTAAGTCATTAATAGAACGGCATTTATGCCAAAAGTCTATATACGGGTCCTAGTGATCGGAAGACAAGAATCAAGTGGCTTGCCAGTGGTCAAGCTCACTGGACAGGTCAACATAGACCTTATCAAAGAGAGACAATTTGATGATTTACTCTGAAAATGCGCATTCTACAGCAAAGAATATATAACCCACGGTCCAAAGTTATTTTCATTAGACCTCAACTCCTGAATCACACACCTCCCCATAGCTACGAGTGCTCTCCTAACTGCGCGGGGTACAATTGCCCTGTGAGTTTGAGATGGCACGATGGTTACAATGCTGGATCTCCGCCATTGATCTCGTGAGTATCATGTGTTGTTGACCAACCAGCAAAAAGCTGTAATGCGCTGCTACTGTCATGTTTTTGAGGTGTTGTAAGTCGGACAGCCATGCCTAGTCTAACTGATAGGTTGTCTGCACTTTCCCCCATATATGAAAACCATCTGACACCAGCTGTCTCAAGTGAGCTTCCGTTGTAGGGGCTCTCTAGACATATGCTGAGCTATAATTGATAGGGGCAAAGGCCAATGTTGTTATTATCACATCCTGCCTCTTCCATAAATCCAGGAACCTTGGCAACCTTGCAAAAACTTGGGTGACAGCGCTGATCCTTGTAAAAATATATGTCGATAAGAAGAGTGACCAGCTGTGCTAATTCAGTGTTGGTAGGGTGACAGTGAGGCTTTGGCTGGTAGTGTTTATAGTATTATAAAAGCAATGTCCAGCAGTTGAATGTGCATCAAGCAAGTTATCACAATCGATGAAATCCATGACATTAATCCCACCTTTCAATCACATTCTGTTTTTTAGTGTCTCATTACGTTTTGAGAAAGAAAGAGAATCCTTCCTTGCTCTTCAAGAAGACAATCAAAAACACTCAAATGATGCTTATCGGGGAAACTTTGTCACATGAGTGAACATGAATAGATACGAACGTGGGATATGGTCAATAAGAGTCGAATTACTATTGGCTCAGTTGACTGTTTTGTGTTTCTTCAAATAAATCATTAATTACCCTGCTTCCTCGTTGTGCATCAAATCCAAATCCATCTAATCGTTACAAAGAAGAAACAATTAAGTAACGCAGTGAGCCCCATACATATGACGTAACCACCTGGCTGTTGATTGCTTGTACAATATATATTATGTGAAAACCAATAACAGAAGCCAAAAGAGATGCAAAGTACGATTCCATTGATCACCAGATCACTATTGTTTCAATAAAAACAACATGAGGTGGCATTAGTAATTTGCAAATTTCTTTTCACAATTGCCTTATTATATGGAACTGCTGCACTTTAAATATATATACGGAGGTTTCCATTCTTGACAGAGACTAGCGTGCCATTATCAGATAAACAAAGCAAAATATCGAGTCGGAGAATCAACTGGGTACCGTTGAACGGCAGAGGGCTAGTCTAGTTGGTAGGTATAACGTTTCAGTGGGTGACAGTCGGAATTTATGTGTTATGTTGATGAGAAGTAACTTGAATATTTATTGGCCTTCTGTTATATGCGGTTTTGTTTGGTATGTGTGTATAGTGTGTAGATTGTGGGGTGTATTTGAGATATTTTCTGGCAGACACTAATAAACTTACGCCGTGAACCAAGAGTGTAGCCACCGAGGATCCAAGCCAGCCGTTTATAAAGCGAGAGAGCATTAGAAAGTATGACAGGCTGGGAATACAAGCAACATCAACAGACAAATAGATGCAGTCAGGATTTACGGCATTTTAATATTGCATGTTTGTCCACTACACTAGTGCCGAGTTGAATTCGCTTTTTTCTTTGATAGCGCATACAACTGTATACACATCAATGTAGAAGTGCTGCCAATCATAATGAGTCATTGATTCCCAATACGCCTTGTTCCTATCTCAGCTCAAGAAAGACAAGTGCAATCAATGCAACTCTTTTGCCCGCAGTCCCACGGTTAGCATTACTGGTGTGGCTGATGATGGTGGTTAATAAGTGTACATTATTCACAGGCTGTGTAAGACGAAACAAAAGTCCCATCTTGTCATAGTCCAATAACAGTAAATTGTAATTTGAAGTTTGTCGTGGGTGCGACACATCAACAAAGCTAAACGCATCAATTTCTACATGGGATGAACATCAAACGAGCTGTCTGTTCATCATTTTATTATATAGAGGCAATCATTATACTAAGTACGACATTGGGCCGGGTTTATTTTCGATCACCTAACGAGCTAAAAGGCAAGCTTCTGCGACAGCAAGTAGGGTATCTGCTGGATCTGGACCATCATTACCATGCAAAAATTATACATGTAAAAAGTGCACAACCTTGCTATTTCCTAGAGATAGAGTACAGTTGCTCGACAATATCGGACATACCATGGTTATGGTCGCTGTTTTTCAAAGATTGGGAATGTTTGTACGACTTAGATACACTCGTTTTATAAAGACAATGCAGTTGGCCAGATTATCAGTGAAACATATTTATGTGGTACTAACTACTTCTTAGCATCTTGAGTGATTAGGTTACTCAAGGTCGTGGCGTCCTTGTTGTTGAATCAATTGGTCTCAATATTTGAGTAATCGTCAGAGATATCATGCTCACAGATAGTATACTCAGAGATAGTATATTGTTGCCTCAATGTTCAGACCATGTATTGGGTTAGTTCGCCATTTGAGCTATGAGCGGTACGTTCGTACATTGTGACATACTCGGATCATCAGTGACAACGACGAGCGTATGGGAGACATCTGTTTTGGCGTATATTTAGTGTACAAACTACTGCAAAATGATTCTAAAAGCAATACTAAAGGGACAAAAATACAAGACAAGATAAGGGCCCTTCATATTTGCTGGATAAATTGCACAGGGTTGCGATGGTCAACACAGCACCAATTGTTATCATCGTTTTGAATGAGGCCAACCTCAAGCTCACTGACATAATAATTGTTTTGTGTATATCATCAGACAGAGTAAACAACAAGAGATAAGAACGTGCGCTATGGCAATTTCTAGTCAGAATAATATTGGTTCAGATGGCTGCTTTGTGTTCCAACCAATAAATCATCCGCTGATCCTATTTTCAGAAGAGTGTTAACAACCCAGCAGCGCATCCACTAAAAAATCATGTTCCTAAAAGTCACCTCCGTTTTATTAAACTACCAGTTAACAGAAGCCACAAATTATGACGGGTACTATTCTTTGCTGCTAGTAGTAAATATGCTGTATACATTCTCTTGGATAAATGGCATGGAACATTCATAACTGTGACTAACGCATCGGGTAATTAAAAGAGGCGGTATTCCCTGCATAACTATGATGACGATGATGACGATGATGATGATGATGATGATGATGATGATGATGATGATGATGATGATGATGATGATGATGATGAAAGTGACTGCGTATACATTTATTCATGATACGAACGTGATATCAACAAACAAGTAGGGCACAAACTCTCCTGGCATACAAATCAACGTGCTAAGAAGACCTCGACCTTTTTATTCCAATCCTCAAACCATCTATTCCCATTTATATGGAATCAGCTGAGGGTAAACGCCCTTGAACATCTTCCACTTAGCCGAGAATATAATCGGGCATGTTTGACCTCACTCAACATTACATTGATAACAACATATCAGATGCTAGCAAAAAGGACAGATAGCAGCATCTGCGTTTGCATGCTTCATTGGCAACAACAATGAGGCCAAAATTAACTCAGTACAACAAATGCCACGCTACAACTGAAACGTTCGAGGCAAAGTGTATTTGCACACGCCCACTCCCCTCTTGTCGAGGTTATTGTAATGGATCGTCTGGTTACAATACAGACATACTGTACATATAACGAAAGCGATTTCCAGTTTGAGGAAGTCCTCCAATATCAATGTCTCTTTCAAGACCGGTTATAATTAGCCAACTGCGAATGAATATTTCGGTCTGGAGATGCTGTTTTGTCAGCCTACTGACCAATTATCTTACCTGAAATGGGATCAGTCCAGCGATCTCGGAGCCTCAATTCATACGCTGTATGCATTGATGTGCCAATAACCATGATATCCGATCGTACTGTGCTTGTGATCACAAGCGCAATTTATACTGCAGTACACGGTGGTCGCATGAGCAGCAGAGCATGTGGGTTGCTGTGTTGCCGTCGTTAATGAGGATTCGAATCACAAACGAATTTCAACCAATCACAGCATTGATATGTTATGAGCTGCTAATCAATGGCGTTTCACGTTTCCGTCAGAGCGTTCTCGCCATAGCTTAACCTCTCAAGACATTTACGATATCAAATATGTAACGATTATTGCAGTTGTGCCTGCATAGCATTTCTGATAATGTTGAAACAAATAACGCTTATTTACATTATTGTTTGTTATGGGAATAGCAATCCAACTGCAGCTGGATCGATTGTAAGTAGATATTCTTGAATTGTGTCTATGACATACGTTATCATCTTATATGCAGGGCCTATGCCCAAAGGTAATTACGTCACGATCAATATACCCACACGACATTAGCTGCAAAACTTCGTGTGTCTAAATATGGAAAGTATTTGTGGCTTCACATTATGCAAGCAAACATATTCCTGCTGATCCAAATATCCGCATTACCAGTATCCAAATGCAAACTGTCATATCGGCAAGGCAGCATAGAGTTAGCACACAGATTACACTGGAAGCAGACAACCTACCTTGCTTTTCTTCGATGAAAGGAAGAGGAACTTGATGCTGATGATATTGCTGTAGGTCATTTAGCAATATGCATGAGATTCTCATCCTACACCAACTAGTGGCATTGAAACTGCTGTGATATCTCAGCTGAGGGCGTTTATTGTTCTAACGGTGATGATGTTAGTCAAATGGTGTTATCGCGATTCACTTGTCATTGTTATTTTGTTAAGTTAACGGACGAGGGTTTAAAGAGTGTGAGGCATGATACAGGTGTGATTAGTAATGTTCTGTTCGGTCCATACATTCAATGATAGTGAGCTTTTATATCCCCACCAACATCTTTTCCGGCTGGTTCCCAAATTGCGATAGCATTTGATACGTCGCGCTATCATTGGATGGGTGACGCCGTCAACCGACCAGCATTCGTTGATTGTTTAAAACGCTTATGCACCATTAAGTCTTATGACTCTTTGCATTGATAATCATTATGGGCTTAGTTGCGTGTGTACATTTCTGTCATGTTAACTGACTCAAGTAGTAGCTTCATGACAAAACATACACACCCACTTCCGTTGACACTGCATGTGGATATCACTACATCAAATACTTAACCAGAAGTCATATTTCTGCTGAGTAGCGTCATGCACAAACTCGCCGACAGCATTATGAACACGATCAGCTATATACCTAGAGCTCACTGGAATCAATTCAGCTATTGCATTACGCTACCACTTTAATTCGACGTTATTTTCCTAATTTTATTTGTTTCCTTTTCTGACCGGCGATGATGTTGTTTTGTCGTAGAAGGTAAAACGAATAATGTAGAACACGCAAGGCTGTTCCTATGTACACATAAAATAGAAGATTGCCCCGAAGATTATTTGCAATAATGTTGGACGTGTATAGGGAGTGTGGTAGATCATCTATTATGATGATTGAGCGAAGGTATGGGTTACGCTTAAAACACCTGTATACCTAGCATTATAAGTCACAGTACTGTGTTTGTGACATAACTTGACTCATCTTGCATCAGCCTTAAATGCACCAATATTAGTCATACATGGATAACTTAGTTTTGACGGTGCTAGTATTTACAGCATTCATGGTGTTGATAAGTACAAGGAAAAACATGGCCTTTCAGCACCGCAGTTCCTATTGTTGCCATAAGTTTCCCGCTGCATCCCTCAGATCAATAGAGAAAGAAAAACTGCAAAATGAAGCCAATAACCCAATAGCTAACTGCAAGTCCAAGCCGACCCCAGTGCATTGAATTGCGGTCTGTTTAACCTTCATTCAAGAAAAGAATCAGATTAGTTTAACCATAACATACTATATCAACATTTGTTCCTTCTATATTTCCTATATTAATTCTAGCGCACAAAATTCGTTCGATGCTGGTGTAATCTCGCCATATTTGCGACAGGGGTTAACAATACTGAGTTGATCCCGATTAACAATAGTTGATGGTGTGATGGTTGTAGTCACGGGAACTTGTCAAGGTCATGGCGTTGTGGGACGGTTGAGAGTAGGTTGGTAAAAAAAAGATTTTGATGATGTTCATCATTAACTCTTAAACAAAACATACTGAGTTTGATTGCGTCATATCAAGAGTTGGATATATATGTTGACGGCAGTTACTTTACTGGTCTTATATATATATATATATATATATATATATATATATATATATATATATATATATATTGCCTATATTATAGACCTCATATATATATATATATATATATATACATGCGTGCACTTAATATCGCCGTTGCCTAGCTTGCAGACCTCAGTTGACGTACATGCGTGCACTTAAGTCATTAGTCTTAATGTTTTAATTAAGGTTTATGCTATTTCAATCAGTATTTAAATTTTTCCTGCTATTATGTGATATCCGCCCACATTTAGTAAACGCCATAAATTCTTAGTGCAACAGAAGAGATATTCAGCAAGCAAAATATCATCTCATATGTGTGATTCCCACAGTGATAACCATTGATGTTATATTTAGCGCTAAGGCTGATTGATGCATCATTCAAATCCACTGTCTTTCTCTGCGCTGTTGCAAAGCAAGTCAGTGTAATTTTATAACACTTCAAGGCCACTTTCTGTTCTTATCCTAAGCCAATTATTTGACAAATAGTTCTTTGATGAGGTTCGTTGTCCTCAGCATGATAAGTCCATTGCACTCGTTGTAGATATGCTGCTGTGAGATAAGAAATATGTAATATTAGCCTGCTGTTGAACGTCAGCTGCATTGTCATGTTACTAGATATCATTGTTCTTTGTCAAGTCATAACTGCAGTGCAGCAGTACGTAGTCGAGTGGGTGCCTATATTGCTCCGTAACAACATATATATCTAAGGGACCTTCCTTTAAAGGAATCATATTTTCATGCCAGTATTATATTTTGTACAGAATATGATCACAATGTCTATGTTTCTAAAGCGAATGTTAGTTGGGCCTACACATGGAACACTTCTATGGAGCATCCATAAGTCGCACTCCTGCACAAGCACGTCATTACATGAGATTGACGTAGGCAGGTGTCTCTCAAAAGATTGTGAATTGGTTATGCACACATAATAAAAGATATTATCTGACAATTAATAATTGCACAAATCGGCCTTAGCGCGTCTGGATAGTGGCATAAAAGCAAAGGTCTTGCATATGTTTGAGTTTTTCCAAGTAGGGTTGTTTTTGATTCACTGAGTTGTGTGCTCAAATGCTGAGCGATTGCAAATACAATTGATTCGTTTTCTCTACCTCGGTGAGGTATGTTAATTAATAATACGGTCACTGCTGCTGCTTACGTACTGATTACCGAGTGACGTTCATTATCGCCAATTTTGTCGAATACAAAGGTGTCTTCTCTTTATAAATACATAATTATCATGATTGAAGTAAATTCGAGAAATCATGGGCCTTTGCACATTGTGCCATATATGCGGTTCATAGCAATACCCTCTTATGTACAACATCGGGTTAGATGGGGTAACAATGACTGTACAGAGATACAAATATATGTCAACTTATCTCAACCATATGTCACCTTGGCTCAACCATATATCAACGAGGCTCAACTATATCAACATGGCTCAACCATATGTCAACAAGGCTGAACCATATGACAACTTGGCTCAACCATATGTCAACTTGGCCTTATCATATGTCAACATGGCTCACCCATATACTCATGATATGTAATGTCATTGCAATTGCTGTCATCATCAAATATATATATTGTAGCGGTATAAGCTGAGAGAGAGAGCGATGCCTAAACAATACCGGAGCAGTTCCATCAATCCTGGTATCCATCAATCCTAGCGTGCTTACATATTGGGCCTACACGCAGGAACCTCAAAAAAACATCCTGCTTCGTCAACTGAGATTGGGCGATTTTGCTTGTACTTGTGGAGGTATACCTTGGATGGAATATGTAGCATTAATCCCGGCATCATCTACACTAACAGCGTAGTAATTGTTCTTATTTCCGCTCTTTATTGTGTCGATAGGTTTAATATGCTATTGATAGAACAGCTACGGGTATCTTCATTTCACCTCATGCTGATCATCCAAACCACGTTACTGACACATCGGATTGGGAACATATATTACATGCAGGCACTTTCGTCATGTCTCTGCTAAAGCACTTGCTGCACCCACTTAAACAAGTGCATGACGAGATAAACGCGCGGTACACTGGTAGCATGTCGCCCAGTGGGTGGGGATGGTCACCATAGCAGTCTTACTCTACCCTAACAGCGCCTAGACATAATTATTAGAAGTACGCCATACACAAACCCACGGACATAATGATAAGCTCGTGCAATTAAACACACAGAGATAGCAATAATAATACAAAGGTGGGTTACGCCAATGAGGAGTCGGACTGAATAAGGTTCATCTGGCTGTTGTGTGTTCCCACCAATAAAGTTGTAATGAATACAATCGTAGACCTGCCATTCTTTATGAGTGGTACAAAATATACCGTCGGTAATCCATCTAAGCATGATGATATGCATCGACAGAGAACAATCGGTTATATCAATATCAAGTTTTTTCCAACATGGAACATTCTCGGTGTGCAAACGACTTGCAATCCGATTGCAATCGGGCCGTGCCTTTCTTCACAATGTCTAACGCATTATTAACATCTGGACAAACATACGGTCATTAAAAAAGATTCCGTTACCTTGCTACATTATTCATTATGCACGTTTTGGGAAAATGGTGGTCAAGAACATATCCAAATAGCGTGTCAACAATAGGAATATATACGGAACCATATGATAATGAGCGAAATGTCCACCGGGCTGTGTTGGATCAGCTGACCGGCTCTAATACGTTTGTTCGCTGTGGATTGTGAGTGTGGATTTCTAAATATTATTTTGTCTGCTATGTCCTAGATTCTCGATGAATTGCTGAATTTAAAAGGCGTTTGGTCCGCCAGGACTTGCTTGTATGGCATATTTCGCAACTACATAAGCAACAAAGCCGACGAGACATCATTAAAGACCTCAATAAAGGTAATGTTTTCGCCGAATGCACCGAATGATGTCATAAGATTGATTTGCATACTCTGAGAGCTGTCATTGGCGAACCTATTCATGGGACTGATTTTAATCAGCAATTTATTTTCTCAAACAAAAGTTCTCTCATACATCCTATACACCTACATAAAATTTGCAAGCAAATCGGCACTCTTTTGCTGTATATTCAAGTACCCTGAATCCATCATCCGGTAACGACTTAAGCTTTTTGTCTATTACGTCACCAACCCTAGTTGAACTGTACTGCGCCACCGGCTGAATGTTTACATCGAATGAAACCTGAATACAACTAGAAACTCGATCAGCTTTTTCAACCGCCAAGTTCATAAAAGAGAGCAATCGATTTTCACCACCTGTTCATCTTAATGTCGACATGATTAATTTAAGTCCACTTACTGACTAAATCAATGCAAACAACGAATGCATGCGTTTTCAGTCGTCAGTAAAATGGTCTTGGCTTCCGCACAACGTGTTTCAATATTTATCCATGTAAATTATTGTAATCAAGTTGCCAAAATTACGACCGTCTATCTTTATAAACTTCCTCGAATAACAATTGAGAGTGAGTGGAAGGAACGGGACTTTCCTTGACTCCTTCTCGACCGCGTTGTTTAATAATGTGCCATACCTATTGGGTTCTTGACCCGATATTCTGCGTAGCGGGTAACTCTATTTTTACCAGTTTCCTACACACAAATACACGAAAGGCTAAAAGGCCACCCATTTCTCACATCATGATACCCTTAACATATGCTAAATGTTAGTTTGCTACAGAACAGTTCAGAGCTGGATTGTTGTGTAATAGCGGTCCACAATAAGGGTCGATAATGTTATCTTCTTACCAAATGGAAACACTGCCTTCAAATTACGATGATAAAGTACTAAGTTCGGTCTTAAAAGCAGCATTGTCTATATGCTACAAAAATCAAGGTGTAGACGGCCATTGATTACATTAGAAGCACTTATTGAAAAAGGTGTAACAGGAAACTTGATAACTTCCACGCGTGACCTTGACCTATTTCTCGTTACCATGCCCACTTATCAGCAGATATCATTGCTGTTGTGATCATGATAGCTTCAATTCAAGTTACAATGATGACAAAGCGATCAAATACTACAGTATAACACACTGAAGCATATTTTGAAATAAGGCTTTTATGGGTTCAATGTGACTATGTAGCCGACGGAAATGAGTGAATTTGCCTTGGTATTGTAGCGCCGACCCTTTGAGGAGGTAAGCAAGCGGTTTTGTTCTGACTGCTATATTGCCTTTCCATTGGATAACGTTTTACTTGTTTTGTTCCTCAGTGGTGATTTTAATATACAATATTCTAATAAACTGCAATAGAGTCAGTGAGCATGAAATACAACCATGCAGCTCGTGTGTTCAATATCGACAAGTCATTCGTCGATGTTTTTGCGATGGCGGCATGTAGTGTATTTTCGTACCACCAGCGAAGCGATGGATTATTGTATTGTTCAGGTAGAGATTAGGCGCTTCACGCTCCGTGTCGCATAACATGGAGACGATCAAATTCTTGATGAACCTCAACGTTTTACTTGCCGACAAATTTGCGCATCTCCTAGACTGACTGTTAAGACGGAACAAACCCCTTCCCTTGTCTTAGTCAAACAAACATTATCTCGATAATGTCTTGATTTAGGAAATACAGGAGGAAGCTTACTGATCATCGGAAATTCCATCTTTAACTAAGCCAAACTCCTCACCACAGGTAGAAAGGCAGGCGTGATATCTTCAAAAAACACTACCCAACTACCCACTTTAACAACAGCAGTTGACACAGCATCCAATTACAACATGGCAAAAAAGCGGCGTAGGGTTAGCACCTCCATGGGCTAATACACAACCTTTTCAGGAAGGAGAGACACGGATGTCTATTTGAACTTGGCTTACACCGATATTGTCGGCCTTGCTTTGTAGGCAAGGATTGTTAATCTCGTTAGTAAACTCTAAAAATGTGTCTTGTCACGTTCTAAGGAAACCTCTCATCCGATCTATTCTGTCGTATTTAACTGCGACGAACTGACTGGTTTATCAAGAGAGATCAATAGAATAATATGCTGCTAATGAACTTGCTTTGGGCCGATTTGACAACTAATGACTCTTCCAGGTACCTTGGACTACTTCATTTCTTTTTCTGTGTCAATTGGTCCACTGACAAGAACATGATCACCTGCAATTGTTCTTGTTGCCACAGTCCACTGAAGGAAGGTTATTGCCATGGTCCTATTTCTTGTTGCCAATAATAAATCTTATTTTTCCTTACGCCACATGACTTAGTCAGATACAACTGTTTGCCATTCTTGACGAATTCTGAACGCAATATCACACCAACTTGGCTGATTCATTTGCTAGGAATATGAATATATTTCTGAATATCACCATCATATTCATCATCATCATCATCATCATCATCATCATCATCATCATCATCATCATCATCATCCAAAGACGGAGAGGCATGATACATCAACGAGTTGCTAACAGAGAAGAAGTAAGGAACTGGTCTCAGCATGTGCACGTGACCACAGTAAAATGATGGTATCGAACACGTCATGATATATTAGGATATGTTGACAGTGTGATTTATTAGCAAAGTTTCACAAGTTGTCGGCCAGTCAACTGACTACATGTGAATAGCTGTACTATCACCAAGTTCTTGTTCTGTGATTGCATTCGTTTAAGCTCACAACAGCTTATTGTGCGCTTCAGCAATATCATGTGCAGTTATACAAAACCGCCATCTTATTGCTGACTTTCGGCTTGTGGCGTAGTTGGCGTAGTTGGCTACGCAGACTGGTTCTGAGTGACCGTTAGTTTGCGTTCATTATTACTAATGCCTCGATAGCATGCAAATATCGCTACGTTAGACTGAACCGCATTCTTCCATAAACGTCGTTGGTTGGGTATCATGCGCTCAGCAAAGCCGTGTGTGCTACAGTTAATTAACGCAATAACTGACTTACACTATCTGCGCCACCAACAAACTGTACATGATTTCACCATGACATAAACATCAAGGATACATGAAGATAAGTAATTGACATTAACTTTTGTGAATTTGGAGTGTTAAGCAACCTCGCATTCCATCCAGAATCAGTTCAGTCATTGGCAGGATGTCACCCATATACGTAATTAACTAGCCTGATGTACGTTCATAACTAGCTTCCGTAAGTTCATTTCCGTCATTCGTCATTGGTGGGCCTCGGATACACAAACTGCTGACACTGCATTAGCTAAGATACACCAATATCTGGTTCGTAGTAACTGCATCAATTTCATCAATTTCTACCTGTGCTCATTGTAACAATGAGCACAGGTAGAAATTGATGATAATGAGCATGGAGTCAGCACGCACAAAGAATAGAGCGTGGCTGTATATAGAACACAATATGTAAGATATTTGCTGACGACTCTTACTTTTGGCATATATAAGTTTCATGTCCTGCCTTGGTTCGTTGATTCATGATTCTCATTGCATAATTCAGTGAGTATTGTAAACGATATGCGCCATCTTAAGTTAAGATTTAGCTGTCCCAAAAAAATAATATTCTGCAGTCTCGTGAATGTTAGGCAGGCAAAGCTGTTCAACCTGCATCGTGGGCCTCTCTTAAGCCACATCAGCCAATCTTATCTGTTATTGCATAACTCGGCTAAGGTGCCTCCGGTTCTGATTACTCAGATTGATCTCTATGAGGGATGGTGATGGATGAGGATGATTATGCACCACTACGACCCAGTGTTAGTCTCTTTCGATTCCTTATATCATGACCATGCTTTATTTTATGTCTTGTCGT
Organism: Urechis unicinctus; assembly: GCA_034190875.2. Taxonomy (NCBI): domain Eukaryota; kingdom Metazoa; phylum Annelida; class Polychaeta; order Xenopneusta; family Urechidae; genus Urechis; species Urechis unicinctus. The sequence continues at coordinate 45,685,490 of CM067349.1, read as the reverse complement.
GAATGCCAAGTACTCTGTATAAACCATACGACATCGTAACAAGGCGCTAAAGGAGAAAGGGATATGTGTTCCTCAGTGTGCAATAATTTGCAATGGAGACATCTTTGGTTCGCCACGGTGATGATGTCAGGCTTCACATGAAAAGAGGATATGTGAGGATGAATCTGTTGGCTGAATGTCCTTGAAAAGAATTGCACGATCTATCTACCTTCTGTATACGTCAGCTACTGCTAGCGCCACAATGTAACCATCAAACGCGTTGTAATGGGCTTCCAGGTCTTCTGCCACGACAAAAGAACATGCGGTCAACAATCATCCATCCGGAAAAATCTCTATCAGGCGTTCTCGTCTGCCTCCCTTCTTTCTCCGAAGGTCGCCTGTTAGATCAGACAGGTGCACAACCTACACGACTTTATGAATATGGCAGTTTGTAAGAGCTACATACCGCGTCTTTTTACAGATGAATGGATAATGACTTTTGATGGTCAGGAGCTTGACTTAGTCATGGCATTGTGGGTGCGATAGGGAGCTTTAATCTGCTGGTAGCCATCTCGCTGTCGTCTTTCATCTCCAATTTGGATACTTTGTGTAATGTAGCAGTGGAGAGTTTGCATTGTGGTGCTGAATATAGGCATCTATGAGTTGATATTCGTTGGTATGCCAAGGGATAAGGGTTGTGTGCACTCGTTTTCAATAAATGCCTGCTTGCAGCACATAGACAAGCAAAAGTACGATGTCTCATCTTTTATTGGAATTATATTTTATAATTGATACAGGTGTATGATACCTTACGGCATAGCATATGATTTACTGTCCCCGGGCACAGGTAGCCAGTAATCAGCGTATCCCATTAATTCCCCTCACGTCAAATATCTTACTAGCTCACTTGGCCCACCCACATGAAGGAAGATATAAACGTATACACTGTGCGTCCTCGTCAACCGTCTGCAGCCCTCTCTGCTTATTCTAAGCTGATGAAAGAGTCAGATCAGTTTCGGCTCTTGTATCACCATGATCGAATTATGACTTGAGTTTTGGTTATCTCGTCTTTGCGTCTTGCTAAACTTCTCACATTATAGATGACCCAGGGATCATCAGCCGCTAACGAATGATGGAGTTAGGATATTGGCCAACCCTATCTTATCTATTTTCTGAAACTTTCGTACATCTATGTAGCCTGCTTCATATACAGAACAACTGAGGTACAACAGCGATTTCGAGGCTTTTTGCGCAAAACTGAGATACAGTACTAAATTACATAAAAAGGATTAAAATTCAGCTCAATATGTTTTTAAGATATTTTGTTCACCTGAGATATAGCACTCTGATTTGGTTCGATCATGTAAAATGGACCATAGTACGGCAAAATGCTGCTCTAATGAGGCGCGCCAATGCTTGATTTGAATACCGGCCACTCATCACTGTTTGATAGATTCCATCCATGGCTCATTGCTGGTAGGCTCATAATCGCCTTTTAATTGCCACTGATACACTCTATATAAACCCATTAAATCTCTCGAGCGGCTAAGTTAGACGGAATACCCATATCTTGTGATATAGCGTGTAATTATCATAGGAAGATACACACCACAATAGTCAGTTAGTGACACGCTTAGGAACTCAGTCACCCGATGTTTAGTGAAGTATTCAGAATGATATTACAATAACTCCATACAGTGATTATCAACATGATCAATAAGTCATAACAAGAAATGGTCTAATAATTATACTTCTAACCTGCCGTTAAGTGGGCGGGCCTGATCTCATTTGCTACATCACTCTTTGGGTGTTACCCATCTTACCCCACTTGACTTAATTTGAGTTTTTATGCCAGCACAAAGTACACCGACCCATTTGATCTGATGTCTTAGGCGAATCACGACGGGAGGCCTGAAACAATCACAACAAATCATATCGTTCAAGATATAATCTTAAGTAACAGAACATGAGCAAGAATGAAAACCCATGCAATCAGAAGCTTTGGAAGTTTTAACATCAAATAGTCGGCTTTCCGAGGGGGTCGATTGCCTGGTTGATTGCCTGATCCCAGGAGTCAAGTATCCAGAGCGAATGACAATGCAATTTCACGCGTGGATATGTCTGGGTTTAATGAAAGACCCCGTCCGCATTATATGAATTAATTGAATTGGTTATTGAGGGGGGTGGGGTTGCAGTCACGTGTGGGTGGACGTGGTGGTGTTTTTTAGCAATATGGTTATATTGTTGAAAGTAGTAAAAGTTTATTTTAGCGAGGGTGGTTGTAAGATGGTCCGGTTCCAGTGTCCAATGTGAAGGTCACGGAACGATGGGAAAATGATAACTTGGTGGGTAAAATATGCTATACGAATTTCGTTATATGTTTGTGGGTGACTTTAATAGATTACATGCGCTAATTGATCGATAAGCCGGCATGCATTCACCAGTGGCACATATTGAGACGCATGTCATATGGCGGGCTGAGAGCATTTATTGATGCTGGAAGGTTCACAAACATTAAGCTCCGACACTGCCTCTGGAATATGAGGCAATCAACGTCAGTAACTGGCTTGCTGATTGATGGGCTTCCAAGTACCTCAACTAGCAAAACACACAGGGAATTGGCCCATATTTCTCCCTCCATCAGCACCTGCATGTGAACGATAAGGTGAAATAAAAAATGTGATGCTGTCAAAGATAATGGCTTTCGCTATTCTGTCTTGGTGCTGGTTGGGAGAGAGTAGAAATGCTCACAGGACAAACTGTCAGTCAGTTAAATATTGCAGACTTTCAACGCCATCAATCTACTTACTCTCGTTATTCAATAATCTCTCTAAACTTAGTAAACAACACGCATGTTTATTTCCGCATTTTTGTAAGAATTATCCCAGCAAAGACGAAATGTTATTCCGAGTTGTTGCGTATCGATATCTACCTCATTACTTTCACAAGATTTACCTGTCTTAAACCGCTACTTTCTACCTATTAATGAATAGCCTCAGGTACGATACAATCATTATGTATACCTTGTGTCGAGGATCAGCATGTTAGTTAAGGGAGTTAATTACTTACAAGATAAGTCAGTCTGACATCTCTCTAGTGTAGACAGTGTGGAGATATTGCTTTGGTCTTTACAGTGTAGGTGCAAGAATATGAATCATCGGCAAAGTAACTGAGTGCGATAGTGTAACGTCGATTTTCAGAAGGCTGTTGGTTAGGGATAGAGGCGATAATGAGGATATATTTCACTTGTTTGCAGCAACTTTGTAGCCACAGTCAATCTGAGTTCTCAGAATATCTACTACGAAAAGACTGCCGCGGGCCCCATCGGCGGCACACCGGGCTGCATTATTATAGCTGCTCGCCCATAGATTAGGGACCAATGCACTGGTTAATACACGACACAGCGACATCCAAGGATCTGTTGTGAGCACATTCAAATCACCTCTGTCTCCCATGCCTTACTGGAGGGGCTTGATTGAAATGATGTAAATATAGATATGATTACGTGTAGATAGGTACTCTCAGTCTCCCTTTGCTATTGCACTTTTCAATGACCTTTATAGAAAGTTGATTACGTTAACTAAGTGGAGAGCCTGTTCTGGTCTTGTAATGATGACCTGCATTGCTATTTTACCTCCCTTGAACTTGGCACAAGGTAAGGTGACATTCAATGTTTACACTGAAATAAATATATTATTTATACAGTGTTTATTGTAAAAATTATAGGTGATGAACTCGTCACCACGCGTCTTTACTTCATGTAAGCGACTTCATTCCTACAACTCCATCACATATGGATCTGAGTATTTTCACTCAGCGTTAGGGACATCAGAACGAAATATCACTGGACGTTTTATGGCATGGCCTTCATTATAACGTATCTTCGCAATCAGAGTCATGCAGCACGAGAACAACGTGATCTTGCATTACTGCTTTATGGAAAACAAATAGAGTAAATACTACGGGATTATTGAGAAGTTTAGTGCAATAGTTGTATTTCAAGGAAATCATCTCTTTCAGCCTTATGCTGCAGCTGTGAACAAAGATATTTGGAATCATTGTTACTTGATATACAGTGAACATGGAATTGGAACCGTTGGAGTGAATATTAACATAACAGAGTCATTGCTTCCAGGTTGTTTTAATTAGTTTCGGCCCCTAGTAATTCATGTTTTTTGTTAGTCATGATGTTCTAGTCTATATTGCTGTATAACTATGTTATATAGCATATTTATACAAAATGTGGATCCAATAGAGAATTTTGACACCATGTTATCAGTAATTCCACGCTCGCTTTCAACAATATGAGCCATTCATACAATATCAAAAATAAACCTTCATTAACAATAGAAAACATATTCAGTGATACGGCAATATCGAGTCTTAATGGGTTTGCATCTGATACTGTTTCAAACGACCGTTATCATAACATTACCGGATTCACAATGTTGTCGAACGTGGACACTTAATCGATCCGTGTCTAAATGCCCAACAGCGATTGGCGAGTAGTCATGTAATGGCGGGTGGTGTGGGCTTAGCGTTTTTTTTTTGTGGGTGTTATCATTGACTCTACAAACAACATATCAGAAGGTTGAGCTCCCATTCTCTCTTAATTATTGGTATTATATGAGGTAAGATAGAGCAATAGAAAATTGTACCAATGTGTACCAATCACACGGAAAGCTTTAATAACCGACATTTCATACATATGAGATACCATGTGGCCTCTTTACTTATTTAGCGGGTACGACGTCATTTTTCGCTTTTCTGCTTGATGTTAACATTATTTGGAGTTTATTTCTCTTGCTGCCATTGGTATGGCATGAGACGTACGAGAGTTATTGGCGAGAGTGTGACATAAGACTTCACAGCCACGTAATTAAACATTTGACTTGCTAACAACAACTGGACAGACAAAGTTAAGCTGATATTACAGTGAGTCACACCTGATACAGTACTAAATCCTCATACACCAATATGAGATGGGTACGAATAAAGCCACTCAAACACTGGGAAGGTTTGGAAGAATCGATCATCTTGCGGGAGGTCTGGCGGGAATGCTGCGATTCTTGTAGTATGCACTGCCGTCTTACTTCCTTGCTTTAAAATACAGAAAGTGCGCCTCCTAGCAGGCATTGTTTATATTTTCAGACATATAATTGATAAATCTCGACTTTCAACTTGGTGCTCCGGTAACCTTCACATGACCGGTATAATTGCACTGTTCTCTACAGGCATGATATTGTACAATCCTTGAACTATTCCAGCGTATCATATCTGCTGGTAAAATATTCCTGTGAAAAAAAAACCTGTCACTACCCAATGATATATCGATTGGCTTGCAAGCGATCAGTATCATGATTATCATTAACGTCGATGAGCGGTCGATACGCGTTTACTTGCGCCTCATGGGTAAAGTGACGATTTGGGATTGCTCGCGCACGCAAAGCAATACAACTGCATTGGTGCGTACGGCTGAATCAAATTAGCACAGATGGCCCACGCTAGTTGCCCGTATGTATCTGTGAGTGGCAATCATGTAATTAGCTGATTGTGTTTATTAGCCACTAATAACGTCAGTTTACTTCTTCTTGTTAATCAGTATCCTCCGTGTAGCATATATAGGTCGTCTCCAAGGTATCATGTCTTTTACAGGCGATGTAGCACGCTTTTCTACAATGGCTTTGTCAGAGTTAATTTTCATCGCAAGCCCTGGAATTCCAATAACTTACTTCTAAGCCATTCAGACTGAGCGGTTCACATGAAAAGTGTAACGGCTATGCGTCTTTTGCAAGACAAATATACTGACAAAGTGAAGAAAAGGTGATGACGAAAATAGATTAATATGTTTCTGAACACCTGAAGATCAACACCTGAACATCAACGCTCAAGTGAGCTTACATACTTAAAATGTATCGAAAATTCACTGCACGAGAATAGTTATTTCCATGGTTAGAGTGGCGTTTTCGGAAACACACCTAGTAAAGAAGAAGTGCTTTCATATGGCTTATAGCGTGCTGCTGCAAAAAGCAACATAATGATGATCTCGTGCGAATCAACAAACAGTGTTATCAACGTGCGGCAAATAGATTTTTGCTCTTTATTAGTCTCATTATTGATGACAAACCATAAATGCGTCCTCTTGCAGTAAACACAAAGGGTTTGTGGATTTGCAAACAATATGAGGCATCTCGGGGATGTTTTAGGGATAATGATATTCCGCACTATTCTCCACGTAGCTTTTGATGCTAATACAAAAACAGTTTTGTCCTTGTTGCTTTAATTAAATCCAGTCGTTAATCTCTTATCGCCAAGTCCTGCTGATGGAAGAAAAAGTTGGTGCCTGTAGGTAATACTATTTTAATATCTTTGATGATGCAAACACCTGCCGTATTAGCTTATGATGAGACAACTGCTCGGAAAGCGTGAAGCTACGGAAGTAGAGGCTCTGTGTCATCTATGACTCCTTACAGACTTCTATTCAAAGTTAATGATAAATGTCTGTATACATACAGCATTTCTGTGTTTCCTTCAGGCGACCCGTTATATCAATCTCGCTACGAATCGTGCTGCGTAGGTGGTTTGAAGTAGAATTAGAAGCATTGCCTGGGGATTAATCGTGCGCATCAAACCCCCTTTGTTGAACCGTTGATTAGTACGTCATCTTTTATCAATACTGCGATTGGTTTAAATTCCATCTTATCAGCGTAAAGCTCTTAGTCTCTGCAGATTCCAGAAGAAACACCATATTGAATTTAATCAATACATGCTTTGTAGATAGTGAATGCATTCTCAGTACAGGTCTATGTATCCAGTTTCCAAAGCAGTTCAAAGAGTGATATTTAATCGAGTAAAGTTTCCATAATCTATTATTACCAACTTACCACAGGCTTTGTAGAGCATGGACAATCACCCGTGATCCGCCTGCTGTTAGTGAGTCAGAGCAAGCGTGTGTATTCAATAGATCAGTTGACGCTGTCCACTTGTCAAGCTAGCTGTCAGATAGTGGTCTGCATCCCCCACGAGAATCGGGCCCAAATATCATATCATGTGACCATGCTTGTATATGTTACGTAATCCCAGTCAACCTACAATAGCCTCATATCAACATTGGCTGCGCCTATAGGAATAGTGATATGAGATGGTGGTGACTTAAGACCTGAATGGAAGTCATTGACTTTAATAGCTGGGCCAAATGTCATTTTGGAATAGATACGGCAAAACAAATTCACCTAGTATACACAAGCTAGTCATCCAACGATCCAATTGGTTGTATGTGAGCTAGCCGGTGACATTTGCTAACTACATGCATTCTAGATTATTTTAGTGAACGTATAAAGGCGAAAACACGGTAATGCTGTTTATGGTAATGTTGTTGGGGCTCACACTTCTTTGAAGCGTTGGCTAGTTAGCTCGCCATCAACCGGTCAGGCGACGTAGATGTCGTACAATGCTGTTTGTCGTATGATTGAATATATGGTCTGCTGTGAAGAAGATACGCTAGCTGAGGGCCTTGACCTTATATAATGCTATCGATATACCTAATTATCTCCGACCCAATGAAAGTTATATTGCCATTAAAAGACAGCATTGCTCGAGAGAATAATATTAGCATACACTGCAGACCATGTTACTCATTGTGATGTCATTGATTATGTGTGCACTGCAACAACAGATTTTCTGCTTCCGTATCTTAAAGGTTGTCATCAAGAGCTATATTTGAGTGGATCATTGGTACGATGGATTTAATACGTAGGAATAGGCCAGGCTATGGTTTCCTGACGAAACATAATTCTGGTTATAAACGTATCAGTCTATTAACTTCTTCAGTGGATATATTTTGATGGTGATGGGGTTTCTGGTTCTGTAAGGTAATGGCTTATTTGCACGCAGTTCAGTTCGCAGGCGACGTAAATTTCATACCATTACTTGGTCTCATGATAAAACATATCATCTGCAGCCAGCGAAATGCCTTGACATTTCGACAACGATGTCGATAGAGAACCAACAGCAGATGAGATGAAATGAGGTACTTACCTCCCTGATTGAGTCATTATTCCCTCGTACAATGACAGCACATATATCACAACAATCGTTCGTACATATCTGATTATCACCAAGCCCTTGAAGTAGACAATGCTTTTGAAAGGCGGCATGGGTTGAGTAAATGCTCATTGCAGTACGCCATTATGAACGTGCTGGTTAAACTATTGCGACGACAATAATTATAAAAGAGCTACCCCGATGACGTAATGATGAATCTTATTCTCACTAGCTCCTTCCCAAATTAAAGCTCGATTGTTCACAAATCGTAGCTCGTTTTACGCATGTGCATGTCTATCTTTCAGGCCATTCATTACAAAAGCATGGTGGGCGTTAGCAAGTAGACTTTGTCTCGAGCCTCAGTGGTGGAGCATTAATAGCTACGCGCCATTTGCTCAACTTCAGATGATTTACTTATCCAATCCCTCTCTCATTGTCACAGGAACAAAACAAAACCGACACTAATACTGCTACTTTCATCTGACACAGAAAAGTGAACGCTCATTTAATGGTATTTATTCTGACCAAACATGCTGCGGCTACAATGGTTTAATGGTCTGGTCGAGATTTGCCCAGACACTTGAGCGTGATAAATCAATGTAATACAAGAAGTTCTCGGTTACAAACTGCAGCATCTAATAGCAAGAGTGATTGGGCTGGGATAGTTTGGTTGTGACAAATTGCAACCAAACAGATCTGACATTGAAGTTAATGTGTGTTCCTCACCCGCGATAAGTCTTCATATATATCCAATGCCGAGCACTCGCTGATTTCAATGCGTCTAACTTAAAGGTAACATGTATACCTTATTGGAAAGGGCCACTCTATAAATCTTCATGTCTCTCGCACGAACTTTGGTATTCATATTTGTTGTGCTATACGCACCATGCCACATCAACATGCCCCATCAATAATGTTCATCATTAACAAAAGCAGAGTACTACGGCCCTGTTTAAAACACAATTGAACCCCATGTGATTAGGTATGAAGAGTATGGTACCAGTCCGTAGATGGGCATTGATATATGTATTTTCGGACAAGTCTCTAGTCAATGTTAAACTTGACCCTCTTTAAGTCAATTCTTTCTGCTGCGATGAATGCCATCAATGTTGATAATGTACTTGTACGCTCATACACTGAGCTGTTTAAATGTTTACCTTACTCGATTAATCAATCAAAGCCCACAGCCCAACTTCACCATTCAGCGTATATGTCTGAGTTACTGTGTTTCCTTTATCGCAAAAGGCAAGCGAATATCAACCATATTGTGCAAATGTTGCCTATCTTTTATCAGGCCTCTGATATTCAATATGTCCCTTGTACCCAAAGGTCCATAATCTCCGTTTGTGATAGTGGAAAAAGACAAAATATGACTAATGGGCTTTCATTTCACACTCTTAAGTCATTAATAGAACGGCAGTTATGCCAAAAGTCTATATACGGGTCCTAGTGATCGGAAGACAAGAATCAAGTGGCTTGCCAGTGGTCAAGCTCACTGGACAGATCAACATTGACCTTA
>CM067349.1:45607460-45668010 GCA_034190875.2 Urechis unicinctus | reverse complement strand
ACGTGTTTCAATATTTATCCATGTAAATTATTGTAATCAAGTTGCCAAAATTACGACCGTCTATCTTTATAAACGTCCTCGAATAACAATTGAGAGTGAGTGGAAGGAACGGGACTTTCCTGACTCCTTCTCGGCCGCGTTGTTTAATAATGCTCCACACATATTAGGTTCTTGACCCGACATTCTGCGTAGCGGATAACTCCAAGTTTACCAGTTTCCTACCAATTTCTCCCATCATGATACCCTTAACATATGCTAAATGTTAGTTTGCTACAGAACAGTTCAGAGCCGGATTGTTGTGTAATAGCGGTCCACAATAAGGGTCGATAATGTTATCTTCTTACCAAATGGAAACACTGCCTTCTAATTACGATGATAAAGTACTAAGTTCGGTCTTAAAAGCAGCATTGTCTATATGCTACAAAAATTTAGGTGTAGCAGAACGTGCGACAGTCATTGATTACATTAGAAGCACTTATTGAAAAAAGTGTAACAGGAAACTTGGTAACTTCCACGCGTGACTATGACCTATTTTACGTTACCATGCCCACTTATCAGCAGATATTATTGCTGTTGTGATCATGATAGCTTCAATTCAAGTTACAATGATGACAAAGCGATCAAACACTACAGAATTAAGACGCAGAAGCATATTTTGAAATAAGGCTATTATGGGTTCAATGTGACTATGTAGCCGACGACAATGAGTTAATTTGCCGACCCTTTGAGGAGATTAGCAAGCGGTGTTGTTCTGACTGCCATATTGCCTTCCCATTGGATAACGTTTTACTTGTTTTGTTCCTCAGTGGTTGGTTGCTGTGCATCTATGACTATTGATTTGAATATAAAATATTCTAAGAACTGCAATAGAGTCAGTGAGCATGAAATCCAACCATGCAGCTCATGTGTTCAATATCGACAATCATTCGTCGATGTTTTTGCGATGGCGGCATGTAGTGTATTTTCGTAACACCAGCGAACCGATGGATTATTGTATTGTTCAGGTAGAGATTAGGCGCTTCACGTTCGGTATCGCATAACATGGAGACGATCGAATTCCTGATGAACCTCAACGTTTTACTAGCCGACAAATTTGCGTATCTCCTAGAATGATATTTACTGACTGTTAAGACGGAACAAACCCCTTCCCTTGTCTTAGTCAAACAAACATTATCTCGATAATGTCCTGATTTAGGAAATACAGGAGGAAGCTTACTGATCATCGGAAATTCCATCTTTAACTAAGCCAAACTCCTCACCACAGGTAGAAAGGCAGGCGTGATATCTTCAAAAAAAACACTACCCAACTACCCACATCAACAACAGCAGTTGACACAGCATCCAATTATAACATGGCAAAAATGCGGCGTAGGGTTAGCACCTCCATGAGCTTATGCACAACCTTTTCAGGAAGGAGAGACACGGATGTCTATTTGAACTTGGCTAACACTGATATTGTCGGCCTTTGTAGGCAAGGATTGTTAATCTCGTAAGTAATCTCTTAAAATGTGTCTTGTTACGTTCTAAGGAAACCTCTCATCTGATCTATTCTGTCGTATTTAACTGCGACGAACTGATTGGTTTATCAAGAGAGATCAATAGAATAATATGCTGCTAATGAACTTGCTTTGGGCCGATTTGACAACTAATGACTCTTTCCAGGTACCTTGGACTACTTCATTTCTTTTTCTGTGTCAATTGGTCCACTGACAAGAACATGATCATCTGCAACTGTTCTTGTTGCCACAGTCCACTGAAGGATGTTTATTGTCATGATCCTATTTCTTGTTGCCAATAATAAATCTTATTTTTCCTTACGACGCATGACTTAGTCAGATAGACGAATTCTGAATACAATATCACACCAACTTGGCTGATTCATTTGCTAGGAATATGAATATATTTGTGAATGTCACCATCATATTCATCATCATCATTATCATCATCATCATCTTCATCATCGTCATCATCCAAAGCAGGAAGGGCATGATGCATCAACGAGTTGCTAACAGAGAAGAAGTAAGGAACTGGTCTCAGCATGTGCACGTGACCACAGTCAAATGATGGTATCGAACACGTCATGATATATTAGGATATGTTGACAGTGTGATTTATTAGCAAAGTTTCACAAGTTGTCGGACTTTCAACTGACTACAAGTGAAATAGTTGTACTATCACAAAGTTCTTGTTCTGTAATTGCATTCGTTTAAGCTCACAACAGCTGATTGTGAGCTTTTTTTTAAAAGTCGCTCAGCAATATCATGTGCAGTTATCCAAAACCGCAATCGTATTGCCGACTTTGGGCTTGTGGCGTAGTTGGCTACGCTGACTGATTCTAAGTGACCGTTAGTTTGCGTTCATTACCACTAATGCCTCGATTGCATGCAAACATTGCTACGTTAGACTGAACCGCATTCTTCCATAAACGTCGTTGGTTGGGTATCATGCGTTCAGCAAAGCCACTGCCGTGTGTGCCACAGTTAATTAATGCAATAACTGACTTACACTATCTGCGCCACCAACACACTGTAGCGAGTGAGAGGAGCAACTTAGCCCTGTGGTCAAGCAGCGGGTATGCAGCAGACGAGTTTTGGTCCCGCGTCTCATGACCAGCGTCGCCATGTTAATTGGGGCTTATCTTATTCCCCCTTTGAAACTTTAACGGTCTTCCAGAGTCCTATATCCTTAGGTGGTATCAACCATTGATCCTAATCAATTTCTTCAACAGATCGATATTTTCCAAAGATACTATTGTATATTGAATATTCAAAATATTTGTCCTTGTTGATTGTCGCCCTCGCATTAGAAACGTCGTATTGGCACCGAGTGGCGTTAACGATAACATCCCTTATAATTCACCGCGCGCAGTTTGGCAAAGATAGTTACAAGCGAATCTTACTGCCGAGTAAACCACCGGCACCCGAGTCATAAATTGCTCCTCAAGTCTTTTATATTTGACTAGCAACTAGGGGGAAGTTGTCAACATTTCCTATTTCCTACCATCATGCAATCTCCGCCAATATTTAATAAATATCCTGAAACTATCGTCACTTTTTAAGCATCTTCGAGTTGTGCTTCTCTCAAATGTCACATAAACGTTTTCCCATGACCTAAACCCTCATATTCTACCCACTTTCACTGTGAGAACTATTGGACAAAAGCTTTGCAGTGCTTTCCATTATGAATGACAGGGTCTTTGCAGCAAAAGATTTCTTAATATCATTCTGCCAAAAAGGCCAGCCAATAATCTGGTTGTAAACATTGGACAGAGAGATGTAATTGGTAATCACTATCAGAGTCACATTAAGCAGACACGCGCCTACAACAGCGCTATGCACTACTATAATTGGCAACTAGGTTTCCCAAGAAGAATGCTCGTTATATAAAACATGATACATGCAATTAAAGCAAGTTGCTCTAGATCTAGAATAGTTTGTTTGAACCTAAGCAGTCGTTACCAGTGTAATCACCATATTTGTTTAATGATTTCCTAACAGGCTCCCCAGGCGTGTCTTGTGCATTGTGTCTTTCGAATGACATAGATGTCAATGCTGCTGATAAAGGTATGGAAGATCTCGTTGCAAATACTTCACCCTACGAAAATTACCCTGCATGCCTCGGCCATTCACAGTAGCGGATCTCAGCAGCAGTGGCATTATACTTAATGGGTTTCTATGGATCTGCCAAGTCGAATCATAACATGACCAGGCACAACCTACCGTCCCATGATGTTTACCAAATACGCCACAAGCAAGATCAATCTATGACTAGAATCAACTCTTACATTCTCTGCTTGTTCAATTTATGACAAGGCGCTTATATAACGGAACGGTAAGGCAAAGAAACGGAATGGTTTAACAGCACACGAACACGATAATAGTGTATGGTTCTGTACGTTCGGGAAGATACGAATAGATAAGATCAATCTATGACTAGTATGTACCATAAGGCTTCTTCCTCGGTTCTGGCAATTGCACTTTTTCGTGCTTATTTGTAATAGATGCGTGTCTGTGTATTTGTATTAAGTCTCCCAACGACTTCCCTTTCAGTTAGGCAGAGGCATAGAAACCCATTAAGTTAAAGCCTACTACTGCTGCAAATGACAGCAACTGCGAATGACCGAGGCATGCAGGGTAGTATACGCAGGGAGTTGTCTATCTTCCTTGGTTGACTCACACATAACTAAAACATTTCATCTGACACTAATTTCAGGTTATTTAACTGTTCCGATGCTTGACTTAGCAATGGACGCTTCCCACGTGAAACCTTGAATCCTGCCTGTTTTATTTTCTTGTCCTCTTACGGAAGCTTGCGACTAAGAATGCAATATGTCAGTGACACAAACTAACAGGTGATGTATCGCTTGTGTAAGACGTGATACATTGCAGACGATATGAATAGGCTTCAAGACTTTTTGTATGGAGAGGCAGTTGTGGTTTATAATGGCGCAACAAGTTACTTTTGTGTGCGTCGTACGTTGATTTATACAGAGGCCCTTCACTAGTGCAAGCCAGTTACAGACGCTGATTATCTCATGCTCACAAGGCTGTGGCGGCGCTTAAAGCTGGTCTGCAAACTAGCGCCGTTAATGAACGCATGCAATTCATAAATGAAAGCATTCGACCGACGAATGACATTAATTAATGCGCTCGACCGAATCATTGATGCACAGATTGCAAGCGACCTGACCAATGGCTATAAAGTACTCATTGTTTACCAGATCCCCATCAATAAGATATTTGTTTCACCTCCGACCTCTTGCATTATCGACAGTAGGGCCTTAATACCCACACCAGTAGGTAACCTTCATTTACAGCGGCTACTTCCGATGAAAATGATGCAGTACCTTTGTCAAGGCCTTCTTTAAGATGGATTCCTACAACTCACCGCGACTGATATGACTATATTTCTATGTTACACATATCGTGCATCGCAACACACTCAATCACTCAGCGCCCCATTCCATAGCTTTCCCAAAGGCCAAGGTCATTCCCTCCCACTGCCCTGTACAAGCTGTCGTCTATCTTATTCTGCACTTTACTTCAAAGTTCAAGCTTACATGCTCATCTTGCGAGTTACGATTTATGGGTATATGAAAATGAAAGAGAACTATCCACTATGCATTAATCACAACGTCTCTCCACCAAACACGTCTTACCATGATAAAATATGCTGGCGAGTATTAACCCATCTTACATGCATCTGTTAACTGTGGCCTGTATGCTTTAGGGTCAATAATGGAATTGCACAAAGCGATGGGCTCTTTTCTTGTAAGCCTATCACCTCTAACGTATAGAGACACATGGCAGATTCGCCGGCCGTCGCAATATTTATTGCTGACACACATGTAAACAAATGGTAAAGTAGATAAAGCACCTATGATAAGCAGTCCTATTTTTTACTGTTAACCTAAGTTGTAGAAAGCTCTTGCAACATGTTAAACAAATGCTAATAGGGAACATTCAACAATGCCTCATATCCGTAAAACTACCCATTCCGATATGCTAGTATAATGGAAGTCTGGATGGCAGTAACACCTGTTTCACAAATATCAAGCGTCTTAGCTGAATCTCTTTGTTGTCACTATAGACTATTTTATGTTACAACTCACCGCGACTGATATGACTATATTTCTATGTTACACATATCGTGCATCGCAACACACTCAATCACTCAGCGCCCCATTCCATAGCTTTCCCAAAGGCCAAGGTCATTCCCTCCCACTGCCCTGTACAAGCTGTCGTCTATCTTATTCTGCACTTTACTTCAAAGTTCAAGCTTACATGCTCATCTTGCGAGTTACGATTTATGGGTATATGAAAATGAAAGAGAACTATCCACTATGCATTAATCACAACGTCTCTCCACCAAACACGTCTTACCATGATAAAATATGCTGGCGAGTATTAACCCATCTTACATGCATCTGTTAACTGTGGCCTGTATGCTTTAGGGTCAATAATGGAATTGCACCACAAAGCGATGGGCTCTTTTCTTGTAAGCCTATCACCTCTAACGTATAGAGACACATGGCAGATTCGCCGGCCGTCGCAATATTTATTGCTGACACACATGTAAACAAATGGTAAAGTAGATAAAGCACCTATGATAAGCAGTCCTATTTTTTACTGTTAACCTAAGTTGTAGAAAGCTCTTGCAACATGTTAAACAAATGCTAATAGGGAACATTCAACAATGCCTCATATCCGTAAAACTACCCATTCCGATATGCTAGTATAATGGAAGTCTGGATGGCAGTAACACCTGTTTCACAAATATCAAGCGTCTTAGCTGAATCTCTTTGTTGTCACTATAGACTATTTTATGTTACCCTTTAATTACCAAGTTCGCAACCCCTTGTTAAGTATGGCCAGTCACTTAGCAGTAGCGTTAGGTCGCGTGACCTCTGGCTCTCATGTAGTGGTCATCGCTGGCAAGTTGCTCAATGTAAGCAGCCGATATTTACATTAAATTGCCGTTATGTGACGCATTAATGATTAATTGAAATCCCTCAACCTCCTTGATGCTACACCTTTACTGACTTTACGCATTTGGCCTTTTTCGGCCGATTGTGTCTAGTTAACTGGGCCCAAGTTCTGTAAATGACAACGGCCACCCTAGCTCCATGCGCACTCCGCAACAAGAACAACGTCATCGGGAGTCATCGCAAGGTCTCTCACAGCCTTTTTGGACTTAGTGAATATCTCTATATCACATAGACGTCATAATCACATAGACGTCATCTATTAACAAATAGCCCCCATAAATATCCTTGCAAGACATCAACGATACCGATTGCATGAGAGTCAATCATTGCAGTAAATATATTAATGAAAGCCAACTTATAACGTCTACAGGCACGTGCAAACCACGCAATGATATAAATGAACGTCTTATGGACTGTATATTGTATAATTAAGCGCATTGAACTTACTTCGTAATGTTTGCTGATGAATAAATAAATTCTGGTCATTTAGGTTAATTTCGCTAGCTGATAGGTTAACACAAGGTAAGTAGTGAACAAATAATTCATCACCTGTGCTCTCTTGAGTTTGATATAATTATCGAGCGAGTAATTACAAAAGAATCAAGGCACAAATACTCACATATACCCGAAACTCTATAATCATTAACTTATAGAAAATGTCGTAGCTAGCCAACCCCGACGTAACCCATCCATTTATAATCTAGTAAACTGCCGCCTGTACTGTTATTTTCCCCACCCACTCATGGCCCATTCATTCACACTGCACAAAGACCTTGACATTAGCATCACACCATCACTCCAGCAACCAAACATGATCCCTCACAAGCAGAAAAACATCACACAAACCCTTCACTGAATTTACTCATGACAAGGGTTCTGGCGCTTCCACTTAACCTAGATTTATCCCAACAATGAATGGATTTGCCCTTCCCCCTTCCCCTTTTCCTCCCAACACATGTGACACCAGTAGGCATGAAACCATCTCATAAACTCAATTCAATTTGATCATAAAATTGGTTCTGGGTTTGTCAATTAACTAAGAATTATCGCCGCGAGAAATTAACAGGCGGGCTGTGCCTGTGTTATTGTGGACGAAGTATCAATTCCAGGTATGCTAAGTTGTGAGCGTCACGAGTTCGATCCTACTTCGGTCACAGTATTGCCTGCTGATCCACAGACCGCCTCGCTGCTTGGTCATTCATAGTTCTTCGTGTATTTACTCAAGTCTACATTACCTTCACATGTTTATCTTGCCGTACCAAAATGTAACTTTTTTTAAAAAAAAAGAAGGAAGATACACTTCTTTGATCACATTATTCCCCCCGTTGATTCATCAGACACACAGCGATATTATCTTCATTTCATAATCACCGGGTAACAATATGAAATTGACAACGACACATGGTCCTTCAAGTCTGACACCTTATCCCTTATCCAAGATGGCTCTTGGCCGTACTGACAAAAAGGCGAAGACGATTGTCCATTAATAACATAGGTGGTAAGATCAAGGATACATTATGTGGCGAACATAATACTTCAGCAAAGAGCGCCATTCTCGCTGGTAACTAAGTTGTCACAGAATATCTCAACGGGAAAAAGATATAGAAAAACTAAAGAAGGACAATTGGTTGTCTGCATGGCCCACAGGAAAGACGTTGGCCAAAACAATTCCCATCTATCTTACATCTAGAAAATATGTCGAGTGCTGTTCAATATATTTTGTTTTTATTTTTTTAGGTCACATACATAGAACGAAGAGGTAAAACTTGGACGCTGAGTGCAGTGTTGCCGAGTTATTAGACAAAGCTCTATAATGTAGTACCCTTTCCGCCTTACTTCACATAATGACACAGGGAAAGGAGATCATCTGACGATTTTTGGATGCCTCTCATCTATTATTCAAACGAGCTGAAACAGTGTTGGCGTGCATCATCATTGACCTCATGTCATGTCAGAATATTTGCGTTGGACGGAATAAAATCATGAAACGTGATGCAATATGTGCACAGTTCCTCGGCATGGGTGCAATATGGTCTACATATATACTCAGATGGTGTCTCCCTATCTGAGCATTCCGTAACGGGTGGTAGAGCTGAATTAAAAATGCACTGGTCAGCAAAATAAATATGACCTCAAAATGATTACAGTTTTAATTCACTTCTTGTTGAATTATCAATCCTTAAATGTAGCCACTTGGTTAACCTCTGACTTGCATTATCGTCAATAAGCACCTCAACATGTGACCTTTATTTTGACTGCCTATGATGGTTACTTCCAGCGTCAATCAGGCATTATTACCGCAACAGCAACACGATACACATCTTTTTGCCCAACAGTTTTCAAAATTACCTTCGTCAATGCTGACTTTAGCTACTGAGAGCGACTGACACGATCATTACTCCGTATCACGCATATCGTGCCATGCAAAACGCGTACAAATCAATCATGTACAGCGAACCGACCCCCCCCCCCCACCCCCCTCAGGCGCAGTGATACAACATCTAATATATTTGTGTTCAAATATACATAAATCATTAAATGGTGACCAAGTTTAATGAATTCATCATCTTCAGCTAGCAAAAGTTAATAATGTGGGCCAGATATAAGGTTCGGTTTGTTGCTCGCCTGAGAACTTCACTTCATAAGATCATAATGCCGCGCAATACTAAATAGAGCCTGAGTAACTGACGTGAGTCACGCAGTCATCATCATCATCATCATCATCATCATCATCATCATCATCATCATCATCATCACCATCATCATCATCATTATCAACGGCATCAGCATAGTCGTCATCATTATCAACATAATCATCATCACCATCATTATCATCATCATTATAATCATTATCATTATCATCTACCCATGACGGCCATCTTCAAATTCAGGTTTATCTAGCACATCTTTCTCGTGTCACCATCCCGCATCTCGATCAGAGAAACGTGTAGTGGAAGCGGTACGTAATCGCTCGTCAGCATATGTGTGTTTTGCAATAGATAACGGAAACATCCATGTCTCTGCTAGTTGACACGGCACTCTGATTGTTTGGTTATCTGCATAATTAGGATTTTTTCTACCAGTACGTGACGAATGTCTTTTATAATTATGTAAGGGATACCGCCTCTTTTAATGTGCTGATAACGATGCGTTAGTCATAGTTACGAATGTCCCATGCCATTTATTCAAGAAAATGTATACAGCGGATAAACTACTGGCAGCAAAGAATAGTACCCGTCATAATCTGTGGCTTCATAAAAGGGAGGTGACGTTTAGGAACATTATTTAACTAGACATATATCTCTTCATTTTCTTAGTGGATGCGCTGCTCGGTTGTTAACACTCTCCTGAAAATAGGATCAGTAGATGGTTTATTGGTTGGAACACATGGCAGCCAGCTGAGCTAATATTATTCTGACTAGCAATTGCCATAGCGCACGTTCTTATCTCTTGCTGTTTATTTGTTGTTGTCTGATGATATGGACGAAACCAACATTATGTCAGTATACTATCTCGGACGATTACTCAAATATTTAGACCAATTGATTCAACGACAAGTATGCAGCAACATTGAGTTACCTTATCTCTCAAGGTGCTAAGAACCCAAGTGACTGAAAAATACTACAATTTACTTAGCCATCTTACAACAGTAAACCTTATTTACCTAATGTTAAAGACAAAAGGCAACAAACATAGCAGATTTTGTGTTGCCCCTTGGTCGTTGTAAATGGAACCATGAATACTGAATATTGTGATTGACTAATGTCTGAAGTAGTGATCACCGCATAAATATGTTCAGATCTGCATTTCATGATTGCCATCAATCAGACAATGCTGTAAATGCATTACTTGCAACACTAAATCCGGCCGACGACGGTGACGATGATAACAACGATATCTATTGTGTCTTTTTCCCTGTTTACCTATTCTGTAATAAGGTTGTGAACAGTTCCTTATTATCAACAGCGCCCCACCTCCTCGTATGCCACATGTAGATTTCCAACAGCCTGACCGGCCCAAGACACAACCATAAGTAAGTTCTTCCAGTCTTTTTATCCGTACTTTTTGTATACTCTATCAGCAATTATTACATCATGACATCTACTGACAGATTGCATTTCCTAACCAAGGTACATGGG
Organism: Urechis unicinctus; assembly: GCA_034190875.2. Lineage (NCBI taxonomy): Eukaryota > Metazoa > Annelida > Polychaeta > Xenopneusta > Urechidae > Urechis > Urechis unicinctus. The sequence goes on along the minus strand of CM067349.1, from coordinate 45,657,384 downwards.
GAAAGTATGGACGTCAGCGCGTATCTAACCTTTAGGCTACCTTTACTATGCATCATCTGGGCCTTCTTCTGGGGCACCTGCACTGCTGCATATAGTGAATGAGAGTTAAGCCGCATCTAGGATCACGAATAACCCTAGTTAAAGTTGCTCTAATTCATAGATGGTTGGTTAGCCTTCTATATTGATTTTTAATGGTGATGTATTGTAGTGCATGTACAGGCCTCGAGGCAAGTTTGCACACTCGTACCGAATTCAAAAATATTGTCAACCAATGGTAATTGTCATGAATAGCTCGGTAGTTGTGATGATACGCTGGTCAACTGCGTTGACTTTATAAAAGCAGTGTATTTAACTAGAATAGAAAATATTTAGGCGCCCTGAAATCCATAACTAAACTTGAATTAGTGGAACTGCTTTATCCGCTTAACCGCTTACATGCTAGTGTACCTCGCTCATAAACCCAAATAAACAATGCAGATCTACTGAGTGAATGGATTCACTTATTTGATGGAAGGCCCAATTAGCCATCCCCACATAGTGTTTTCGAAGATAAGTTTGTAAGTATTACCCTCAGTTGAAGCTATTGTAACGTCAGTGATTTAATAAACACCGCCTCGCTCAATCTTCCTACTTCCCCTTTCCCCTCCGATCCCTAAAGCCTACGATTTGTTCTAGGTAGGTTCTATATCGCAAAAAGCGGATGACATTTTCAAGGCATGCCTGAGTTTACGATGTTGCAAGTGAAATCCAGGCATGTTTGCAGATCGAGTCTCTTGGCAATGCATTCATTTGCACGTGAAATTTAATTGTTTTTTTTTTGTTCTTTGTTCTTTGGAAAAGGAAAAGACATACCTAAATACTGCTGATTGTATAAAGCATCGATGAGCCTTTTTACTCCATTTCACAGTGGTTTGTTTAAACACTTCATTCACGTACATTTCACGTGCCTTATTGTTGCGTGGTAATAATGGTCCAGATCCAACAGATACCCTACTGGTTGCTGCCGTAACTTGTCTTTAAGCTCGTGTAGGTGAGCGAAAATATACCCTGTTCACTGTCATATATTCATTGCCTCTATATAATAAAATGATGAATAGACAACGCGTTTAGCTCTGTCGATGTGTCTTACCCACGAGTAACTCCAATGTAAAATATACTTTTGTTGTACTAGGACAAGATGGGACTTTTGATTCGTCTTCCACAGCCCATGAATAATGTACACTTACTAACCACCATCATCAGCCACACCAGTAATGTTAACCGTGGGCCCTCGGGCAATAGAGTTGCATTGATTGCATTTGCCTTTCTTGAGCTGAGATAGGAACAAGGCTCGTATTGGGAATCAATGGCTCATTATGATTGGCAGCACTTCTACATAGATGTGTATACAGTTTTTATGCGGTATCAAAGACAAAGCGAATTCATCTCAACACTAGTGTGGTGGGCAAACATGCAATATAAAAATGCCGTTCTTTGTTCAAGTAAATCTGAACTACATCTGTTTGTCTGTTGATGTTCCTTGTATTCCCAGTCTGTCATACTTTCTGATACTCTCTCGGTTTATAAATGGCTGGCTTGGATCCTCTCTGGCTACACTCTTAGTTCACGGCGTAAGTTTATTAGTGTCTGCTAGAAAATATCTCAAATACACCCTACAATCCACACACTATACACACATACCAAACAAAACCGCATATAACAGAAGGCCGATAAATATTCAAGTTACTTCTCATCAACACAACACATAAATTCCGACTGTCACCCACTGAAACGTTAAACCTACCAACTAGACTAGCCCTCTGCCATTCAACGGTACCCAGTTGATTCTCCGACTCGATATTTTGCTTTGTTTATCTGATAATGGCGCGCTAGTCTCTGTCAAGCATGGAACCTCCGTATACATATTTAAAATGCAGCAGTTCCTTATAATAAGGCAATTGAGAAAAAAGAAATTTGCAAATTACTAATGCAGTGCCATGTTGTTTTTACTGAAACAATAGTGATCTGGTGATCAATAGAATCGTACACTGCATCTCTTGTGGCTGCTGCTTATTGGTTTTGATATAATATAAATTGTACAATTGTACATTGTAAGCAATCAACAGCCAGGTGGTTACGTCAAATGTGTGGGGCTCACTGACGTCACTTAATTGTATCTTCTTTGTAACGATTAGGTGGATTTGGGTTTGATGCCCTACGAGGAAGTAGGGTAATCATTGATTTATTTGAAGAAACACAAACCAGCCAACTGAGCCAATAGTAATTCGGCTCTTATTGACCATATCCCACGTTTGTATCTATTTATGTTCACTCTGTGTGCTGTTGTAACTTTGTGGATGGCTGTGACAGAGTGGCCCCGATAAGCATCATTTGAGCGTTTTTGATTGTCTTCTTGAAGAGCAAGGAAGGATTCTCTTTCTTTCCCAACACGTAATGAGACACTAAAAAGCAGAACTATGATTGAAAGGTGGGATTAATGTCACGGATTTCATCGAAGCTTGGTGTGCTTTTCCCTGGAAAAATTGATTGTGATAACTTGCTTGATGAACATTCAATTACTGGACATTGCTTTCATGGTACTATAAACACTACCAGCCAAATCCTCACTGTCAACCAACCAACACTAAATCTGGTCACTCTTCATATCGAGATATATTTACACAAGGATCAGCGCTGTCACCCGAGTTTTTACAAGGTTGCGAAGGTTCCTGGAGTTATGCTAGAGGCAAGATGTGATAATAACAAAATTGGCGATAGCCCCTATAAATTATAGCTTATTGCTGCATACTTGCTTCCAGTATATCTGCCGTTATTAATATGCTTATCTAGGCCAAGATGCTGATGATGCTGATGATGCTGATGATGCTGATGATGCCTATAATGGTGCTGATGATAGTGGTGATGATGATGATGACAATGATAATCACCATGATGGCTAGAGCCGTCTGCTCAGCATATGTCTAGCGAGCCCCTAAAACGATGCTCACTTGAGACAGCTGGTGTCACATGGTTATCATATATAGGGGAAAGTGCAGACAGCCTATCAGTTAGACTAGGCATGGCTGTCCGACTTACACCACCGCAAAAACATGACAGTAGCGGCGCATTACAGCTTTTGGCTGGTTGGTCAACAACACATGATACTCACAAGGTCAATGGTGGAGATCAGGCATTGTAACCATCGTGTAATCCCGAACTCACAGGGCAATTGCATTCCGCGCAGTAAGGAGAGCACACATAGCTATGGGGAGGTGTGTGATTCAGGAGATGAGATCTAATGAAAACAACTTTGGACCGTCGATTATATATTCTTTTCTATAGAATGCGCATTTTCAGAGTGAGTCATCAAGTTGTCTCTCTTTGATAAGGTCAATGTTAACCAGTCCAGTGAGCTTGACCACTCGCAAGCCACTTGATTCTCGTCTTCCGATCACTAGGACCCGTATACAGACTTTCGGCATGAATGCCGTTGTATTAATGACTTAAGAGTGTGAAATTAAAGCCCATTTGTTATAATTTGTCTTTTTCCACTATCACAAACGGAGATTATGGACCTTAGCGTACAATGGAGATATTGAATAACAGAGGCCAGATAAATGATAAGCAACATTGGCAAAATATGGTTGATATTCGTTTGCCTTTTGCGATAAAAGAAACACAGTAACTCAGACATATACGCTGAATGGTGGAGTTGGGCTGTGGGCTTTGGTTGATTAATCGAGTAAGATAAACATTTAAACAGCTCAGTTTATGAGCGTACAAGTACATGATCAACATTGATGGCATTCATCGCAGCAGAAAGAATTGACTTAAAGAGGGTCAAATTTAACATTGACTAGAGACTAGTCCGAAAATACATCTATCAATGCCCATCTACGAACTGATACCATACTGTTCATACCTAATCACATGGGGTTCAATTGTGTTATAAATAGGGCCGTAGTATTCTTCTTTTGTTAATGATGAACATTATTGATGGGGCATGTTGATGTGGCATGGTGCGTATAGCACAACAAATATGAATACCAAGCTTCCTGCGAGAGACATGAAGATTTATAGAGTGGCCCTTTCTATTAAGGTATACATGTTACCTTTAGATTAGACGTATTGAAATCAGCGAGTGCCTGGCATAGGATATATGTGAAGACTTATCGAGGGTGATAAACACACATTAAGTTCAAGGTCAGATCTGTGTGGCTGCAATTTGTCACAATCAAACTATCCCAGCCCAACCACTTCGACTATTAGATGCTGAAGTATGTAACCAAGAACTTCTTATATTACATTGATTTATCAAGTGTCTGAGCAAAACACGACCAGACCATTAAACCAGTGTAGACGCAGCATGTTTGGTCAGAATGAATACCAGTCAGATGAAAGAAGCGGTATAAGTGTCGTTTTGGTTTTGTGCCTGTGACAATGAGAGTGGGATTGGAAATCATCTGAAGTTGAGCAAATGGCGCGTAGCTATTAATGCTCCACCACTGAGACTCGAGACAAATTCTACTTGCTAACGCCCACTACTATTGTAATGGATGGCCTGGAAGATAGACATGCACATGTTTAAAACGATCTACGAATTGTGACCAATCGAGTTTCTAATTTGGGAAGGAGCTAGTGAGAATAAGATTCATCATTTCGGCAATACGTCTCGGGGTAGCTCTTTTACAATTATTGTCGTCGCAATAGGTTAACCAAGTAGCGTGTTCATAATTGTCTGCGCCACTGCAATGAGCATTTGCTCAACCCATGCCGCCTTTCAAAAGCATTGTCTACTTCCAGGGCTTGGTGATAATAAAGTATGTACGAACGATTGATGTTATATATGTGCTGTCATTGTACGAGGGAATACTGACCCAACCAGGGAGGTAAGTACCTCATTTCCTCTCATCTTCTGTTGTTTCTCTATCGACATCGTTGTCGAAATGTCAAGGCACATCGCTGCGCTGGCTGCAATGAGACCCAAGTCATTATAAGAAATTAACGTCCCCTGCGAACTGAACTGAGTGCAATAAGCCATTACCTTACAAAACTAGGAACCCCATCCACTTCAAAATATATCCACTGATGAAGTAAATAGAATGATACTTTTATTACCAGAATTATGTTTTTACATGAGACCATAACTTGGCTTATTCATAGGTATCAAAGGCATCGTATCACTGATCCACTAAAATGTAACTCTTAATGATAACCTTTAAGATACGGAAGCAGCAGATCTGTTTTTGCAGTGCACACATAATCATTGACATCACAATGGGTAGCATGATCTGGAGCGTTTGGTAACATTATTCTCTCGAGCAAATGCTCTCTTTTTATGGCAAGATATCTTTCATTGGGTTGGAGATAATTATGCATATCGATATGATTACACAGCAGACCATATATTCATTCATACGACCCACAATATGTACGACATTTACGTCGCCTGACAGGTTGATAGCGAGATAACTTGCCAACGCTTCAACGAAGTGCGAGTCCCAACAGCATTATCACGAATCCTCTGAAGACGTATATACAGCTCATCTACAAACAAGCATTAACAACATTGAATGGCTCGCATGTGATCATTAATGACCAGGTCGCGTGTGGTAAATGACATCATTCCCATGCAGCCTTGCCAACTTAAATTGGAAAAATAGGCTGTTATTGCATCATATTGCATGCATTTTTGAGCCCTTATGCGTTCACTAACATCATCTGGAATGCATATAGTAAACAAATGTCACCGGCTAGCTAACATATAACCAATTGAATTGTTGGATGACTAGCTTGTGCTAATGTACTGAATTTGTTTCGCCGTATCCATTCCAAAATGTCATTGAAACCACACGTAGGAATTTAAACCAATCGCAGCATTGTTAAAAGATGACATGCTAATCAATGGTTTAACAAAGGGGGTTTGATGCGTACGATTTATCTCCATGCAATGCTTCTAATTCTGACTAGCTACTTCAAACCACTTACGCAACACGATTCGTAGCCTTATTGATATAACGGGTCGTCTGAAGGAAACACAGAAATGCTGAATGTATACAGACATTTGTAATTTACGGATTTTGAATAGAAGGTTGTAAGGAGTCAGGGATGACGCAGAGCCTCTATTCCGAGTAGTAGTCTCGTCTCGAGCTAATAATGCTGGTGTTAACATCATCAAAGATATTAAAATAGCTTTACCGACAGGCACCAACCTTTACTGATTGTGTGCTGACAACGTGACTTAAGTCACCGAGAGTATTTATAATTGGATGCTTAATAACCTTATATGCTGTCACTTAGCCATACTGCTAATGGTCGGTTTGGTAAATACATAATCTGCCGAACTGTAATACCACCAAGGCAGCGTAGGATTATTACTCCTAGAGATACGAATGAAACCCTGTTACGTTCTACGAACCGATAGGTAACCACTCTTCAGATGTGCTCTGGCCTCCGAATGGATTCATTCAGTGGGAAAGATAAATCTTGAACTTGCTGCTAATATTCTCGCTCGGGCCCATTAAGACCTTAGCTCAGCTAGGTGGTTGTATTAAATGTCGATCTGTGCCAATCTTTCCGCCGGGGAAAACGGGCGTCATCATCAACGTATCACATCTACTTCCTGTCATATACCTGTCCTGCCGGCACATTTGTCTTCATCTAATTGCACTCCAGTTAAGAATAAATCTTTGTAAGAGGTAAGGTGTTTCAGTCAGAAGACAGCAAGTGATCTTTGTGCTCAAATAGACCACGAATTGTTTGAATAAGACTTGTTTTGTCCTCGATAGACTACATATGGATTGTCTGCATTTGCAAATGAATAATGCTCACCATAAGCAACTGTATCAAGATAAATGCCGTGGACTGATTTCTTTACATGATGCCAACTTAGCCAACTAGGTCTTTGTGTTTTTGACACAATCAAAATACGTTTTACCGACTAATTTTTAACTAGACTGGATCAGCTTATGTTGATAGGTAAATATCATTGTTATCATCTTTATCATATACGACAACTGCAATGTGATACTTTTTTAAACTCTTGCGTTAAATGTACGCGCCCGCCCAAAACCTATCCATATATTCTTTATATATGTTAAGTGAAGAATGATGCTTCTCTAGAGAAATAAAGACAAGCATCAACTCCCACGTGTTCGACGTCACGAACTAAGTAACTCTAGGCAAATCGTACCTAACCAATCCACAAAAAGACTCATCATGTGTTCGATGTCATCATTAGGTGAAACTAACGTGCACGACTTTGCAGCTGGGCTTCCTACAACACAGACACTTGTAAAGGAGCATTATGATCCAAGCTGCCAGCCCGAATCAGTAGTTTCATACAGAAGGGTTGGTTGGTAACATGACGCAACTACACTTCACATATGTGCCATAGGGATGCCTTTTGGGTCCAGGTACAGCACCTGTGACATCCCGGAAAATGCAACCTATGACAAGTCAACTCGTGATACTATGGATACAGACCATGTCATTTAGGCAAGACAAGTCGACACACTGCAAATGTCAAGCGCTATTCATTCTGAGACTATTCATACGCACTTGACTTAAGCTTCGAGTGGCTTAGTTTTGAGATTGTGGGTGTGGCTGTCGTTAAGTCTCAGTATTAGTGACGCGGACTCCTGTATCACTTACCAATACTTTTCTGTGTAATTAAAGGAGCACTGTGTGAATCTGTGTCGCTACAAACTCTGTCATCTGGGAACGAAACATTGTTGGGAAAATATAATGAGAAAACTAATGGACCCTCTACCCTATACCCCCAAACCTCTATCCAATCAACCCAGTATGAGTCATTAACCAATCTAGGCATTTTCGTGCAATTGCAGTGTTAGGGATCATATGTATTCCAACCACGTTCAGTCATCACCCGGAATAAAAGATGATCGTTAATAACCAAGCTACCATGAATGGGCGAACTGAAAACATGGCGAAAGATTGGCCCGGCCCAAATGTTTTTATAACACCATCGTGTAGGTTTAGTCCTGTCAACCTATTATGGGATAAAAGAGGTCGAAGCTAGATCCTAAATACCATGATAAAGAATGAGCCGACAGAACCCATGCCTACTGGGCTTCCATTTCAAAAAAAGGCAGAAGACGTCGCCACGTAAGTATCAACACTCTAATAATGAGCATCCGTTGTTACATACAAATCAATGCGGATAAGGAGTTAAGGAACCGTTCGACACATACCAGATACTTAGCAACGAGCATGATGACAACAGACAGTCACCTTGTGGTTAACTGATGACTTTATGGAAAGAAATATATTCAATAACCTGATTTAACATTGATTTGTCGCAAAATATTCCTCTCGTGTCACCTGGTGTCATCTGTAGCTAGATGGACTAATGTAGCTGTACCACGATAACACGAATAGCGAGACGTCTTCCATCAGCACTTCAATTGGAGATAAGAGATTTATAATTGAAGCAACAACAACAAATCTGTTCTTGTATTAGCATCATAAGCTACGTGGCAAAGAGAAGGGAATAGCACAATCCCTAAAACACCACCGAGATGCCTCATATTGCTTGCAAATCCACAAACCCTTTGAGATTGTGTTTAACTAAATGGAAGGCAGTGCGTATACAATGTTCACGGAAAGAGGACGCATCAATGGTTTGTCATCAATAAGGATACTAATAAAGAACAAACATCAATTTGCGTCACGGTGATAACACTGTTTTTTCGAGATCATCATTATGTTGATTGTCACAGCAGCACGCGATAAGTCACGACGAAAGCAATTTTCCTATACTGGGTTTGTTTTCGAAAACACCACACTAACCATGGAAATAATTATTCTCTTGCAGTGAATTTTCGATGAATTTAAAGTAGGTTAGCTGACTAGAGTGTTTATGTCAAGGTGCTCATTTTCAGGTGTACACAGAAACATATCTATTCTTGTCATCAAATTTACTTCACTCTGTCATTATATCTGACTTTAAAAAGACGCATAGCCGTTACGCTTCTCACGTGAACCGCTAAGCCTGAATGACTTATTCGGAACTCGAGGGCTTGTGACGGCAGAGAACAATATATTTACGCCGGTCGTGTGAAGGTTGCCAGAGCACCCTGTTCAAAGTCAAGTTGAGATATATCAATTATGTGCATGAATATGTTAACAATGCCTGCTACGAGGCGTATGCTCACTTTCTGTATGCTAAAGTAGAGAAGTAATACGACAATGCATCACTGCATTCAGGTCTAATTAGCTTAGGCCCTTAGTACACTGTTTACTAAAAAAAGCATTGAAACAATATGTAATCATCACACAAGCAACTAAACAGATATTATGCATTGTATTGTCAGTGTTGGTGAGCGCGCTACCAACCTAAAACGATAATGATGATAATGCCGATATGTATAATACCTCAACCCAGGAAAAGCTATAATGACGCCCGTGTGTATGATATCGTTACCCAGATAAAGCAATAATGACGCCTATGTGTATAATAGCGCTACACAGGCAAACCAATAATGACGCCTATGTATATGATAGCGCTACACAGGCACACCAATGATGACGCCTATGTGTATGATAACACTACCCAGTTAAAGCAATAATGAAGGCCATGTATATGATAAAGCTACCCAGGCAAGCACTTATGACGCATATGTATATTATTATGCTACCCAAGTAAAGCAATATTGTTGCTCGTGTGTATGAAAACGCTACACAAATATAGCAATAATATCGTTAACCCGAAAACTAGACGTAAGCAAACGCAGGCGACAAAAGAAGTGAGGCATCAAATCAACGACCATTGACTAAGGATATCGTTAAGTATGAAGATGACAAGATGAGTTAGGCATCATATTGTCGTGGGATGAAACTGACTTATAGCAGGTACATAGAGGGAAATTAGGGATTCCAAAATATAACTCTGGCCCAGTTTGTTACTTCGAGCCTTCAAAACGTGCACACTGTTTAACATTCGATGTTGTCGCGAATAAGCATATAAACTGAAATGCTCTATTAACTGCTAATCAAATCGTTCACCACGCACTCAATGTTAGTCATGACCTGCCACTCTAACACATGTTGATTCACACATCTCACCTTGTCCATTCTCTGCAGTCTGTATATCTATTTTCGCCCTCTTGTACAAAGAAGTTCGACTTTTGCATAAGCGGATAAGGACGGCGTCAATTACCGTCACCATCGTAAATGACAATGACCAAAGTGACTTTTAAAACCAACCAAATGTCTAATTTAGAGCCAATTGCCGAATAAATCATTGATCATTTGTGGTCATGATTCTGATTCGAAAATCTCTTAGCCAGGTGGATCCCAACGCTCGTTGAAACGAATGAGCTCTAACGTCTCCGACTCTGCACACGGTTCAGCATTTAAGTGTGTTGGTCACGCGATGCGAATAAGCCATGCGCTCAAGGTCAGTCATGACCTGCCATGCTAACATATGCGGAGGACTTTGCGTTAATCTGACTTATACAGATTAGTGCAAACACAGTCGATGGCAAGTAGGCAATGACAAGCCAAGAACACCACAAACCAACCCACAGTGCTAGGCCACGTGCTCATACGTTATTCAACGATGTATCCAGCACCGTAACTATATACATGGGGAACAGAGACACCAGTTACAACAGTGGCATGTTCCTAAGATGTATCAACACTGGAATATCCAGGATATATACGCCTGTTGATTCACTGAGCATGCTATGCTTGTCGCAGCGAACGCAGCAAGTACATCAGCTGCATAATAGTGTCAAGATCGGCCTTTGGTCAGAAACCAATGCAACGCCGCGAGATGTTGGTGTTTCGTGTTTGTCGTGCATGGAAATTTTAGGCTGTGAGCTTAATCATCATGTCAGATGCATGTACAGCCTCAATCTAACGGTGCCATTGATTTGACTGCTTCTAAGATTCCACACCGAATGTTCGGGAAAATGAGCAATGAGACACATACGTCGCGCACGCTGATACCATGTGACATCGACACTGGAACTAATTATTCCTAGCTAGAAAGCTGAGCACGGGCAAGAGACCGGGGAGTGGTTTTGCCGCGGGTATCAATGACATGGACTCAGGTGCCACTAGCAAATGCCAGTAATACTTAGTATTGCCTTCATTGAGATGAGAACGTGAAGCTCTGCGTAAAGTGCTCGTATTCGTCATTAAGAACCACTCGCCGCCACATACCCCAGCTGCCCCGATTCTCAAGACCAGTACATTTAACTGTACACCCCACTTGTGCAGTTTTCGTTTGAGTTTTGGAACGCGTTTTCAAGTTTTTCACCCAGTTAACATTTGTTGGACACATAATTAACGGCCACTGTTCACAGGCTTAACCACGCGCTCGACTTAGGTCAGGACCATCCTCGCTTTGTATAGTCACTACATCTATTTACAAGCTCTTGTAAAAAGAATCCGGTACTTGAGAAACCCATGCTATTTCGGGCCTACTAGTCGATAATGATAGCGAGATATGGGGCTTTGACTTGGATTAATCACATAGTACAGGGATAAAAAAAATTAAGGCCTCCTCTAGTCGAGCACGGTCATACTTTACTCTTGGCTGGCCATCCCCTACTGGTGGATTGATGTAATCGACGAGTGACGTCATGCACTCCCGCAAACTCTCCGAGGAATGTGCAGTCCACCAACATTAAGCCAGTGCATGTTGCATGTCGTTGTGGGAAGTTCACTTACCTGATCGGTCTCCACATATGATTTGTGGATTCAGAGTAGCGATGGATGCAAAATGTCATAAATGCGATTTGTCTGAAGCATCCATTCCGTTATTAGGCAGACTGTTTGGATTACAAGGTTAGATTGAATTCGGTTCATACAAACATGCATACATACATTCAAACATACATACATTCAAACATACATACATACATACATACATAGATACATACATACATGAATACATACATACATACATACATACATACATACATACATACATACATATATACATACATACATACATACATACATACATACATACATGTATATATTATAAATACATACCTACATACCTACATACCTACATACCTACATACATACATACATACCTACATACCTACATACCTACATACATACATACATACATACATACATACATACATACATACATACATACATACATACATACATACATACATACATACATACATACATACATACATACATACATACATACATACATACATACATACATACATACATACATACATACATACATACAAACAAACATACATTCTAACCTACATCTTTACACACACAGATATATAGATATATAGATATATATATATATATACATACATATATATATATATATATATATATATATGTATATATATAAATATATATATATATATATATATATATATATATATATATATATATATATATATATATATATACTATATATATATATATATATATATATATATATATATATATATATATATATATATATATATATACATGTATATATGTCGTATCGTGATCTGTGGTGTTGAGATGCACACGATATGCACTTGTGATAATGACGACTCGAACTCCAGGTGTAGGGTTTATACAAACTTGAACTTTATTTTGCTGACTGTAACTTTCGAATTTTCGATGTTACATAGAATAAATATAACAGAGAGATATGTTGAGCTCGGAGGCCAGGAGAGAACTGATATTAAAATGTAAAGGGCTTCCCTCAACAACTTAGGCACGCCATCCCAATTCTCATTGGACGTGCCTTCGGGCGTTTCCTTAGTAGGATGGTCATGTTGCTCTGGTATATGGGGTATGTATTTGGAGAGGAGGGAAGTGGCAGGTGACATGTAGGTCACTCGTGGTCAATCTGGGAAACTGGGGTTTATAATAAATATATATTTTGGGGGTTACTCCATCAACTGATGACTGAGAGGGTTCGTTATTACGAAGGGTAGGTTTGTTATCAATGTACACAAACACATACTTTCAGATACGTTATGGTAGTTTCAGTGTCATATGAGCTCGCATATTTTATTGAGCTTGGCTAAAGGACAATCTTAAAAGTCACAGCAGGAAGGTGAAACGCCTATTGTAATTCTAAGCCTTATTATCAAACGCAAAGGCAGGCATGCGCATAATCCAATATTATGTCAGGTGTTGCGAATTGGGCACTTGGTGACATCACATGTCAAAGATACATCGTAGTTACAATGCATTTTCTTCGTAGCTTAATTGGTTATTTATGCAATACTATTTATTTGTTGGTGATACTATTATGTCTTCGTGTTCACTTGACCAAACAAATCAAACAGCGCTAAACATGTACAGTAAAGCTAGCCATCCATCTATTCACCCGTGATACTTGCTTTATGTCCCTTATTCACAGCTACAGTCAAATTCAACTTAACTATTGAAATGGCATTACTGCAATATTGTCCTTGTCATAGCAAGCTGATACTGACACGATATGGATTTATTTTATGACTCGCCAATACGCAATAAATGGCATACATCGTTGGCACAATAATTTAGCGTCTGTGTCTTGTGATCAGTCCGAGTGACAGAAATGTCTGGGTTAATTATCACTATTATATTGCCTCCCCTGACATTTTAGAAATCGTCGTTCTTTGCACAATTTGGACATCAGTTTGGCTAGGTGTCAAGTATCCAGACCGAGCGACATTATGATTTGGCATGGGTATATGCCTGGATAAATTGGAAACCCATAAACAAATTATATGAACAAATTGATTTCAGAGTGCTTGGAATGCTGGAACGTTGGGTGGGCATGGTGGTGTCTATTGGTCGTAGGTTGTCAATTTCTCCAATGAAGACGAGAGTTGTTGGTGGATGGTCCGATCTCAGTATGCAATGTGAAGGTAAGGTATGATGGAAAGGGACAATGATAGGGTGGATCGAGTTTGCTGTAAGACTTTCGTTATATGAACTTGGGTGAGTTAAATGACCATGGATGAAGAAGGAGTGGGTTAGTGTTGGTAGGTGCAGAAGGTGGGAGGTTAAGGCATAAATGTATTGTTAAAGTAGCTTCACTGGCTGGCTAACATTCTTTTTAGCGCACCTGGTATGTACCCATTGGTCTACATAAATTACTCGATCTCACGGAGTAACTGCTCATTGGTTTACTTGCATAAATGATTTATCCATTTTGTTGCTAGTATTTGTTGACAAGGTTACATGCATTCATTAACGTCATTTGTGTGAGCGGCTCATTACCTAGCAGTGAAGAGGTGTGGTATCTTTCAGTGGGTTGGTGAAGTATGACTTGTTAACTGTGTCATACGCGAATAACCGAAGTCTAACAATGCATAACACGTGCACTGTTGGTGGTGTGTTGAGTGCATTACACAATTACAACAGGCTCGGACTCCCTCCGACTGGACACGTGCGGCGTCTGTGAGCATGCTAGAGTCGGGGGTGTATGTATGTGGGGTTCTCACGATAATAGCCGCAGTACCACTGACAAATAAAGTCATCCATTTGCTATAAGTGCCCTCAGTGATGGACGATGTCTGCCATGTGACCGTGTCAATCTGCTCGTTAACGCAGTTGTAAATCAATGGCCATATTAAGCGGATGATCTGCTAGTGCTCGGTGAGGAGTCATACGTCGTCATAGCTACTCAGCCACAGGTGAAGTAGTTCTAGCAAAACGAAACAGTGAGAAGAAAGGCTTGGCTGAGTTAGAACCTTACATTTAATGGGCGACATGGTTCAGTGTTATAGATATATTTGCTGGTGGGGCAGTATGCGCGGGGTGCAGGGGTAGGTAATATAATGGATTCTAGTCATAATTTGAGCTAGTATGGGGCAAAGTAAATCCAAGTTTTGAATGTACTACATGCCCTCATTGCTCGCAACATCTACTGACGATTTCGACCTGTACAGCGGAGGAAGACCAGCAACTGGCTAGTTGATTTGTTTATTGAGATCACGGGTTACGACCTACAACAGTTAAGGTCAATGCTGCTATGGGGAATCGACAAGATTAGGTTGTGTTTGAACATCCTGAATGAGGATGTCATTTACTGTCTCAATATATACCTAAGTAAGTCATTGATACGCTCGCCATGATGCATTATCATTGTATTATCTGGGCTGCAGTCAAAATTGATGGCTTCCGCCATTTTACCTTGGTACTTTGTTCGGAGAACAAAAATGCTCCCAAAATGTCGGCGAGTCAATGCTGGTTATGAACGATATTATTCAACTGACTAACTATGGTTATTCAATTATATCTCTAAGCATCTCGCAAAACCATTCATTCCTAGTTCCATTATCTAAGAATGGCTCTTGTGAAAAGGTATTTGGATTCAGAGATGTTGTGTATAAATATCTACGTCACAGTCCTGAAACCGTGCAGGTATTAATGTACACATTGGACTGATTAAGATTGGCGTTCTCTTCCTGAACAGCTTAAGAGGAGAAATGCCAATAGCTAACTTACACATGCTTATCCTGTCTGACGCTTTTAACTATTTTCCAATTCATTCAACCTGTTGCAAAAATAGCCTGAGGGAAGAATAATTGATTACGTATGCTTCATACTCTAGTATCGACAGTTTGGACTCGGGCCTTCTGATTTCAAAGCCTCATATAGCTTTGATCTTCCCACAGTATGCGCGAGAAAATATGTCTAGGGCAAAGTCTCTAGGTGACAGAGTGCAATGTGTGCAAATGTTTAGAGGTTGTCGGCTAGGGATGGAGTCGATAATTAACATATATTCAGCTTGTCTATGTATCGTACATGATATGGGAGCAATATTCGGAGGCGAACACTGTTATGTTTTTCATTGTTTAATTTACTATCCTGCCCTGAATAAACTAGCTGGTTCGTTGATGTATGATTCTCATCTCATAAATTCGTAATTATTGTACATGTTTCGTCGTCAACATTATTAGCAATCATGAGTTAATATTTTGAGGCACCAATAAACAATATTCTGCAGTCTCATGACTATTAAGCCGCTTAAACTATTAAACCGGCAGCGTCAGCCTTACATAATGCATATGACAATACGCTATTATATAACTAAGGTGCCTCGTGTTCAAAAGCCAAAACAATCAGGCAAGCGAAAATATATTTGTGGTGTTGACAGCACATTGAGAAGCGCAGTAGTTCTGATGACTCAGATCGATCTCTATGAGGGATGGAAATGATTCTGAAGCTCTGACAGGTCCCCGCGGCTATGGGCTATGTGAAGAGGAATCGGTTGGCTGATTGTCCTATCTACTTTCTGTATTTGTCAGCTAATGCTAACGCCAAAATGTAACTATCTAGCGCGTTGTAATGGATACCCGGTCTTCTGCAAAGGGATTGCACGTGCGATCAATAATCATCTATCCTGAAAAATGCAATATTCTCGTCTGCCTCCTTTTTTTATCTCCACAAAACTTACACCACCTTGTGTATGTGATAGTTTGTAAGAGCCACATACCGCGTCTTGTATAGATGAATTTTGTGTTTACCTTACTTAGGTAATTAGTCATGACATTGAGAGTGCGATAGGCTGCTTCAATCGGCTGGGGCCTTCTCTGAAGTATCAGGTGGGCATTGACAATTAATCGTTCCATTAAAAATCAGGGGTAACAGATGCCCGCTTTATCTCTCACAATAACGAAAATGTACGCCTCGTTTAATCTACATAAAAATCACATAACCCAACTGTGTTATCTTTAACGTTCATCAAATATAATGTCTTGGGGCTATTCTGATTGCTATATCGCTGAAGAATCAACTTTTTTATGCATGGTTCATCCTATGAAGCAGCAATTATTGTGCATTATTCAATCATAGTTGGCTTAAACTTGATCAGCAAGTCAGATCAAGAGTAGGTGTTATCAGTTGACTTCACACCCGCCGTTAAGTGGGCGGGCCTGATCTCATTTGCTATTATCTTATATTAACTCAACGTGTACTGCCAAAGTGTGGTATGACAGAGATAATAGGCGGCAAAATTGCAGGGATGAAAAGGAGACACAGTTACATATATACATAGATTAATGATGAAGACGTGTTCATTCGGCAATATTAGAAGGTAATATGTTTTAAAAACATCGAGCAACATATAACGATTTGAAGATACATATCCTATATGTATAAAAAACAGGCCTGGAAGTTTTAACATCAAACAGTCGGCTTTCCGAGAGGGTCGATTGCCTGGTTAATTGCCTGATCCCACGAGTCAAGTACCCAGAGTGAATGACAATGCAATTTCACGCGTGAAGATGTCTTGGTTTATTGGAAGACCCAGTTCCCATTCTATGAACTAATTGAATCGAGTTTTCCGGATGCAGTCACGTGTGACAGGGCGTAGAGAAAGTTAATTTCCGCAACGGGGACGAGGGTTGTTGTTTTATGGTCCGATTTCAGTGTGCAATGTGACAGTCACGGTATAATGAGAAAGGGCTATAATTTGGTGGGTAAATTATGCTATACGAATTTCGTTATATGTATGTGGTTGAGTTTAATAGATGACATGCACCGCTTTGTTTTCATGCGTTCCCTTGAGCTGGTTTGCAAGGAGTAATGAAGGCGTTGGCTTACATGCATATGTTTGTTAGCTATTGTCTCCGTAATATGCGCTCATTTGCATCGCTCACCGAATCGCATTCGATTCTTGACGTCATCTGTTGGGACGCGTGCACCAACGACACATATTGAGACGCATGCATTCGGTAATGCATTCATTTTTCGGTATTAATGCATTCATTGACGATGCTGGAAGGTTCACAAACATTAAGCACCGCCATAGACTGTAGAACGTGAGGCAATCAACGTCAGTTTCTTGCTTGCTAATTGATAGGCCCCCACACAATTCAGTTCAGCGCATATTTGTACCCCGAACTGCATCTGCGTAAGAAAGACAAGGTCAACACTGTGATCGAGCTAACCCCAAAAAATGGATAAGTGTTCTATTCCAATTAATATCACCAGGTAGATAAATTTATTCTATTTTGGACATGTAGAACCACATCTTATCCTTACGGGTCGTCTGTGTAGCACGTTTAGTTCGACAACAAGATATCACCAGGCAACTTAGCTTGTGTGATTGTCATATTAAAGGTCTCAGTCGGGAAACACAGCGACCAAATGTTGCAGCAAGAGAATGAGGCAAAAGTATAAATGCCAACTCTCTGCCAATACTTCACTCCACGGAATTACCCATTTGCAGTAGTGGTATTCCGTGTTAGTAGAAGCTCGATGGGTTTTGCCAAACACACACTATTTGGAATAGCAACTTGCTGATAGAATGCAAGATAATCAGTGGGTGATATGCGGAAAAAGGCTGATATAAAGGATTGCCAAGGTTGATATGTGTGTTATTACATTGCGAAACTTGTCCAACTTTAAGTCGTTTCCTGTTAAAGACCTTCATATTTTGTCTCTCATCTGCCTAAGTAAAACACGCAACTGACAAGCACATTGAAAAAATAGCAGTAAAAGAATGACAAGAAAGATGCAACTGTGCTGCAAACCAATTGATGCATAACGAGCACAGTTATAGCATAGCTGTGACGCAACGGAGAGGCTGTTAGTGGATCAGTGAAGTGTGACGAGTTAATGGTGTCTTACGTGAATAACCAAACCCAATATGCGTTGTAGTCATTAGTTGATCGAGCATGGTGCAATGTTAGTATGAGGTTTGCGTGGATATAAGCATATAACCTGTACCCTAATAGCTGACAACAACTATTGACGTGTGCACAAGAGCGTGACCACAAAGTAGTCATTGTATTGAGATAACTTGCAAGAGCCGTCGTCAGCTAAGGTCAAAAGTTATGGGGAATCAAAATAATTGGAGAACCATACTAAGTAGTACAATGTATGCTGCCATTAGCTATCACTCTACCTTTCCTGATTAAGCTGCTGACACAAAACGATGCTTTATCATCCTCTATACCACAAGGTGCGAATCCTGGGGTGCTGACAGAAATAACAGTTTTCGATTTTTTTTTTGACCTTGTTGTGAAAGAGTAAAATGATCACAGGGCCAAATGTCGGACTGTCAATGCTGGTTCATAATAATACCATTCTACTGACCTACATTCGCAATGCAATGATCTGAATTTATTGCAAAACACACATTCACGCTGTATTGTTAGAATTGCCCAGTAACACGATTAAGCTATTTCAAGTTGTTGCGTATTAATATCGACCTCTTAGGATTGTCAGAACATGTACATTGATAAAATGGCCTCGAGCAGCTTTTGTTTGAGTGATGCCTAACGCGTGAAGTTGTAGTGGAGTATTGCCTACCCCTTATTACATCATTTTCCTTCCTTACGCTTTGAATTATTTTCTGATACATTCTACCTGCTGATAAATAGCTTCAGGTGAGATACATGCATCATGTAAACCTTGCGCTGAGGATCCACCTGAGGAGTATGTCCGTTCAAAAGAGTGAATTACCTACACGATGAATCAGTCTGACATCTCTCCAGTGTAGACAGTGTGGATTTGGGCCAAATCTCTTTGATCTTCTCAGTGCAAGCGCGTGAAAGTAAATCATCGGCAAAATAGTGGGATAGTGCGACGTGGATTGTCAGAGGTCCTTGGCTAGGGATGGAGTAATACAGATACATTCGCCTTGCTTGCAGCACTTAAGAGACACCGTGAATCTGATTGTTCAGATTGACCACCACAATACGACTGCCGCATACATAATCAGCTGCACATGGGGCCAGATAATAATAGCTGTTCAAATATTGGTGAGTTTGGGGTGTTAAGCAGCCACGCAATCCACCCAGAAACCCTCCAGTATATCAAATGCTAAAATTAAGCTTGCATGGTATGTACAGTTTAAGGATTATTCTATGTTCAAAACATGATGTTGTGAAGGAAATGCTTTAATCAATTTCTCACATTTACGTTGTATCAGCTCTCTAGAACAGTATATGTTACAGATAATAATTTTGGCTACCAACACGTTTCGCTAAGGTCCTCATTGCCTTCTATACAATGCGTAATGTACAGGTTGTACTGCAATGATGCTTCAAGTGTTGCATCTTCCCATGTTTTACTCTGTATAATTGTCTTTATAGACCACCGTTATATTATGCCAGGAGCAATGCAATAGACACAATCACGTGAATGCCGGTTTAGCTTGAACCGGATTCAGTACACTTATTAATCAAACACACTCCACGCAAGCATTAACAATGGTTACATTGAAGATAAAGCTGAGTAATGTCTTTGCAAATTGCACCTAAATTAAATGCAATTTCATATCAAAGGAGTGAGCATCCAATAGCATGATGATTCGACATAACAACCACTCACCACCGAGAAGTTGTTGTTGTTGTTGTTGTGTTTGCTATACCCCAAACTAAGCGAGGGCTTTTGATTTGCATTAGAAAGTATAAATCATGGGCAAAGTCATTGTAAGAAAGAGCACAGGTAGAAATTGATGATAATGAACATGGAATCAGCACGCACACAGAATAATTCCATGCGTATTGTAAATGCTTCGTCGCCAACGATATGAACCATCATAAGTTAAGATTTACCTGTACCAATAAACTATATTCAGCCGTCTAATGACTATCAAGCCAGTAATACTGTTCATACTGCAGCGTGAGCCTCTCTTAAGCCACATCAGCCAATTGAAGGCTCAAGTGTCTCGGGTTCTGATTACTCAGATTGATCTCCATGAGAGATGGTGATGGATGAGGATGCTAGTGATGCTTGGCACAATCCCATTGCCCAAATCTGGTAGTGAACCGAGTTCAGCTTGATACCACTGGACCACTGGGTCATGTGCATCATTGTCCGGTGATGGAACCGTCGTAATGTCAATTGCGAGTAACTGGTCGGTTTTCTACACATTGGAATCAAACACACAACCTGTAATTGGAAAGGCAACGCAGTTAACCACTACGCCACTTGAATCGGTGTTAGTCTCTTTAGATTTCTCATATCATGACCATGCTTTATTTTATGCTGTATACTGTAATCTGTATCAATTACACGACATCGTAACAAAGCGCTAATGGAGAAAGGAATATATGTTCCTCATTGTGAAATGATTTGCCATGGAGACATCTTTGGTTTGCGACGTGCTGATGCATAATTTCCCACATGAAAATGAAAATGTGAGGATGAATCGGTTTGCTGAATGTCCTACAAAAGAATGGCACGGTCTACCTACCTTCTGTATTCGTCAGCTACTGCTAGCGCTACAACGTAACCAACAAACGCGTTGTAATGGGCTCCAGATCTTTTGCAACGATAAAAGAACATACGGTCAACAATCATCAATCTGGGAAAAACTCCATCAGGCGTTCTCTTCTGCCTCAGGCAAGTGTATAACCTACACAACTTTATGTATGTGGCAGTTTGTAAGAGCTACATACGGCGGCTGTTATGGATGAATGGATAATGACGGCGGACTTTGTGTTTTCTTAACTTTCCAAGGTCAAGAGCTTGACTTAGTCTTGGCATTGTGGTGGGTGCCATGGGCATGTTCAATTTGCTGGTAGCCATCGCCCCAACGTCTTTCTTCTCCAATTTAGAGACTTTGTGCAATAAAGCGGCGGAATGGTTGCTTTGTGGTTCCGAATGTAGACATCAATGAGTTGATATTCCTTGGTATGTGAAGGAATGATGGTTGTGTGCACACTTTTTCAATAAATGCTTGCTTGCAGGACATAGACATTCAATAGTACGATGTCTCATCATTTATTGGCAGTATAGTTTATTATTGATACAGGTATATGATACCTTACGGCATAGGTAGCTAGTAATCCGCCCATCTAAAGGAAGATATAAACGTAGACTGCTTCTTCGTCAACTGTCTGCGTCCCTCTCTGCTAATTCTAGGCTTACGAAAGAGTAAGATAATGTTTGGCTCTTATATCACCACGATCGAATGTGTCTATTTTGCTGCATGCAGTTACGAATATAGAATTATGTATACCAGTCGTACTATGAATTGAATTTTGGTTATCTCGTCTTTGCGTTTTGCTAAACTTTTCATATTACATCTGCATCCGGTTTCACGTTGCAGATGACCCAGGTATTTTCAGCTGCTAACGAATGCTGTAGTAAGGATATTGGCCAACCCTACCCTGTCTGTTTACTGGAATCTCCCTACATCTATGCAGTCTACCCCATATACAGAACAACTGATGTGCAACAGCGATTTTGAGGTTTTTCGCAAAATTGAGATACAGTACTAAATTATATGAAAAGGATAAAATTCAACTTAATATTTTTTTTATGTATTTTGTTCACCTGAGCTATAGCCACTCATAACTGTTTGATAGATTCCATCCATGGCTCATGGCTGGTACGCTTAATGACCGCTGATAAATTCTATATTGACATCCACCCATTATATTTGTAGTGCAGCTTAGTTGGTCGGAATATGCATTTCTGGTGATATAGCATGTAAGTTTCAAAAAAAGATAAGATGCTTGTTGAAAGGGATAGGATAGACACACCACAATAGTGAGTTAGTGACACGCTTGGGAACTCAGTCATCCAACGTCTAGCGAAGTATTCAGAATGATTTTACAATAACTCCATGCAGTGAATATCATCTCGATCAGTAAGTCATAACAAGAAATGGTCTAATCATTTACTTCTCACTCGCGTTTAGTGGGCGGGCCTGATCCCATTTGCTACATCCAACTTTGTGTGTTACTTTAAATTAACTCAATGTGTACTGCCAAAGTGTGATATGTGATATAGCAACAAAAGCACAGGAATGAAAAGAAAAACATATATACAGAGGTTAACGGTGAAGAAGTGTCCATTAAGCAATATTAGTAGGAAATATGTTATGCAAATATAAAGCAATATAAAACGATTTGAAGATATGCATACTAGATATACAAAAAAAATAGGCGTTGATCCGTTAATCATGGTTACGAGTCCAATCTTAATAAAAGTATTTAGATTATACTACTTTCGGGTTCAGAAGCCTTCATAGCCAAGCACCCCTGCCCACCCACCCTACCCCAGCTGCCCTAAATTGAGTTTCCTGGTATGCACTAAGTAGACTGACCCATTTGATCTGATGTCTTATGCGAATCACGACGGGAGGCCTGAAACAATCACAACAAATCATATCGTTCAAGATATAATCTTAAGTAACAGAACATGAGCAAGAATGAATACACATGCAATCAGAAGCTTTGGAAGTTTTGACATATATTAATCGGCTTTCCGAGAGGGTCGACTGCCTGGTTGATTGCCTGATCCCAGGAGTCAAGTATCCAGAGCGAATGACAATGCAATTTCACGCGTGGATATGGCTGGGTTTAATGAAACACCCAGTCCTCATTATATGAACTAATCGAATTGGTTTTTTGGGGGGATGCAGTCACGTGTGGGTGGGCATGATGCTGTTTATATAGCAATATTGTATAAAGCAGCGAAAGTTTATTTCTGCGAGGGTAGTTGTTGGACGGTCCGATCTCAGTGTGCAATTTGAAGGTCACGGTATGATGGGGAAGGGTGATAATTTGGCGGGTAAACAATGCTATACGAATTTCGTTATATGTATGTGGTTGAGTTAAATAGATGAAAAGCGCTGATTGGTCTACATGCCGGCACTATTGATAAATCGCAAGGAATAATGAAGTTATTGGCTTACACCTACATGTTTCTAGCTATTGTCTCGGTAATGTCCGCTCATTCGTATCCCTCAACGGGTCGCATGCGATCCCTAACGTCACTTATCGGGAAGCATGCATTCACCAATAACACATATTAGGACGTATGCGTTCATTGTTGTCATGTGTCATCAATGCTGGAAGGTTCACAAACATTAAACACCAGCACAACCTCTAGAATATTAGGCAATCAACGTCAGTTACTGGCTTGCTGATTGATAGGCTTCCACATAACTCAAATGGCAAAACACACATGGAGTTGGCCCATATTGCGTCTCCCATCTGCACCTGCACGCGAAGGATACTGTCAAAAAATGTGATGGAGCTGACCTTAAATAATGGATAAGCGTTCTCGTCATCGTAACATCACCAGACTAGGCGGCGCGCTGGTGTAATTGGCTAACAACGTTTTTCAATATGGGCCACGCATTCTGCTCGCTTACAAGATATCACCTCTTCTACAAGAGACATTGCCAGTGTATGCTGTCCGCTATTCTGTATTGGTGCTGGTTCGGAGAGAGTATAAATGCTCACAGGACAAACTGTCAGGCAGTAAAAAATATTGCAGACTTACAACGTCATCAATCTACTTACTCTCGTTATTCAATTTTCTCTCTTAACCTAGTACACAACACGCATTGTATTTCCGCTCTTTTGTAAGAACCTGGTGTTATTTCGAGTTGTTGCGTTAATATCTACCTCCTAGCAGCTTCAGTTACGTGATGCACATTAATGCCGACATAAATTCAGGTTTAGCTCGCACATCTCTTTCATGTCAGCATTACCCACCTAGTTCCATTAGGCGAGCAGCGGAAACCATCAGCCCCTGAGTGATTCGCGATTGATAACGCAAACGTCTGAAATGGCATTCTGAATTATTGGTCACCTGCATTATAAGGATTTTGCTAGCCGCTGGTGACGAATAATAAAACATGCAGACAAATTATCCTTTATGGTAAAGAGAATGAAGTCCCACGTCCATATCTGTTGATATTTACTCTGACTGATGATATGCACGAAACTATCATTATGTGAGTTTGATGCGTGTTGCAAGGTCATCATTTTGTCTGTGGGATTTCAGTCTGTGACGGGTGCTGTGTTGACCATCGCATCCCTGTGCTCTCTATACTGCCAATATGAAAAGCGCTTTACTTGTCGTGCTTATTCGAATCACTGTGCATCTCAAATACTCCAACACACGTGTATATCATACGCTCGTCGAAAGAGTCTGAACAATTGCTTAAGATTGGTTAGTGTTTTTTTCTCAGTGCCATTCAATCCCTGGTGACGAAGCTTTAGTGAGGTTCCTGATATATCAAAATCGAGACAGTGCTGCACATGAGGCATCGGATATAAACCCAATCAATGCAGGTTAGTTATGAGGCAATGATGTACCTGGTCACGCCAGTTATCAGATAATAGTGCTCAACGTGTTCGATCCAGTCAAAGATGTCAAGACTAACTCATGCGATCCAGACCATGACTGCACAGCGGCATTGTTAACAAGTCAGTTCCGACGATGAATAAGTGCGACAAACCCAGTGACCATAGTTATCGTATGCAAACCAGTCAGTATTGTTAACGTATGCGTGCAAGCCAGCTAGGTTGATGATTAAATCGATATGATTATATAATGTCAAGTCATACCACAGTAGACCATTATACGACCCACATCACCATATGACATTTAAGTCGCCTGACAGCTTAACTCGTCAGCCTTTCGTGATAGTAATAGGCCCCACCGCATTACCAAGAATCCTCGGATGAAGCATGTAGATAAGTATATATGAAATATATATATATATATATATATATATATATATATATATATATATATATAGATATATATATATATATATATATCTATATATATATATATAGATATAGAGAGAGGATATATATATATCTATAGAGAGATCTATAGATAGAGATATATATATAGAGATATGTCTATCTATATTTATAGAGATATACCTCTCTCTATAGATTTAATATAAAATATATACACATATATATATAAAATATATATATATGCATATATATATATACATATATATATATATACAATATATATATATATTCATATATATATATATATATATATATACATGTATATATATGTATACATATATATATATATGTATATATATATTTAAATATATTTATATACACACGCACACACACAAACATATATATATGAATATTCATATATACATATATATAAATAAATATATATATATATATTTATTTATATATTTATAAATATATATATATATATATATGTACTTATATATATATATATATATCTGCAAACGGTAATGCTGCGCGCGTTTTGTCACGAATTTGAAAAACCAAACGGAAGTCGACTTATGATTATTGTGATACATGGGCATGTTTGTACCTCTTTCCTTGTAATTTTTGTTTTCTTTAATGACATCGTTGTCAGAATGTCATGGCACTTTACTAGCGTGTCGTCTCGACTGCAGACTATTTATTGGATCATAGGATTTGCATCGTTGTATGACATTAACGTCACCTGAGAGCTGAATAATGTGCAAACAAGCCATCGCCTCACAGAAACTGGAGCCCCATCCGCATCAAAATATACCCACTGATGAAGCATTCAGAATAATAATTCTCTTCTTCCCTAAAGCAACTTGCTCCGTGGCATAACACAACACAATCATATATATATAGATATATAGATATATATATAGATAGATATATAGAAGATATATAGATATAGATAGATAGAGATATAGATATATAGAGAGAGATAGAGAGATAGAGAGATAGAGAGAGAGAGATATAGATAGAGAGATATATATTTATAGATATATATATATAGATAGATATATCTCTGTATATATACATATATGTTTAGACATATATATCTATATATATTATCTATATATCTATATATATATAGATATATATATATATATATATATCTCTATCTATATATATATATATCTATATATATCTCTATATATATATATATATATATATATATATATCTATATATATATATATATATATATATATATATTCACACCAGCAACACCTGAAATCAGTCGCCTGTGTGAAGAAGGCTGGAAGAAAAACAAAAACTATCGATTGATAGAAGTTAATTAGCCCAAACAGGTACATCAACTTTACCACATGGTGCCTAATAACCTTTCCATGGTGCATGTATTGGAGTGCTCGTCGATAGCAAGCTTGGTGAACTCAGACTGCCCCCGGTCTTTACTCTCCGAGTTAATGTTTACACTATTAGCAAGTAGTACAGGAGAATACCTCTTGTCATCGTTATTCTATGTTGAAACTGCAGGCTGATTGCTCTATACCTCGTACATGACGGCTACGTGGTACCTGCTCTGATATGCCACCGGGGAACTTGATAAACTTAGGCCATATCAGCAAGTCAATTCGATTGACGTTCTATAAAGCTGATACACACCATGGCTGTGAAGGTTTGGTTAAATGGAACAGTAATAAGCCACAGTAATAAGCCATATGGGTGAACTAAAAACTAGGGAAAGTTGTTGCTGCAGCATAATTGTCTGTGTCATGTGGTTATTTGGTGGAGAAATGTTCATGGCGTTAGCCACTAGGTGATCATGCATTCATCATCGCACAGGTTCAGTCCCAATGACCTTATATAGGATAAAGGAGCTAATAGCTATCACCTTTATCCTTTTATAGAGAACGAGCCGATAGAAGCCATGCTTATCAAGTTTCCTTTTATACGACGGCGTGCGAAGCGACTATCAATTGCAGCTAAGTCGACCCATACCATACACTTGGCACAGGACATCATGACACCAGGCTATCTCCCTTTGGGTAAATAATAACTTTACGCACCAATACATATACAATGACCTAACTAACGTTTGTTTTATCGCCCAATATTACTCTCGTGTCACATGGGGTCATCTGAAGCTAGATATACCTATGAGGGCTGTATTATAAAAACACAAATAGCAAGACCTTTTTTTATGAGAAGGACTTTAATTTGAGATAAGGGCGATTTGAGATTTATAACCAATGACTGGATTTAAAATTGGTACAAAAATGAATCCATTCATAGTATTAGCAGCATATGGTACATGGCGAAGAGTATGAAATACTGCCTCATATTGTTTTGTAACCACAACGTCTATGAATGCGGCGTTCCTCTGAGATTGTGTTTAACAGAATGGAAGGCCGCGCGTTCAACGCGTTCACAACCAGAGGATGCAGAAACGGTTCGTCATCAATGAGAAGCCTTATAAAGAACACACATCAATTTGCCGGATGATTGCCAGCACGTATTTCGTATTGATAATACTGCTCGCTGTCTCGAACGAGGTCATTATTACATTAATTTCTGTAACAGCAAGTGATCAACCAGGATGAAAGCAAACATATTGACATGTTAAACCATTGGGGTGAGCATTTTACATCGTTACATTTTGATTCTCGTCTTGACTGGGCTTGTTTTACGCCACACTAATCATATAAATCATTATTCACTTGCTGCGATTTTTTGATGAATTTGAGGTTTGTCGGTTCGCTTAAGTATTGATGTACTGTAATATCGATATATATTAATCTATTTTTGTACCCAACATGACTGCAGTTTGTCATTAAATGCGAGTTACAAAACGTATACGCCAGACGGCCTCTGATGTAATTCGGAATTCTAGAGTTTGCGATAACAAATTAGCTATGCCAAAACCATTTGAGTTAAGTTGCTATATATCGCCTGTAAATTACGTGGTCACATGAAGACGACCACTATGGGCTACACTGATGCTGATCAGCAAGGATAAGTAAACTGGCGTTCTGCGCGGCCACAAAAAAAATCCAATCAGCTTATTAAAGGATTGCTCTTACACACCTGGACATAATAAGTTTGACAGAACACATGAGCAATGGCCTCATAGGTAAATGATTAATCACCTTTATGAACGGCAATCGAGGTTATATGCAGGTAATTATTGCAGCCACTGACGTGATTCAACCGTAAATACCATGTGTGCCAAAACATTGCTTGGCGTGTGTGAGCCATCCAAGGAAGTTGATACACGCACGCGTCTTATGGAATGACGCTAATGAACACATATCAACCATCCGACGACATTAATGACCTCGTGCGATCCATGTTATTGTCATACTTATCACGTGCAAGCCAACTGATAATTCGTTGAATAGCGACAGGCTAATTTTCACTATATCCGGTCACGAGACGACGCTGGCAGGAATCTATGAACTGTAGCAGATATAATACGCTGCAATGGTTCAAGGATTGTATCGTATCAAATCATGGCATCAGAGAGCAGAGTATTCATGGCAGTCATGTGAAGATTGCCAAAACCCCCCTGGTAAAAGTCAATTCAAAATATATCATATATATATCTGTATATATACAATGCCTACTATGAGGCTTATGCACACTTGCTTGTTACAAAAACAATGCAAATAAGACGACAGTGCAAACGGCAATCATCACAACATTCAGGACTCTTCACTAGCTAATTTCTAATAACCCTTAGACAATGCTCATTGAAAAGAATTATCACACAAGCAACGAAAGCCAAATGCTACACATTGTTCAGGTGCTTGTGGATTGCGCGCTACTAATTTTAAGCAATAATGACGCCCATGAGTATATTAAACGCGACCCAGATTAAGCAATAATAAAGCCCATGTGTATGATGATGCTACCCAGGTAATGCAATATTGACGTCTACGTGTATGATAATGTTTCCCAGGTAAAGCAATAATAACGCTTATGTGTATGATTAAGCTACCGGTGATCCACGACTGTAATCATGACTAGAACATAGTAGACGTTGAATTTATGGGAAGAATCAACCATATACATTTCACATATTTTTGGGTTTTGCAGGAGTGAAAAATTTATCCGCCAATCTCTGTGCTTGCGGCTGGTAAACCTGCTACCATTCTCACTTAATTCTGCATCTTGTTAAACTACCACATGGTCGCAAATATCAGCGTCAATTACTAACCGTGTCCAAAGTGTCTTTTATCACAGGCAAAATATTTATTTTCGTGCCAAGTAGAAAAATATAGCTATTTTTATATTATCTCTTCTTCATCTGTATGAACACCTCTTAACCCTCAGTCTCTGTCAACCTAAAATGTTGCTTTTGTTCTCTTTTTTCACACCTCACTGCGGCAATACACAGTGAGTTGAACAATATTCTGCAAAGTGGGGTTTAAAATACGAGGCTATAATCTTTGCCATGAGGGGTGGGATTATTAATTTGATTCGAACCTCTTTTAATATGATATGCCGATCAGGTGGATCATCAGCACAATCCATGACTGGCACTTTGCGGTGCTCATAGAGTAACAACTCTGATATGGCCAACTTCTATTCCAGCTTACACAAAACATCAACGCATATTTGACTCAACCTCCGTAGATCGACATACTCGATTACATATAATGGAAATATTCAATACACTCTCCCTGTGTGCCTACCAACTTACAAACACAAGCGATTTACGGTGAATGGCGGCTGTTGATTAATCGCGAATCAGATGCAGTTAAACGTCTCAGCTGATGAAAATGCCAGTCGTTACCCGTATAGATGCTATCAATCAGACAGCGATGATTTGCCGAAAGTCGAGTGATACATGGGCGTGCCAATGTAGAGTAGTATTTAGCCGTACCACCAGCTGCAGGCAAGATTATTCACATTCAAAGACTCACCATGCTTCTGGTATGTTGCCAGTCAAGTTATGGTAATTGTTTATTACAGTCTTTGGTTGATATACATTTCTCAATTATGCAGTTTGGAACCCATACGGTCTGTGTTCCTATGGCTCGTTGAATTAAGCGACAGATGACATATAAATACAACAAATTTTTCTTACCCTTATTCAACAAACCCTGGCTTATAAAACAACAACACCCATATGAAACTCATTTACCCTCTCCTAATTTATCTACTTGCTCTTGGTTCAACTGCCCATATCCTTTTATCTATCAATTCTTATGTCACAAACTTCCCAATGACTTATCCATCCTACCCTAATCCACCCCACCACGCCCTCTCCTTGACAGTCACATATGTCTCACACCATTCTAATAGCAGCAGGATAAATGGACTCCAAATAATGTTAACACCCAGCAGAAAAGCACACCAACATTCAAACCAGATCCCAAGCTAGTCTGACCTAGCATCGCCTGTAACTCACAAACCCTAAACTCAATTTTCTCGTGTAATTTGTTCTACGTCTACCAATCTATCTCTTGAGAGGCGATTTAAAATCATCATTGTCCGTATTTATGCTAGTCATGCAATCGCGAATTTATCCCACGTCCAATATGCTGAATGCTGCGAACTTACCAGTCGGAGAGCTTTAAACTATCTGTTATTAAAGGAGCACCGGCGGCCGGGTTACTGCAGTCTGTGTTCATAGGCTGTGCAAATACGGAATAATAACTAAGATGATATTGATTTGACAACCCTACTTGTCCACTAATGTCGCAACCAATTACCAGCCTGTATATAACCCTTTACTCCAACCCCCCCCCCCACCCCCTCCCCCTCTTGCTATCCACCAGCTTCACCCTGCTCTTATACTGAGAGACGGGCTGGAACTTGAGATGTTTGGGGACCAAGCATCAACCTGACGTATACAGATAAGTACATACGCTACTCATACGTTATTCAACTGTTTCTGGTAGTCGACTTATCAATTACCGGAACTACATACATGGAGGAGAAGGAAATTAAATACAATAGTGGCATGTTTCTTAGAAGCCTCAACGTTTGAATAACCAGGATATATACGCCTAATAATTCATTTGAGCATGCTATACTTGTCGCAACAATCGCTTCAAGTATCGCTGCATCAGCTTAATAATCGTGTCAAAGTCGGCATTCGGGCAGAAACCAATGCAACGCCACGCGATGTTGGGCTTGTGGCTGCCGTGCATGGATAACTTAACCTCTGAGCTTGATTATCGTGTCCAACGCGTGTACACCCCAAATCTAACAGTACCATTGATTGGACTGCTACTCAGATTCCCCACCGAGGAAATAAACAAGGAGGCACATAAGTCGCGCACGCTGATGACATGTTATCTTAGACAAGTAGATTAATTTCAAATATATATATAAATATATATATATATATATTATATATATATAATATATATAAATATATATATATATATACATGTATGTAGATATATATATATATATGTATATATTCATATATACATATATATAAATATATATATATATTTATATATATATAGATATACATATATATATATATATCTATATAGATATATATATATATATATATATATGCATGCCTATATATATATATATATATATATATATATATATATATATCTCTATATATCTATATATCTATATATATATATCTCTCTATATATATATCTCTATAGATATAGATATCTATATATATATATCTCTATCTATATATATATATATATATATATATATATATATATATATATATGTATTGATTGGACCCACTCTTGATCTGACATACCAATCAAGAGGATCATCAGCACAATTTATGTATGTAGGGTTATTGCTGCTGTGCCGAATACACTGAAACTGACGCTACACTATACATTGTTTGACTGTGTTTACGATATATTTTGACCGAGTAAATCTGGATAATATTCCTGGTCCTTCACGGGACTTCAAACCACCGTGTTATCGCGAGCCAACAGTTATGATATGGCTATCCTATCTCATCCAGCCAACTCCTATTCCACAGGCAGAGTGACACAACTATTTGAAATCAATCCAATTGTCTAAGATAATGGCTCTTCCTCTGTCAAACACACTAGACTGAATAGTGTGGGGATAATCAAAACACCAAGGATATCGAGCTATGGTCAACTTACCTACACCAGTTATTGTTGATAATTCGCTACTCAGTAGTAAAACGGCTCCGCATATCTTCTTGCCAGCAACGAGCCACATGGATGCAATCAGTCAAATCAGCGATGGTTGGCTGATGGTCTAATTATGTATGGATGCGCGTATCTGGAGTCGGATGATGTCCTGTTGTATATGAGATTGGGTGTGTATATGTATGGTGGCACAAGTAAACAGCAACAGGTACGATGGGCATCCTTCCAACAGTAGTCAAATGATACCTAATTCATGACATTAAGAGTCCAGTATGGGTGACAGATCTTGGGGATATGCATGAGCTAAATGAAAGGTTCACGTTTAATTGAGGGTATATAGATTGCTCCTGCTGCTAGCATCGTCCCATCTTGGAGGGCCACTGTTAAGTTTAAGCCGATGTGTACAGACGGTCGATATTAACGTCAATATTAGGAGCAGAGCGCATTCATTTCCATTAGAAAGATAATTGCTGTTGATGAGATTGCGTGACCTATATATGCTTGCCATGGTAACGTTGTGACGGAAAAGGACATAGGCAGTGAGGGTATGTTATGGTGTTTACAGCTCGATTCGTGCGATGGAAGACTTTAACATGTTAGAGACAAACGTAAATAGGCGATATTAGAGAATACTGATGAGCTAGAAGATGTCATTAAAAAATCCACATTAATTTTCTATACAAGCATATCATTAGAATAAGAATCAAAGAACAATTATTCAATTGCCCTATTCAGTTGATATAAAGGTAATGTTTAACAGCGCAGGATATGTAAATTAACTGAAGTATTCATGTCCGATATAACAGTATAACATAATTGGTAATTTTTGTGTTCTATATAAGCAGACGATGTAACCGATTAGACAGGACGAAAGACACGAGACCGAAAACATCCAGCCGAGGACAGAACACCATAGTGGCACATAGTCAGGATCGCCCCTATGGCCGCTTTGCTACTGTATATGATGAGCGATGACGATAATGATGATGATGATGAGGAGGAGGAGGAGGAGGAGGAGGAGGATTATACTAATAGATTATCAGCTCAATTGGTCTGATGAAGAAGAGGCCAATTATCGTCTCGATCTTTGATGCGTTCAATTGCTATTGATTGAGTAAGGTAGATATTGAATGAAACAGTAACATAATGGAAAGCATTTGACTTATGGGCCTTACTCTCCTGATTTAAGTTCATCCGCCATTTACTTAATTGGAACTGCCAGCGGGTATATGTACATCTATAAAGGCAATAAAGCGCAGTAAAGCAGTGGAGAGAGCTTAACTCGGAGCTTAGGAGTTGAAGTACATTTTATTGAAGATAAGTGACCCATCTTTGTAGCCAGAATGGCGTGTCTGTTAAAGTCGATGCTCTATGACCGTCGATAACGTAGATTGGTAAGCCATTGTTGACTTCCGATCTCCTGTTTCTGTGGTGGTCTTGTCTCGTCGAGTTCTACAAAAGCTAATCAAGTAAACGGATATTGATGTAGATAAACTCACATTCACATGACACATGACGTAAATGAGTGCATAAAAGCCAGTCTAAAACGTCTGTACACATGTGAAAGCCTTAACATAACATCACGTCTGTGTTAAACATGACGTACAAATGCAGCATTTAATTATAATTATTGACTCAATCCACAGCAGCCGCTTATGATGGCATCAAGCGGCCATAGGTGCCTAATGCGAGCTATCCATGCATCATATTATCCTCATGGATAACCATCGCGCCATCACTTTGTTGCTTATAATGACGTAAAACCCTGCATTCAGTTTTGTTTTTGATAGTTCCCTTATCATCTTCGTGGAACAACAATTACTTTTTCCCACCCACTCTTTCCATATAACCTTGCCTTCCTTGGCAGATAAATTCTATCTTTGTATGAGAAATCACACCATGCAAATATATTATTATACGTGAAAGTATCTTCATCTTCCAAATCGAACCTCACTTCAGTCATGTTCCTAGCCAAGTCACGGACTAATGTTCAGAGTATACCACAATGTTTGTATAATTTCTCAAACTAACATTAACGCGCGGAAGGATATTGGGTGACCGCAGTCGGAGTTCTCTGCTCATGTGAACAGGATAAATGTTACAAAATAACAGTAATGCACCTGTCTCCCTGCAATGTTTTAACAGCCAGTTGATCATACTCATTCCACAAGCAGCTACCAGATCATAAATCATAATAACTCCCACATACCTTCGCCCATTAGGTTAACACTGATCACATTACGAACATCAGCATGCGTTTTCTCTACTCCCAATTAACCTTTAACCTTAATCAGCCTTCACTAAAGGAAGCCACCACCTGTGTGCTAAACAGGTGCTACACAAACACCATTAATGATTTACGAACTCTCACTTGGCTGGTTTTATATGATCAGTTACAACCTTCCATCTTTTGTTCTTATTGCTCTTTTTGCAGAAAGTGTGCGCGAGTAGGACATTCAGGATTATAAATGTAGTCGCACCCGCTGATTAAGTAAAGAGGCCTCATGACATCTCATATGTATGAAATGTCGGTTATTAAACCTATCGGTATGATTGGTACACATTGGTACACATTTCCGTTGCTCAATATTACCTCATATGATACTAATTATTGAGTAACAATTGGTGCTCATCCTTCTTAAATGTTGTTTGCAGACTCAATGATAAAACCCACAAAAAAGCTAAGCCCTCACCACCCGTCACTACTTGACTACTCACCAATCACTGTTGGGCATTTAGACACGAATTCAATAAGATGTGTATTACGCCACATAAGTGTCCACGTTCGTCAACATTGTGTGTCCGTTAATGTTATGGTAACGGGATTTTGAAACAGTATCATATTCTAACCCATATAGACTCGATATTTATCTATCGCTATACATGTTTCCTATAGTAGCACATACTGTTAAAAGCGAGCGTTGAATCACTGATAAAATTGTGTCAGAATTCTCTATTGGATCCACATTTGTGTAAATATGCTATATATCACAATTATCCGAAAATGTTGACTAAAACATCATAAATGACTGATAACATGCACAACTAGGGGCCGAAACTAATTAAAGCAACCTGTAAGCAACGACTGCGTTATGTGAACATTCACTCCAACTAGTTAACGGTTCCTACTCCATGTTCACTGTATATCAAGTAACACTGATTCAAATTATCTCTGTTCACAACAGCAGCATGACGCCGAAACAGATGATGTCCTTGAAATATAACTGTAGGTAATGGAGACTCTTGCACATAACGTCTCACAATTATCCCGTAGTATACGCGTAATATCAAAGAGATTAAAACATTCCTCTCTGCTCTTGTTGTTCTCCGTAAAGCAGTAAGGTGAGATCACGTGGTTCTCATGTTGCGTGATTCTGATCGAGAAGATACGTAGTAGACGAGCTGTCTTTTTGATATCCGTAACGCGTCCTGAGTGACTATATTTTATAGAGTAGTAGGAATGAATGCACTTACAATAACACTGTCCTAACAATATATAAATTTCAATGTAAATATTGAATGTCACCTTACCTTGTGCAAAGGTCAAGGAAGTAAAATAGCAATGCAAGTCATTATTACCAGGCCAGAACCAGCTCTACACGTAATCATATCTATATTTACATCATTTCAATTAACCCCCTCCTGCAGTAAGGCACGGGAGACAGAGGTAATTTGAATGTGCGTACCACTGTTCCTTGGACGTCACTGTGCCGTGTATTAATTAGTGCATTCGTCCCTCATCTATAGACGAGCAGCTATAATAATGTGGCCGGCGATGGGGTCCGCGACGGTCTTATTGTAGTGGTCAATGTGAGCACTCAGATTGACGGTAACTACTAAACTGCTGCAAGGACGTGAAAATATATCTTCATTAAAGTTTAAGTAATTCACTCTCTTAAACTGATGGATCAGATGGATCATCGACGCAAAGTGTGCCTTATGATTGCATCGTCCCTGAGGCTATTCATTAACATAGCCAAGATAGAAAAACGTTGTTAGCCAATTACACCAGTGCGCCGCCTAGTCTGGTGATGTTACGCTGACGAGAACGCTTATTAAAGGTCAGCCCCATCGCATTTTTGACCTTATCGCTTACATGCAGGTGCGGATAGGGGATAAAATATGGTGTGTTGTCAGTTTAGCTTATCAATCAGCAAGTCAGTTACTGACGTTGATTGTCTCATGTTCCAGAGGCAGTGGCAGTTTTTAATGTTTGTGAACCTTCCAGCATCAATGAATACTTTCGACCGCACACATAACATCAATGAACGCATGCGTCTCAATATGTGTTATTGGTGAATGCATGTTTCACAATAAATCACGTTAGGGATCGCATGCGACCCGGAGAGCGATATGAATGAGCGCATATTACCGAGACAATATATATATATTACTTATTTCATCATAAAAATATGACATATAGTCATAAAAATATGACAATATAGTAAAGTCAATCAGTCAAACAAATACAATGTCTACACAATCATTTTACATCGTGATAGCCATAATATATAATCTGAATTGATAAGAGAACATAAGATAGAATCGTGTTTTCATAATCAGGTTACTCAGTACAAAGAAGACTAATTATGTTCACCAGATTGGAACGATCCACCCCTACCGTAAAGTGATGCATTCTTACAAATTCCCGAATGACAGTAGCTGTGACCATGACAATAGCCACATTAGAATCTGGAATCTTCAGGGACCCATATCCTATTGCATGGCGGGACCATGAAAAGTGGTCATCAATGTGACTAATCGTATTAGATACGGCTGAACCGCTGCCAGCTAGAGCTAGACAGCCACTTAATCTATATAAAACGTTTGTAGATGAGAGGGCAGCACGCACAAAAGAAAGAGATCTTGCTAATAGCTGGGATTCAATGCCTCTGGGAAGTAAGTTGCAGTGGGTGATGTTAGGGATCCCCCAGACCAGTCGCACACACTTGCGCCAAGATGTGAAAAATTCATCAACAAAGCGACTATCAAAGTCCCAAAGTTGAGATCCATGGGCAATTACACAATGCGATTTAAAAAGTTTGTATCGAACCTCCGGAGGGCAGAAATGAAAGCGTGACAACAATACATTGGTCCGACTTTATATACCAGTGGTAGACCGATGTATTGTTGCAGACTTAGAGTTAGTGGACATGAGATTACCTAGCACTTTCCAATAAAGAGACATTGGTACCACAAAAGTCAATAGAATTCCAAGCCCGCGTCCGACCTCGAGCAGAGTACAAGAGGTACTGAGACTTAGCTTCATAGAACTTGAGACTCAGACCGTACACTCAGAATTATATCGTCAGCATATGACAGTGCACCTGCAAACAAATGGCCAAAATGGCAGCCCACTCCAGAATTTTGAAGAGCGATTAGCAATTTTTTTTTGCGTAAATGGAAAATAGAACAGGAGATAGAATGCCCCCTGTCTCACACCATTAATTAAAGCATATGGCTCAGACAAGGTGGCATTCCATCCTCATGGGCAGTCTGACAAACATGTAAATGTAAGAGTAAACGACTAACGAGTGGGCAAAGGCCCCTACTTAGCAGTTCAGACAAAAGCGTGGTATAGCTAACACAATCAAATGCTTTGCTAGCATCTAAGAGCATGACATGC
Organism: Urechis unicinctus; assembly: GCA_034190875.2. Classification (NCBI taxonomy): domain Eukaryota; kingdom Metazoa; phylum Annelida; class Polychaeta; order Xenopneusta; family Urechidae; genus Urechis; species Urechis unicinctus. The sequence continues at coordinate 45,619,236 of CM067349.1, read as the reverse complement.
ACGTCATTGTCTGCATTTAAATAATGCTGGATGACTTCACTTGCAATAAACGTACAAGACGAGGTCGATAGCCCCTTCTTTTACCCAAATTGCAAGTCAGAGGTCGAGAGCTTATGTCAATGTGTTTCGAGTATAGTCAGCTCAAAGAAATTAATAAAACAGCTATTGAGCGCAATCCCTCGGTAGTTTGAAGAGTCATTTAATGACTTCTTCAAATTCTTACGGATAGGCACGATAGTCGCATTTAGCAAAGATCTAGAGGCAGTGCCATGACGTAACTTGGTGGAAAAAAGCAAGGCAATATGAACAAAAACTTCATCACATGTGTTTAGTAAGTGATCAGTGGTTAGCGTTCCATCACATTAACCAGGTTTTAGTAATTTCAGGGCTCTCCGGACGTCCGATACAGAAATAGTATGAGAACAATAGCAGTTCGAGGAACAATACTCAGTCTTAATTTTGTCACAGACCTCAGACTCAAGACGGTCCTTTTGTCCCTATCGAAAAATACACTATTATAATGCTTCTCCCATTTCCCGCCAAATGCGTCTGCTATGGGGCCGTCTCCCGAAACATATACGTGTAACCCAATAACTTCATTATTGCTTGCGATTCATCAATAGTGCCGACATGTAGATCATTGCATTTCATCTATTAAACTCGGACCATCCAACAACTACCCTCGCAGAAATAAACTTCCTCTACTTTAAATAATATTGCTAAAAAAAAAACACCACCACGTCCGCCCACACGTGACTGCATCCCCCCAAAAACCTATTCAATTAGTTTATATAATGCGGATTGGGTCTTTCATTAAAACTAGGCATATTCACGCGTGAAATTCCATTGTCATTCGCTCTGGGTACTTGACTCCTGGGATCAGGTAATTAACCAGGCAATCGACCCTCTCGGAAAGTCGACCATTTAATGTTAAAAGTTTCAAAGCTTCTGATTGCATGGGTTAACATTCTTGCTTATGTTATATTAATTCAGATTATATCCTTGAACGATATGATTTGTTGGAATTGTTTTAGGCTGACCGTCGTGATTCGCTCAGACATCAAATCAAATGGGTCTGTCTACTTTGTTCAGACAAGGAAACTCAATTAAGGGCAGATGGGGTAAGGTGGGCGGTCGGCGGTGCATGGCTATGAAGGCTTATGAACCCGGAAGGAGTATAATCTAAATACTATTATTAAGGATGGACTCGTAACCATGATTAACTTATTAACGCCTACTTATTTTAATATATCTAGCATGCGTATCTTTAATTCTCTTTATATTGCTTTATATTTGTATACTGATATTGCTTAATGGACACCTTTACACGATTAATCTCTGTATATGTGTCTTTCTTTTTATCCCTGTGATTTTGCTGACTATGACACATAACACACAAAGTGGGATGTAGCAAATGAGATCAGACCCGCCCACTTAACGACGGGTGAGAAGTAAATGATTAGATCATTTCTTGTTATGACTTACTGATCAAGTTGATAATCATTGCTTGAAGTGAATGTAAAATCATTCTGAATACTTCACTAGACATTGGGTGACTGAGTTCCCAAGCGTATCTCTAAATCACTATTGTGGTGTGCCCACCCTATCCCTTTCAACCAGCCTCTATCATTTTGTGATAATTACACGCTATACCACAAGAGATGCATATATCGACCCACTATGCTGCACTAGATATATAATAGGTGGTTTTCCATGTAGAGTGTATCAGCGGAAATTAAACGACTCAGATTATGAGCGTACCAGCAATGAGCCATGGATGGAATCTATCAAACAGTAATGAGTGGCCGATAGTCAAATCATGCATGGGCGTGCCTCATTAGAGCAGCATTTTGCCGCCGTACTATGGTACATTCGCTATAGCCCAGGTGAACTAAATACCAAGACAACCTATTTAGCTGAATTTGATCCCTTTCATATTATTTAGCACTATATCTTAGTTTTGTCAAAAGCCTCAAAATCGCTTTTGTACCTCAGTTGTTCTATATATGAGGCAGGATACATAGATGTAGGAAGGTTCTAATTAATAAACAAGGTAGGGTTGGCCAATATCCTTATTACAGCATTCGTTAGCAGTTGATGATGCCTGGGTTACTGTTATGTGAAACTGAATGAAGTTTGGCCAAAACTCAAGTCATAGTGCGACTCGTATACATCACTCTCTATTTGTAACTGCATGCAGCAAAATCGACACATTCGATGGTGGTGATACAAGAGCTAAACATTATCTTACCCTTTCATCAGCTTAGAATAAGCAGAGGGGACTGCAGACTGTTGACGAGGACGCACAGAGTCTACATTTATATCTTACTTTAGAGGGGTGGGCCAAGTGAGCTAGTAACAATAACTGACGTGAGGGGAAATAATGAAAATATCCTAATTACTAGCTACCTGTGCCGGGGATAGTAAATCATATGTTATGCCGTAAGGTATCATATATCTGTATCAATTATGAAATATACTGCCAATAAATGATAAGACATCGTACTATTGCATATTAATATCCTGCAAGTAGGCATTCATTGACAAAGAGCGCACGCAACCTATATCCCTTCGCATACTAGCGTATATCAACTCATCGATGCCTATATTCAGCACCACAATGCAAACTCTCCACTGCTACATTACACAAAGTATCTAAATTGGAGATGAAAGACGACAGCGAGATGGCTACCAGCAGATTAAAGCTGCCTATCGCACCCACAATGCCATGACTAAGTCAAGCTCTTGACCATCAATTATAAGGAAAACACAAAATCCGCCGTCAGTATCCGTTCACCCATAAAAGCCGCCGCATGTAGCTCTTACAAACCATAAAGTGGTGTAGATTGTGCACCTGTCGGATCTAACCGGCGATCTGCGGAGAAAGGAAGGAGACGAGAGCGCCTGATGGAGATTTTTCCCGATGGATGATGTTGACTGCGTGTTCTTTTATCGTTGCAGATAACCTGGAGCCCATCACAACGTGTTTGATGGTTACACTGTGGCGCTAGCAGTAGCTGACGTTTACAGAAGGTCGATAGATCGTGCAATTCTTTTCTTGGACATTCAGCCAACCAATTCACCCCTTATTTTCATGTGAGAAATTATGACGGTTAGCCGGTCAGCACCGTGGCGAACCAAAGATATCTCCATTGGAAATTATTTCACAATGAGGAACATATATTCCTTTTTCCTAGAGCCTTGTCACGATGTCGTATGAATAATACAGAGTACAGCATACAGCATAAAATAAAGAAAGGTCATGATATGATCGATCTAAAGAGACTAACACCAGTTCCAGTGGCGTAGTGGTTAACTGTACTGCCTTTCATACTACAGATTGTGTGTTCGATCCCAATGTGTGGAACACTGACAAGAGACTTTAAGCAATATTGTAAACTATGTTGACTCACATATGTTATCACATTGGAAAGTCCGACATGAGCGGGGAAACTCTTTGCAAGAGTGGACAGGTCACGGTCATCCCTGCCTCATTTGTTATCAAGCTTCCGTTCATACGAAGGCGTGCGAAGTGGCAATCAATTGCATCAATGTCGACCCCTGCCAGACACTTAGCAGCAGGCATGGTGACTCCATTTGGATAAATGATAACCTAATGCACCAATACATATTCAATGACCTGACAAATATTTGTTTTATCGCACAATATTACTTTCGTGTCACGTGGTGTCATCTGATGCTAGAAAGACCTTTGAGGCTGTACCATAAAGACACGAATAGCGAGACTTTTTCCATTTGGAAGACTTTAATTTCAGATAAGGGCGATATCAAATTTATAACAAATGACTGGATTTAAAATTTGAGCTACAAAAATGAAAATATTCTTTGTATAAGTAGCATATATTACGTCGTGAAGAGTATGGAATAATGCCTCATGTTGCTTGCCAGACCACAAAACCTCTGAATACCGTGTGCCTCTCAGATTGTGTTCAACGAAATGGAAGGCCGCGCGTTCGCCGTGTTCACAGCCAGAGGCTGGATAAATGGTTTTTCATCAATAAGGAGCCTAATAAAGTACGCACATCAATTTGTCTGATGATTACCAGCACACGTATTTCATACTGATTACACTGTTTGCTGTTTTGCACGAAATCATCATTATAAACATTTATGTAACAGCGCGTTACAAACCACCAAGAAGGAAAATAACGTGAACTCGAATGACAACTGTGAGCGAGCATTTTTCATCGTTACTTCGTTTATTTCATCTAGTCTTGGTTTTCGATACGCCATGATTATCACACAAATCATTGCAACCTTACTGCGAATTTTAGATACATATTAAGTTTGTCGGTTATATCAAGAATTGAAGCTGTGATATTGATATAAATCAATCCATTTTTGTACCCAGCATAACTGCACTCTGTCATTATATGCGAGTTACAAAAGACAAATTGACATTTAGCATCCCGCGTGAAAGGCTGAGCCATGAAGCCTTTGCTGTAAAGAATTCGGAATTCCAGGGCTTGCGATAACAAATTAGTTATGCCAAAACCATTGAAGTTAAGCTGCTCTATATCGCCTGTAGAATACATGGTAACTCGGAGACAACCACTATCGGCTACACTGATGCTGATCAGCAAGGAGAAGTAAACTGGCGTCCTGCGCGGCCTACTAAATCCCAATCAGCTTATTATAGGATTGATCTTACACATCTGGACATTATACGTTTGACAGAGCGCCATTTAGTAGAAGATGACATGTGTGATGGCTTCATAGGTATATGATTAATTAGTTTTATGAACGACAATAGAGGGTTCATGCAGACTAATATTGCATCCACTGACATGATTCAACCATAAATACCATGCATGTCAATACATTGCTTGGCGTGTGCGAGCCATCCTAGGACGTTGATACACACACGCGGCTGATGGAATGACGCTAATGAACACATATCCACCATCCGACGACGTTAATGACCTCGTGCGATCCATGTTATTGTCATACTTATCACGTGCAAGCCAATTGATATTTCATATGGGCAGCGACAGGCTACCTTTCACTATATCCGGCCGCGAGACGACGCTGGCAGGAATAAATGCACTGTCGCACTTATGATACGCTGCTATGGTACAAGGATTGTATAAAGTCATGGCATCAGAGAGCAGTGTATTCATGCCAGTCATATGAAGATCGCTGAAACACCCTGGTGAAAATTAATTCGTAATATATCACATATCTGTCTGCATATATAAACCATGTCTGCAAGGAGGCTTACGCACACTTTCTCATTACAAAAACATTGCACTTAGGATGACCGTGCAGACGGCAAGCATCACAACATTCAGGACTCTTCACTAGCTAATTTCCAATTACCCTTAGACAATGCTTATTGAAAACAATTACCACACAAGAAACGAAAACCAAATTTATACATAGTACATTTGCTTTAGGGATGCGCGATACAAATGATAAACAATAATGACGCCCGTGAGTATATTAAATGCGACCCAGGTAAAGCAATAATGACGTCTATGTGTATTATGATGCTACCCGGGTAAAGCAATATTGACGCCTATGTGTATGATAATGTTCCCCAGGTAAAGCAATAATGACACCGATGTGTGTGATATGCTACCGGTGATCCGTGACTGTATCATGACTAGTACTTAGTAGGCGTTGAACTTATGCGAAGAATCAACCAATACATTTCACATTTTCTTGGGTTTTTGCTGGAGTGACAAAATTCAGCCACGAGAAGATCTGACACAAATTGTGCCCTCCAATCTCTGTGATTGCGGCTGGTAAACCTGCTACTGTTTTCACTCAATTCCGCTTCTGGTTGAACTACCCCATCGTCGCAAAAATCAGCTGACCATGTCCAAAGTGATTTATAGCACAAGCAAAATAATAACTTTTGTGCCAAGTGGCAAAATACAGCTATATGCGGGTTGATTTTTATATTATCTCTTCCTCTGAATGAACACTCCTTAAACCTCAATCTCTGTCAATTTAAAATGTTGCTTTTATTTCTCCCTGAGGTTTTGCAAACGATTAATTTTTCACACCGCACTATGGCGGTACACAGTGAGTTTATCTATACTACCAAAGTGGTATATAACATACGAGGCTCAAGTCGTTGCAATGAAAGAGGTGGGGATTATTAAATTGGTTATAACCTATCTTGATATGATATGCCGATCAAGAGTAACAACTATGATATGGCCAATTACAGCTTACACAAAACGTCGACGCATATTTGACTCAACCTCCGTAGATCGACACACTCGACTACATATTATGGAAATATCCAATACACTCACGATTTAGTGTGCCTACCAACTTACAAACACGAGACATTTACGGTGAGTGGCGGCTGTTTATAAATCGCGAGTCAGATGCAGTTAAACGTCTCAGCTGATGAAAATGCCATCCATTACCCGCATAGATGTTATCAATCAGACAGCGATAATTTACCGAAAGTTGAGTAATACATAAGTGTGCCAATATAAAGTACAAGTTAGCCGTACCACCGGCTACAGGCAAGATTATTTACATTCATGCTTCTGTTATGTTCCCACTCAAGTAATGGTAATTGTTTATCACAGTCTTTGGTTGATATACATTTGTCGAGTATGCAGTTTGGAACCCATTCGGTCTGCATGGCTTAAGCTTAGGTAATGGTATTGTTGGTTTTTGCGGCCCGGTCTGCGCGATTGGCTCGTGTCGAGTTGGGCGCCAGTGCTGTTTAAGCATCACAAGCAACATTATCTATTCATCAATAGAAGCCGCCGTATGTAGCTCTGACAAACAGCCCCATACGTTAAGAGGTGTAGGTTGTGCACCTGACTGATCTAACAGGCGGTCTACAGAGGAAGAAGGGAGAACGCCCAATCGAGGTTTTTCCGGATACATGATAGTTGACCGCATGTTTCTTTTGTCGTTGCAGAAGACTTGGAGCCCATTACAACGCTGTTGATGGTTACAGTGTGGCGCTAGCATTAGCTGACGTATACAGAAGGTAGATAGATCGTGCAATTCTTTTCTAGGACATTCTGTCAGCCGATTAACTCTCAAATATTCATTTTCATGCTGGAAATTATGAAGTTTAGCCTGATATCAGCACCGTCGCAAATCAAAGATGTCTCCATTGCAAATTATATCACGCATATCGTTGGCGACGAAACATTTACAATACACACGGAATTATATAATGAGAATCATAAATCAACGAACCAATTGGTTTATTCAGGGCAGGATATGAAACTGATATGCCAAACGTAAAAGTCGTCAGCAAATTGCTTACACATCGTGTTCTATATATAGCCACGCTCTTTTCTGTGTGCGTGGTGATTACATGCTTACTACCATCAATTTCTACCTGCGCTCTTTCTCACAATGACTTTGCACATGATTTACACTTTCTGACGCCAATCAAAAGCACTAGCTTATTTCGGGGTTATTTGAAACACAACAACAACAACTTCTCGGTGGTGAGTGGTTGTTACGCCGAATCATTATGCCATTGAATGTTCACTCCTTAAATTTGAGATTTCATTCAAGTAAAATATCGGCGCAATTTACAAAGACATTACTCAACTCTATCTTTATTGTAAATAATTGTTAATGCTTGAGTAAAGTGCGCTTGACAAATGAGTCTACTAAATCCGGTTTAAGCTAAACCGGCATTCACGTGATTATGTCCATTGCATTGCTCCTGGCATAATATATTGGTGGTCTATAAAGACAATTGTGTTGAATAAAACATGGAGTGCAACGCTTGAAGCATCATCGCAGAACAACATGTACATTACGCATTGTATAGGAGGCAATGCAGAATTTGGCGAAAGGTGTTCGTAGCCAGAATTATTGTCTGTAACATAATCTATTCTAGAGAGCTGATACAACATAAATGTGAAAAATTGATTATAGCATTTCCTACACAACATCAGGATTCGAACGTTGACTAATCCTAAAACTGTCCATAACATGCAAGTTTAATTTTAGTATTTGATATAATGTGCAGAGGATTCGAGCGATTATGAAACAATATTTCACAGCTGGCAAGTATTTATGGGTGATATGTCGGATAAAGACGTTGCAGCAAATGTAATGGTTTGTGCTCGTCCAGTCATTCAACAGATAATCGAGGAAACGCACTGACAGCTACTACGAACAAGTTATTAGTGTCGCTTAACTTATGCACATCAGGCAGTGGCAGCGGTTGGTGTATCAGAGCCTACCAATGATGAATGACGGAACTGAACGTATGAAAGCTAGTTAATTACGTATATGGGTGAAATCCTGCCAATGACTGAACGTAATCTGGATGGAATGCGAGTTTGCTTAACACTCCAAACTCACCAATGTTAGAACAGCTAATATTATGTGGCCCCGTGTGCAGCTGATTATGTGTCCGACAGTCCTGTTGTAGCGGTTAATCTAATCAATCAGATTCACTGTGTCTCTTAAAATGCTGCAACGACCTCTGACAATCCACGTCGCACTATCCAACTCTGTTATTTTGCCGATTATTCATTTTTGCGCGCTTGCACTGAGGAATCACAGCGCCTTGACCCGAATCCACACTGGCTACATTAGAGAGATGTCAGACTGATTCATCGTGTAAGTAATTCACTCTCTCGAACTGACAAACTCCGCAGGTCGATGCTTAGCGCTAGGTTTACATGATGCATGTATCTTACCTGTAGCTATATATCATCAGGTAGAATGTATTGGAAAATAATTCAAAGCGTAAGAAAGGAAAAGGACGTGGAATAAGGGGTAAGCAATACTCCACTACAGCTTCACACGGTAGGCATCAATCAACTACAGGTGCTCGCAGTTCTTTTCGTCGATATACAAGGCTACGAGGTCAATATTAATACTCAAAAACTCGGAACAACATAAGCTTGTTACTAAGCCATTCTAACAATACAGCGTGAATGTGTGTTTTGCTATACATTTCGAGAGATCATTGCATTGCGAATGTAAGTTAGTTGAATGGTATTATTGTAACCAGCGTTGACAGTCTGACATTTTTACTCTCTCCCAACTAAGTCCAGATAAAAACAAACGAAAATTGTTATCGCTGTCAGCACCCCAGGTATAGAGGGTGACAACGCATCGTTTTGGATATCTCAGCAGCTTAATCAGGAAATATATTGATATAATTAATGGCAGCATGCATTGCACTACTTTGTATGGTTCGCGTAAAGCGGTCACATTCTTTACGTTTGTAACGATCCTGTTCTGTTTGACTACACATTTCTCTTGATCTTAACTGACGGCGGCTCTTGCAGGTGGTCTCAATACAATGACTAGTTGGTGATCACGCTCTTTTACACACGTCAAAAGATGTTTTCAGCTATTAGGGTATATTTTATATGCCCTAATCCACGCAAACATCACGGTAGACTCGCCCCTTGCTCGATCAACTAATGACTACAACGCATTATATATATTGGGTTTGGTTATTCACGTTAGACACCATTAACTTGTCACACTTCACTGATCCACTAAGAGTCTCTCCGTTGCGTCACAGCCATGCTAAGTTGTCCTCGGTATCCATCTATTGAGTTGCAGCTCAGTTACAGCTATTCCACATCCTCCCTTTTTTAAGGCATCTTTGTTGTCACTCTTTTACTTCATATGTCTCAATGTGCTAGTCAGTTAACTGTTTTACATATGCAGATGCCCAGAGACACAATATGAAGATCTGTAACAGGAAATAACTTGAAGATGGATCAGTTTCTCGTTATTATATCACATATATCTATCATCGCAATCTTTTATCTCAGCCTCTTCACGCATATGACCCACTGATTCTCGGGTATTCTATCAGCACGTAGCTATTCCAAACTAAGCGCGTGTGTTTATCAACACCTACTAAGCTTCTAGCAACAGGAAATACCACTATTGCAAATGGGTAATTCCATGGAGTGAAGTATTGGCAGAGAGTGAGCATTTATACTTTTGCCTCATACTTTCGCTGCAACCCGGAAGGGTCAGCTGTTGTTCTACATGTCCTAGATAAAATTAAGTTATCTGCCTAGTGAAGTTAACTGGAAGAGAGCACTCATCCATTTTTTGTGTGTGCTCGATCACATTGTTGACCTTGTCTTTCTTACGCGGATGCAGTTCCGGGTACAAATATGCGCTAAACTCTCTCTGTTTATGTAGCTGAGTTGTGTGGGGGCCTATCAAGTAGCAAGCCAGTAACTGACTTTTATTGCCTCATGTTCCACAGGCTGTGGCGGTGCTTAATGTTTGTGAACCTTCTAGCATCGTCAATGAATGCATTCATCCCGACAAATGAATGCATTACCGAATGTGTGCGTCTCAATATGTGTCGTTGCTGATTGCACGCGTCGCGACAAATGAGTTAAGAATCGAATGTGATTCGGTGTGCGATGTAAATGATTAAATATAACGGAGGCAAAAGCTAACAAACATATGAATGTACGCCAATGACATAATTATTCATTGCGACCCAGCATGAAAACCAATTGGCGCATGTCATCTATTAACTTCAACTACATACATATAACGAAATTCATATAGCATATTTTACCCACCGAATTCTCGCCCTTTCCCATCATACCGTGACCTTCACATTGCACACTGAAATCGGACCATCAAACAAAAACTCTCGTCTCCGTTGCAGAAATTTACTCCCTATACGCCTGACCACACGTGACTGCATTCCGAAAACTCAATTCAATTAGTTCATAGAATGGCGACTGGGTCTTACAATAAACCAAGGCATCTCCACGCGTGGAACTGCATTGTCATTCACTCTGGGTACTTGACTCCTGGGAGCAGGCAATTAACCAGGCAATCGACCCTCTCGGAAAACCGACTATTTGATGTTAAAACTTCCAGGCCTATTTTTTATACATCTAGCATGAAAAACATAAAAGTTGTCCGACAATTGCTACCATATCATATTCTATATATAGCCACGCTCAGTATATGTTAATTATCGACTCCATCCCTAGCCGGTATACTCTAAACATTTGCACACATTACACTCTTTCATAAAGCGAATTAGCCGGAGATACGTTTTCTCGCGCCTATTGTAAGAATATCGAAGCAATAAGAGGTTATGATATTAGCATCCGTACTGTCGACACTTGAGATATGCAAGACTGACTCATCCAACAAATAATGCACGCTCTAGAAGTGACATAATGATCAAATGTATCCTTGACATAAAGTATGCATAATCAATTATTCTTCCCTCTGGGTTTTTTGTCAACAAATTGAATGGATTTGAAAATAATTAAAAGCGTAAGACAGGCATTTGGAAGTTAGTGCCAGGCATTACTCCTCTTGAGCTGTTCAGGACGAAAACGCCAATCTTTATCAGTGCACACCTGTTTTATTTCAAGAATATGAGGTAGATATTAATACACAACAACTCTGATAACATATAGCTTTTCAAGTCGGCCATTCTAAAAAACCGGAACTAGGAATTAATGTATTGTGAGGAGTTTAGAAAAATAATATAATGACGATAATGAGTTAGATGAATTATATCGTTGATAATCAGTATTGACATTGTGTTAAAATTACAATAAAAATGCATCATGGTTAGCGTATCGATTGACTTACTCAGGTATATATTGAGACAGTAAATTACGTCATACTTGGCAATACTTGGTTTGTTTCCTGTAACGCATCCTCATTCAGGATGTCTAAACAGAACCTAATCTATTCGCCCATTAAGTGTAAGGATCTAACATGTGATTCCACTCAGCCAAGCTTTTCTTCTGACTGTTTCGTTTTGCTAGAACTACGTCACCTGTAG
>CM067349.1:45598333-45607360 GCA_034190875.2 Urechis unicinctus | reverse complement strand
TTATTGTATAAACACCAGCCTTTTATCGGTATGATAGCAGCTGTACATGGTTGTAAAGCTCTACACCTATATTAGCTAAATACGATAATAGGGAGTTAAATATATATGCTATTTGGCTCTGAAACATCATTTGTTGGAAATGGTTCGATGAAATATATTTCAAGAGCAGTAACTGAGTAAGTGAGACGGACCGAGAGCGACGATATAAGCCACATCCATTCTCATCAATCACTTACCATCAAGGTACAGCGCATGCTGGGTAGAAGAAATAAAAAGCGACTATGCGCGCGGATTGTACGGCAGCTCACTTCAATACGCCAGTCTTCTATCATCCCACAATGGCATTTACAAAGCAATATTCAAAGAAGCGGAACATTCAATGTCTGACGTATATTTAAAGATGAAACAAATGCCCTATCATCTCCCTCCCTAACCGCATCATGCCTGATCCTGTCAAGCAGCTCTTAACGTAGTAGTGCATAACTATGATTCTATTTATGGTCAGCGGCTATTTGTCTTTCTTCCAACTCATTGACAGTGATTTCTGTGTCAGCTTGTTCAACCTGTGGCAACAAACCTAACGTAAAATGGCAGGGCGCTGTTTCGATTTTTCTAATCATTAGTGAATTCCTTTGGACAATCGACAAAGTTATATTTCAATTTAAGACTCAATATTAACAATAAGTGGAATGAGAAGTGAGTTGTACTGTTCTTACAATAAGTTTATATGTTGCTTATGTGATTCATCACAGCCCAGCTGCTTTAGACTTGTTTATGGTATGGATCGTTGAAAACAATAGTCAATCAAGAGCCACGTGTGCTTCACAGAGGATGGTTCTTAAGGTTGTCTGCACATGTCATGATTGCGTTCTTGTCGTTTTACATGACACCGTATAAGGGTTTCAGAGCCCTCAAAGTAAGACATATATGCGGACTAATTGATAAACTGCAGAGCCAATAAGTAATACATACCGACCTCATTTTGATACATCCTGATATGTATCATCATAAGGATGCAGAAATCTGCACCGGCCATGGACTTGTACAGTGGCGGAATAGGACCTTCTTTTTCAAAGCAAAAATAGCGAAAATATATCACCTTAAGAATATCTGTGATAAATAGGTATTTATTCAGATATTTTCACGTGATCACAAGGGTGAAAATATTGTTTAAGAATATTATGTGATGCAGGTACCCAGGCAGCATGAATTGGATCGCAATATTTTCCATACAGAATTGCATCAATGTCTCGTCTAGGGGCACAATTAGTATAATGGCCGGGTCGTTCACAGTGCTGTAACAAAATTATTTCTGTGAAAGATAATTTCCTTTTACAATGGGATTTTTTCGCACGCAGCGTCAATAAAACACATAGCTTTGAAAGGCTCTGGATTTTTTATGCCTCATTTATTGAAAGAAAATACAACCAAAACGATAAATGACGCATACAATCCGTGCTAATACAAATCATAGTCAAACATAACCTTAGTTAATTAAACCGCTTCCCCTGCCCAACGCTACTTTTAAATAGGGTTTAAGTACAGATATCTGATGCTTATGATCGATATATGTGCCAATTTCATAATCGAATCCATCAACGGTACTCTTTACAGGGTCTCACGATAGCCATCCCTATTTTGCAGCAGCGTTGCCAGACAGTGTCACCAAACACGGACCGCTCTTCCTGCCACTATGGTCCGTTCTTCCTGCCACTATGATCAGTTTTCTCTACCACTATGGACCGTTCTTCCTGCCACTATGATACGTTCTTCCGGCAACTATTGACCGTTCTCCCAGCCCCTATGGACCGATTAGCTGCAGTGTCGGTGCTGCCCGGTTCTATTTTTCTTGTGTCACCCTACAGACATGGTTATGTACACGTAGAAAAATATTGCTACGCTGTTGCTGTCTTTTATCGGGTACACAGGGGGTGGTCCACTTAAGTAATGTAATGTCCGGATAGATGCCTGGGCGTTTAATGTAGGCTACAACACTGCTTGTTCTTGCAACCACTAATATATATTTGGGTTCTGTATAAATCACCCTTAGTGCACGGATTTCAATATGAGGGCGTTTACGCTCCACCATGCCTTACTCAAGGATTGTTCCTCGGTCTCTTAGTTCAACATTATAAGCATGTCAATGTGGGTCTGATATTGAATGCAGTATTTTCTGCTGCTACCCACTCACAAACTGTACCCACCAGAAGGAAGAGCTGGTAGTGGACGAAACACGACTTTTCATAATGTGCCAATTAAATTAGCTAATAACAAAGGGTACAGAAAACAGCCACAACAGGACAACCCGTCGTTGAAAATCACAATGGACACAAACAGAAGCATCCTTCCACACTAATTATGCTACTGGATACGTTTTGGAACCTTGCTATGCTTCATCGCTATGGTGTGTTGATTATGGCATCTTCAAGATGCCAATTAAATGGCGCCATTCAGCGATTGGTCATACCTGGATGGCAATACGCATAAAATAGTGTGCGAGCAATTCTAATCCACACCAATCAGTTGACCTTAGTTTGGTTATTGTCCCCTTGCATTAGAGATGTATGTATGTATGTTTGTTTGAATGTATGTATGTATGTATGTATGTATGTATGTATGTATGTATGTATGTATGTATGTATGTATGTATGTATGTATGTATGTATGTATGTATGTATGTATGTATGTATGTATGTATGTATGTATGTATGTATGTATGTATGTATGTATGTCATGTATGTATGTATGTATGTATGTATGTATGTATGTATGTATGTATGTATGTATGTATGTATGTATGTATGTATGTATGTATGTATGTATGTATGTATGTATATGTATGTATGTATGTATGTATGTATGTATGTATGTGTATGTATGTATGTATGTATGTATGTATCTGTATGTATGTATGTATGTATGTATGTATGTATGTATGTATGTATGTATGTATGTATGTATGTATGTATGTCTGTATGTATGTATGTATGTATGTATGTATGTATGTATGTATGTATGTATGTATGTATGTATGTATGTATGTATGTATGTATGTATGTATGTATGTGTATGTATGTATGTATGTATGTATGTATGTATGTATGTATGTATGTGTAGTATGTGTGTGTATGTATGTATGTATGTATGTATGTATGTATGTATGTATGTATGTATGTATGTATGTATGTATGTATGTATGTATGTATGTATGTCTGTATGTATGTATGTATGTCTGTATGTATGTATGTATGTATGTATGTATGTATGTATGTATGTATGTATGTATGTATGTATGTATGTATGTATGTATGTATGTATGTATGTATGTATGTCTGTATGTATGTATGTATGTCATGGGAAAAATGAAGGTTTGATGTTCTTATATATATTTAGAAAAATGTTTGCAATTAGATTGAGCTACAAAATTGTGTGAATCATATAACGATCCAACCATTACTAAGGGAGTTATTCGAGATACTAATTTGTATCTCTTGCGACGACATTGACCTAAGATTGCGGTCAAGGGCTAAACAGAAGCTCTATGTTCGTACATATTCTGGAAGCGTAATGTAATTGAAAACTTTTTATAAATACTCGTAATTGTAAATAATCCGTTGTTAAACAAGTGTTAGCAGGTCGAAAATTTCTGGCAGCAAAAATCACTAAACTATATAATTTTTCAATTAATTAACTAATTATCATCCGATCGTAACAAAATTAACATTTTCTGAATGCTGAATCAATTATAAAACTTTTAATATGGACGTATTTCATCAAAATATTCGTCGTTTTCATAGCGCGTTGATTTGGAAAAACTATTTCCACATGGACATTTTTCGTAACATTTTCAATCGCTTATATAATTGTAAAAAACGGTCCAATGGACATTAAAATGTTGTCAGTCGTTGTTATGGACAGCGTCAACCGCATGAAGAAAAATTTATTAATGTCGATGACGTCACTTCCGGATACGAACAAATCAAATTTAGAACGGGACTGAAATCTGAAGTTTACGAGTCGTTTCTCCATGATAAACGGTCGCATCGTATCTTTCCGCTCGAAGGAAGCTAATGTATTTATAAATATATCAGTAAAATACATTGTTTTGAACATTTTCATTAGTTTTCTCATAAAGTAAGTTTAAAGAACAGAGGGTGTCACTTCTGCTGGGTTTTCACTTTTTTTTACAGCCGCCTACATCATGCTACACAAAGGTCGCCGTTGCACTCTGCTCGCCTCACTGGCACCAGCATCATTATAGTTTTCTCATTAACTAAGCTCAAAAAGAATTAGCGGTACGAACATTTAAAAAGAATGGGTAAATAATTTTACAGGATTTGAGCACCAGCCTCTCACATGAAAGTCAAACGCTCCTCCCCTGCGCCACTAGGTATTATGATTACTAAGCTAACTTCATTCTGTAATTTATGTTGTTGTGACCAGTTTTACTTCACTCATCTTTGAATTGAAAGAACAAATGATCCAGGAAACACATGTTACTGATATACAAAAGATATCATCATAAGTATGATATAGTCTTTGCAAGACGGGTCAATTTTCCACCAATGTTTTATATTGACAAGTGTGTTCTGGTCAGCAAAAGCAAGCAAATTGCAGTAAAGAGTTCAAAGAGTTTCGTCGATACTTTGCCCTTGATTACAACTTATCAAATTGCCGTTTCCATTTGGAATCCTGAGATGTCAACTTTGGAAATTACAATTAATTGAATAAGGGGCCATTTGAAACGTATATGAAACACATAACCACACGGCGCAGGCACCTAATCTAAAACCTTACCATTCTTACAGTTTGCAGCAGCATGCAAGCGCAACTGAGCATTGCATGGGCCAGGTTTATGGCCAATCTCAGGATAGGGTTATGCCGCGATTCAGGGATATTACCAAGCCACTTGCGACAGCTATCCTTCATAATCCTCGCGCTGTGATGTATATACCCAATATAAGCCGGCGTCCCCACTGTGAATTATCTTACTTTATGTATTTCTTATAGATATGATTGATGAGATTGAACCTGGAACAAAAGGCACGATAAAAGCTGCAGTGTTGACTTGACGTATGTTACCCGAGTCCCCGAATATTATATCGGGGAATTATAGTCAATATCAACACTGAAAAGGGACAGTCCGAATTCCGATTCCGTTGATTTCTCTCTGGGGTTATATGAAATTCACCTCTTATCGGTCAGAAAACAAGCGAATTTGAAGTTTTTATAATTTGTATACAGCTCATGACAATGCATATCATTATTAGTAATGGCGTTAATATAAAGAAACGGCTACCAAGGGATCGACAAGAGCTCGTTTACAGGGATTGATAATTTTGTTACATGGCTTGGGTGAGACTTATGGATACTTCTAACCCCAGGGTCACGGTCAGCGGAACTTGCTTATTTGGTCAACCACGCCGGCTCAGAATGTGACATTCGTTTTACCACAATATAGCGCTCGCTATACATAAAAAAGAACCACCAAATAAACGTTGGGGATTTGGAATATGCCAACGTCAGATCCGATATTACACCGTCATTCAAGTGGTTTACATAAATAAAAAATGGCGACCCAGTGAACCCATATAATAAATTGCATGTAAATGAGAGGGAAGTGGCTATTGAAGGGACCACCAATACATTGTATAAAATATTTAGTTTGCTTTCCAACCCTAACTCAAGGAGGTGTGGGTGGGAGCATTATTAATTTGGTACTGCAAGCTTGATTTAGAAGAACATGTGCCAGCAATGGGTTACAAGAGTCGAGCAGGACTGACGGACAGACAGACAGACAGACAGACAGACACAGACATACGCATTCTGCAGCTCTCCTTAAACAGAGCTAATAATGATAACATTCCAGACGCGTGAACGTGACATGTCTGGTTCACTAATCTATACATTCAATTCACTGAGAAATCTTTTACTTGAAGGATTCGTCAGTTCTTTGGCGGTTTACCTCAATGCATTGATTAGTTACAAAGCCTGTGGACAATTTCAGCAATACTTTCAATGATGGCCTTCAGTGTGTATATCTGCCAAGGCATTCCCCCTTTCGACAGCGAAAATTGCATAGTATGTGGCGTGAATGAAACACCCGCTAAGCCCTGTGTTTTGTAAAACATTGATTGAAAAAGTCACGAAAACCATAAAGCAAAGAAATTTTACACCTAGTAGTACATTTTGTAAGTTAATTAATCCAACGAGCAGCTGGGTATTTTTAGCTTGATTTAACGACCAATGGCATAATGACAACAGATAAAAATAATCCAACGCTGTACCGAGTCAATTAACGCATCTATTGCGAAATATCTTGAATAGGCTTCACGAGAGACCCGTCCGTTTTTGACTGATAGTCCGTTGTGCAAAACGTCTAATGGACTAGTAATTAATTTGGTTACCGCGACACTATCATGAGAATAAGCGTGACGTTGAGATGGATGTAGATGTCGCCATGTCATTGTTATTGAAAGAATATTTTTGAAAGGAGGGTTAGTTTTTCTTTGCCAATTAAGATCGCACAATGAATATTTACTGTTGATGTTGTGGCAAGACATGTCTGTCAGCAATATGCTTGTATCCACATCGCTAACGGAGTCAATGCTCATTTAAACTATGTATCAATGAAATGAATACGCCGTCAGACAGCACTGCTTAGTCACCAATCGTCGACATGCCCAAACCTAGCATATAAAAGATAAATCATAGTTTCTCTTCTGTTAATGCATACACAATATTTCATCAAAATTACAAGGAAGATTGTTTTTTGGAATGCATTGCATTGACATCGCATGGGTTAGCTGGCAATCATACGCAATCAGGAGGCTATATATAATCTTCTGTTGCGTGTCATTAGTGTCTGAATACTATAATGCGACAACATTGACCAGAAAGCTTTGCAAATATTCTTGCCATGTAGAATACATGCAGCATGCAATAAGCATGTATAATGATTCAATACACAGCGTGTGCATATCATTAATGCAATAAATTCATTTCATAAAAATTGCTTGTATCCAACTTGTCAAATTCAATTGATCCATTACATCCCAGCTCATTGATCAATGTCTGCTGATATCTGTATATATGCAATGTGAAAGGTGGCATTAAGGTCAGAGACCTGCTATCACATCCGTCCCCTTAACCAAATGCCTAATGGAGGACAAAGAAATACCCTCGGCACCCATATCATCGCTCGACACCGACAAACCACCACAAGACACCAATCCATTATATAGGAGATACATACAACAGGCACCCACTAGAAATGGTCAGATACGAAAGTTCCAGCTTTCGTCCGAAATAGAATAAGTAAGATTTGGCTTACATGAGTATGAGACAGTAAAGCTGTCATATGTGCGCGCTACAATATTAAAAATGAAGCGGATTCAGTTTGTTTTCTGGGAGACTTCAATCGTAGTAATGCCGTTTGCTACCATTAACTTCATAATATAAAGCAGCTTTGAGATGTAAGTCCGTATTATGAGCACCTATAACGAAGTTGGATATGTGTCGTTACAATATCTGTTTTGCTAAAAAAAAAACCAGATCCATGATTTTCTCTCGACTTGATTTGATTGATTGTAATCTTTGCTAACAAGGCAAATATTGCAGGATCATGCCCTATTCTATTTAATTTATCATGCATCTTAAGAAAAGAGGTCATGACCAGACTACAGCCTCATTCTGCATGCACTATGTGTGCTGACGAGGGATGATTCGTTTGTGGTCGATATAGAATGCAACGGTTGGCCTGGGAATCACTGCTTGTATGATTGCAATGCAAATTGATCGTGTATTGGGGGCGTGGAATGGGCCATTTACTGTTGTTTTATGATATGTGGCGTTCATCGCGTTTCAACTCGCGTTTTTACAAACGTATCATCGCATTGCCTTTCAATGATGTCAGTTACATGTAATCTATGAAAGTTGATTCAGCGACGTATGTTAGTTGGCAAAGCGCCCGTTTATCGTTTGTGTTTTATCATGTCCTAAGTCAATAGCATGCGTCTATGAGCATGCACAACTTCTATACTGTGCTACGTTGATCGCACCTGTATCCATTGTAGATCGTATATTTATCACTCAGTGCAAGGTAGGATCATTCTAAGGCCGTTTGCGTTCAGATGAAATATTAACAAAAGCACATAGATCTGTGAAAAGTGATGACAATGGATGGCACTCTCATAAGCATCGTTTTTATCTTAAGTTGTCAAGTTTAATTGTTACAAACACTAAGTTCATACTGAATAGAAACAAATCCGAACATTATACACAGGTAGCTTCTTTATTATGGAGATTTCGTATCGACTAATTCCGAATATTTGGCGTCGGTAGTTCCTTTATAATGAGCCATAGCACCCTGAGAGCCATGTCATTGGCTTGCACTAAAGGATATTAAGCGACGGCGAAGGTAGGCGTACTTAGTTAATCATGGCAAACTTTCAATGTTACATAAACAAGGTGTCGCCACAGGAATGATCGGGGTCGTGGCTCAAGCAAATGCTTCAGTCGATAATTTGTCCGGTCCCAGGCAAAGTATTGCATTTTATGGTTATATTCCTAATCTCATTTTCCTTAAGGAGCAACATGGCGAAAAGCTGCGCAATATATTGGCACAAATCATTATGTATTATATATACCATGCCACTGACACAGGTCATGAAAAGGCTGTGGAAATCGTTCGTATTTACTGCCGTGAAATAACGCATAGAACAAGATTAATACTTCCTGCGCTGCGTCATTGTCCGGTATGGACGGCAAGCATTGCATGTTAATTGCGCAGGACTTCGCTGATTCATGCATTTATTCACCGGGGAAGTGAAAGCAATATGCTGATCGCATTGGAATTGGAATGGACAGGAACATTCTTTGATTTAACTACATACACGGACAGCCACATATAGGCTTTAACAAATTCATGCGGGTACATTCATCGCAATTTAAAGCAAAGAAAGGCTGAAATGATACAACTTCATTTGGAAATGCGGCATTCGGGTTTCCTGCATTGTTATACTTTTT
>CM067349.1:45585294-45595733 GCA_034190875.2 Urechis unicinctus | reverse complement strand
TGTTATCCGACTCATTCGTTAAGTGTAGTCAGGCTCATTCGTTAAGTGTAGTCAGACGCATCCGTGATGAGCTTCTGGAATAACAAGAGATGGCATTATGTTTATATGGCTCCGGGGAAAGGGACTATAATTGTGACACTAAACTCCTTCCTTCATGTGATTGACATAAATGCCCACATAGATATGTTCTCCACAGCCAGACCTGAGCGGTAATTGGGTAGGAATATTATAACAAATCTTTGCTTGTACAACACGTACGTGATGTGCTTTTGTTTTGCAATAGAGGATGGGTATGTCAGCTATTATGAAGCCAGTCGTACAGCGTTTGTCAACATTTCAATACGTCTCATAATATCTTATAACTGGCGTAACTAGATTTTGTGCCTGTACCTACTACTGTCAATTATAACTTGCAAGGTGGATAACTTTTGCTGAATCCAGGTTCTGCGCCCTTTTCTCCCTAGCTAACCTGACACCATAATTAGATTTCCTCTGGGTTTGATAATTTGTTCACTTGTTGTTTTGTCCATGCGTCATTTCTCCTGATAGACTTCTACTTGATTGATATTCATATCAACCCCTTGTCTCTCTACTCCTGGTTTATATTACGCACTTTTGTTTCGGTGCAACTTCTAAACGCTTATGTTTCCTTGTAACTATTGTGTATTACCATGAGAACTATAAAATAGTGTGGGCTGCCTATTACAAATATCCATCGTCTACTTAAGTCACTTCAAAACAAGGGACTTTCACTTTACAAATGTACATTTGTTTTCACTCCTATCGTAGATGACAATAATAGCATTGTCATGATATGGAAGTAGAACATTAAAAGTGACCATATATATATATATTATATATATATATATATATATATATATATATATATATATATATATATATATATATATATATATATATATATATATATATATATATATATATATATATATATATATATATATATATATATATATATATATGAACTCGTCGTTGTATACTCATGCGGAGCCTTAATATTCAAAACGGAATATAAACCAAGAGCCTTGTGGCTCTCTTACGGCGGTGTTGATCGTTTGATTACCGGGGTAGCGCCGACCGGATTGCTTTAGTTGGGATCGGACTATCCTGAATCACCCTATCGGCTTTCAACACAAGCACTCATCTTCTCCACCACCTGGTTATCCCTCTGCCAAACAGCTGAGACATATCGGCAACAACGAGCATTCTTTGGGTCGGATTGTTGGACATACTCACATCACCAGTATTGTAGGAGAGAGGCATCAGCTGTTAGCAATCTTGCGTTAAATGCTTCTAGATTGCAGTTTCTACCCGGCGAAAGCGCATCATGACCAGCAACTCGCTAGATAATCATTTCGTCATTTTTGCGAATGCAGAAGCAAACTTCGGTCATCCATGGTAAAGCATATGGTACATGTACTGCTCAAGAGACATATTGTGAACGTCTTTTATGCTTCACCGAGTTTGGACATGGTAATATTGGTCAATACAGGTTTTTTTATGTATTTATACAATGCAAATATTTGATCGACATATGTTTAAGCAGGTTCGAAACGTATTGTATGCCTACGATGTTGATTGGCAGGTACGACTCTGTAATGTTAAAGCGGCATTTAGATATATATATGATTTTCTATCAACGCTTCCCAAGCTGATTTTCTGGTCCGCTATCAACTAACTGCCTCATCATGTGCGGCAGTCAAAATAATGCTGGTTTCATTGCTTAGAAAAAGTCAATTAGCTAAAGTCAGTCGTATTGTCGGACAAGTGAGTGGATAAAACTATTAAAGATCACAATTATATGCCGCATCCCAAATACTCGTCGTATGCTGGCACAAAGTATGTAGTATTAAATTATATAAATTTAGTCCTGTAAACATCATACAATTGACGTAGTATATGTGTATATTATGTATTACACACAACATTGAATACATGCTATCTACTTATGGTATGTTGGATTTAATACCCACCCCTACTATTTTATATGACATATCATCTTTCGTGTGTAACGTTCAGTTTCAGCTACAAACCATTCTTCACACAATAACCGTTGTGTGACTGCGTATTTCGCTGGAAATAACGTCTATAATAACTACACAAATGTTTTTCACTTATCACGAAAATAAGTCTAATATTACAACAAACATCATCAACAACGAATCCATGGCACCTGTCACCCATACCTGTCACCCATGTTACAAATAGCACCTATCACCCCTGTTACAATAATCCTGTTTAGGTATCATTTTTTGCTACCTTAAGGCACGACTGCAACAGCAAGCAGCAAAACGCTCACTATACTATGCAGATAGTCTGATTATCTGTGTCTGATAGCTGGCTGAATTAGCTACAATGCAGACATTATGTTTAGCGCCTAGCAGATATTTGCAACATTGGTAACCTGTATATCATCCTTTGCATGGTATCACAGGGCCATAACTCACCGCACCAAGTTTGGTGGTGCCCTCAAGAGCCATCAAGAAATATTGCATTATAAATAAAAAGATTTCACGCAACAAGAATGCTCGTGGCGATGAACATGGAATTTTGTTCATTTTGATTAATTCATCCATTTATGCAACACCCTGTGTAGCCCTACAAGACGTCTGTAGACGTCTTACTTTCTCAGAAAACGACGCAATGAAAAAGAATTGAGATCGATTCAGACAACTACCAAACACCAAATATACCCAAGTGATGAGTTATAGAATGCAATGATGTTTTACGGACAATTTTATCCCTTTTCGGCGGGGGATTTCATCCATGGTAATTATTTATAGTTCGATCAATTTGGGAAGCGGTAAAAAGTCCGAAACACAGCAACATGTTTGCTTTCAAGTTCAAGACCACGTACATCGCGCATGCTCAGAATGACGACTAATGCTAAGCCCAGGGGGGGGGGGGGGCACGCTAGAGGTAGTATACATGTGCCGCGCGACCGGGTATGTTTTTTCGGCCTCTCGACTTGTACGACGGTTTATACATTCGCATAATACCTTGTACGACGGGGTATACTTTTTGCCATTCTCAACTTGTACAACAGGTACGGGTTTTCGAGGTCCCGCGGCACACCCCTATCCGAGTTAGGGCCAAGTGCCCCCCCCCCCCCCGGATGCTAAGGCAATGCAAATGAGGCGGCGGTAAATCACGCGACACAATATTTTTTTCAAAATGGCGATCATGGTATCTTGACTTTTCGAAATGATGTATCGATGGCATTTCTTGAAGAATAGCGTCGAGTTGGGGTAAGTATTTTGGACCGTGAGGATTGTTTGTTGTACAGGCTCTTGATATTTGTTATTTTTTGGATGCGTAATGGAGCACCCAAAACCGTGAAGACAAAAAAAACTTTTGTATATGTTATACCAGAGCCCCCCCATGACCTTCCCACCCCCCTTGTCCCCCCCCCCCCACGCGTTGACCACGTGATCATGTGACGTGTTTGGACTTGTTTGGACTTGTTTGTCACGTGGTGATGCTATGTGACCACGTGATATGATGTAAGGCCTAGTTTAGGTGTGTTGTTGAGTGTTTAAAGGTACTGAGTGGGGTTCTATAGAAATACATGAGAATAACAATGGGTTGGGTATATCCTTTAGTTTAAGACTTCTAGTCAAATGATGTACCCACGCCACTTGAGAATGTGACGTAACCCTTTGGGGATAACAATGGACTTGGGAAGTCGTGTTTGAACATGTTAGTAAATAGGTTAAGTGAATATTCATGATTGAGAATAACAATGGGTGTTAAGTATATCTTGTGGAAGGATTAAAATTGTAACAATGGGAATAAGTTGTAAGCTGTAATAGATGCGAATATGGCTGGAGTGAAGAAGATCTGTGAAGTTTGCTATTGATATGTTAATTAGTGAGAATGACAATTAGGATTAAGAATGTCGTCGAAGTTTAATGATAATGAGCCTTTCCTAATACAATACTTGGGAATAACAAGGCGTTGAGAATGTATTTGAAGTGCACCAATTGAGTTAAAGATCCTTGATCATGTAATAAGCCCCGCCAGGTGGTAATGACGTAACCTTCATGCGGTTAGTAATGGAATTGAGTATGTAGGCAAAGATGAAAAGTGTGAAGAAGTTTTAACGTGTGAAGGAGGTCGTTTGTGTGATGGAGCACTTAAGTATTCATGTGTTAAAAATGTTAAGACAATGACGCCAAAATAAGTATAACGCAATCAAATGCAATGCTGACGAAATACGCATCCCGATGTAAATGGCGCGCGAAACGAATTGATATTTCTGTTAAATGGGGTTGATGATAAAAAACAAACTTACCCTACAGAGAAGAAACATTCCCAAACTTTGCTTATTCCAAAAGAATCAGCGATAGTTCCATATTGAGATCTTTCCTCAAGTCAGTTTGTGTATGAAATGAAAAAATTTTCCTTCAGTTATGGGGGAGATTGACGACAGCTTTCACCACCCGCATAACGCTCATCATGCGACAATATTCTAACAGCTAGTTATAATACTTAACACGAGTTTAAGATTTGAGTTCACCTGACACTCACACACACAAGACTCCCTCTGCTTGATACTTATTATACGACCATGACACCTCACTAATAGCTTGTTGTCACGCTTAACACGAACTTAAGCATTGAGTTCGCCCGACACACACATACACGCCATTGTCTATAATCAGGGGGGGAATCTCCTCTTCCGATCATGAGTAAATTATGCTGATACATTCTGAACCGCTTACCAGGTTTACTGAAAATCGAGTGGGGTTTTGAAATAAAAAATATATACGGGAGGCACCTTCATATTCCTGAATAATTGTCGCATATAAATATGATACCAATGTTAGTGGTCAACAAAGCTCATCTTACGAGATAGAAATCACTCTTGAGCCAGATCATCACATCATAGTCGTTAGAAAAAATGGACTCATCCAGAACCCAAATATATTGTGAGTATATTCATTTGTCATATCATATATATATATATATATATATATATATATATATATATATATATATATATATATATATATATATATATATATATATATATATATATATATATATATATATATATATATATATATATATATATATATATATATATATATATATATATATATATATATATATATATATATATATATATATATATCGTGATATCTATCTGATTATTTATCTATTCATTTATTTATTTTTTTTTTTTGATAGCCCGTCGCAGAAAGCCAGTTCGACTGGTTGAAAATGACCCCAAGTGAAGTAGGTGAAGTGTATATGGATCTAAGATCGAAATACATGGAAAATGGGGGACTGACATCGGATGAGGCTGAAGTGATGAAAGAAATTTACACAGTGGGATTCATCAAACTTGAGGAAACCGCTTTCCCACCATTTGATCTATATGCACGTGTGTTAGATGTTGTTGCACAAGAACTTGTGACCTCTACAGAGGTAGTAAAATGTATCAAGAACCCCAAGTGGTTCCCGCGATCGATAGCCTTCGATCTGTTAGGACGGTGTTTTACTGCGGGGAAAATGTAATTATGACAGGCGCGACGGTGTGGAAGTTGTCACATTCAGGGGAATGACACCATATGAGATAATGAAATGAAATCAATAAAAAAAAAATGTATTAACCACACTCGTATTTTCATCCATCCTGATGGTGTTGTGAAACAAATGTACTAGCTTTTAAAAGTGAAAAGTGTATTACTCACCAATTCGATTCATCATTATGGCGCACCCAATTGAAGCGGTGAGGTTCGGTCCTAGCTAAGTCGGAAGTAAAAATGAGGTTTAGGCCTCACAGCGCATGCGCAACCCCGAAACCTCACAGCGCATGCGCAGCCCGTGATCAGCCTAATTAAAGCCTTTGCGCACGGCACTCGGCGTTGTTTCACGCTTGAATGCAGAGTGTCCTAATATAAAGTGGCTGTAATGAATGAAAAAAATTACAATCTGAGTCAGCTACTAGACCCAAGACGATCCAAGATGGAGCCAGCCAGAAAACGCTTTTGTCATCGTTCAAGTTCATCAGAGTGTAAGCATGAATTTTTCATTTAAATATTATTTATCCTAGTGAATTTAATTCAGAGCGATATCCGATGATAACTACAACTAAATAATAATAATAATAATAAAAAAAAGGCTTATTAAGAGTTTATCTTGAAATAGCTGTATTCAGACTAAAGATTGTTGTCATTTGGTTCTAGTACTTTGGGAGGGTCCAAATGACCAGGAATTGATTACATGTATGGTGGGATACGAGCGCGATCAAGGTAAAATATCAGTCGAGGTTTTGACATATATAACACTGTCATTAGTAGCAGAATCATGTTGAATGATATCAAATTCACTATGTATTTAGTTTTCTTATTCTTTAATCTTTATTTGTGTTAGCTTTGTGGGATAGTGATGTCAATGACAATGAGTTGTCATGTGTCATGGACGAGTATGCGTTGAACGAAGCGCATCAAGCTCTTGACGAATTAGCTGGCTTTCCCGTGTGAAATAGGTATGGATACGATTCATGGATTATTAATTGCGTCTGAACGTGAGCTCAACAAGATATATATAAAACAATATATATACCAACATATTACGATGGAATTTCGGCCTAGCACTAGTTGTTTCTGTTTTGACAGTGGAAGCTAACCAAGCAAACGTGGCAATCGACGACGGTCAGCAAGGTGCTGGGATGATGGGGAATGAAGATGAACCAGGTATGATCTTTTCATATTGTTGCTTGTGATTAATTAGAATCAATGAGGTGATTTGTTTAACTCTCTCTCTCTCTCTCTCTCTCTCTTCTTTCAGATGCTCTGGCAACCGGAATCGAGGCGCTCGAACTTAGGCACGGCAATGCCATCCGGACTTACGTCCGTATACGGCCGTTGCAGGATGTCTTTAATTTCGATTTGCGCATTCCAATGCCCACACTGAGAGAGGTCATCTTCGATCAGCAACAAGTGGCCATCAAAATAAATGCCAGCTACGGCTTTATCTTGAGGAATAATGAGAGTGGTGAACTCCGCTACTTTCATTCTTCAATAAATAATGCCCGGCTACTTCCGGCACCGGTCACAGTAAGAAATGCGGATGATATCGAAGCTTTCGAGAGGCGGATCGAACAGGGGGACATTCTGACATGGGCCCGTGATCAGCGCCCCAATTCCAAGTGGGTGGTTGTTAAAGTAACGAACCTGACAGTCTATGTCAGCAAGTTACTAGACCACCCTATTGGTTTTGCCCCTACCAAACTACCTCCTCATATCCAGAACAACAAGGCTATCCTAGGGCTGGTCACGGACATGAATTCTGGAAGACCGTACACTGACAGGCTATGCCTGTTTCGTTGTCTGGCCTTGCACCGTGGGGCCCCGCTTCGTGGATTGGAGAAGCTGACGAAACGGCTTTTTCGAGAGGCCTATCCTACTGGGGACATTGAAACATTTGTCGGTGTTCCTTGGGCCGACCTCGAAAAAGTGGAGGAGCGTTTCGATGTTAACATTTTCGTGTACCAATGCACTGAAGAGCAGGTAAGCTGATATATAAATAATTTAAGTGAAGCTTTACTCAATGAAATTGTAATTCGTAACTGAATATTTTACATGATTGTTTGTTGACAGGTTGCCACACTTGTGAGGCGGTCCCCTACTAACTATGCTGAAGCAATGTACCTCAACCTCCACGAGGGGCATTTCAGTTATATACAGAACCGGGATCGCTATTGCAAGTCTTACGCTTGCACCACATGTGGCAAACTGTGGAAACATGTGGGTATGCTGCATCGGCACCAAGCCACATGTATTGCGGAGACCGTGTATCGATATCCAGGCGGGGTCTACCACCCACCACCCACTATTTTCGATGTACTTCGCGATGGTGGGTTTGAAGTGGAGGAATCCGCCTATCCCTATCGAGCCACTTACGACTTCGAGTGTTATTTTGATAGGTCAGACATACCCACCAACTCGGACAAGGTGATATGGGAGGCTCGTCATGTCCCCTTGTCAGTCTCCGTATGTAGCAATGTACCCGGTTTCCAGGAACCGGTTTGCTTTGTTACCGAGGGTGATACGGATGAGTTGGTGTTGCGTATGATGACCCACTTGAAGCAAGTGGCCGATGCTGCTTATGTCATCCTACAGGAGAAGCACACCTCCTTACTCCAATGTATGGATGAACAACTACAAGAGCAGCTGGTTACCGACCCGGTAACCAAAGGGAAACATCCACTGGAGCAACTCATAGAAAAGTTTCAGAGTTATTTGATGGAATTACCCGTTATTGGTTTTAATTCCGGAAAATACGACCTGAACGCCATCAAGGTAGCTCTCATGCGGTACTTCACACAATACGATCCAATTAATTTTGTCGTAAAAAAAAATAATAATTTTCTTTGTTGTCTAAAGTCTAAAATTTTTAAATTTTTTTGGATATCTGCAACTATTTGGCACCTGGTTGCAATTACGACAAATATTTAAAAGCATACCAGTGCAGTGTAAACAAAGCCTGTTTTCCGTATGAATGGGTCACGTTGGATCGGTTGAACCACAGAGAGCTACCTTCTCACGCTGACTTTTATAGTTCGCTTCGTAATGAAAACATTAGCGAAGCAGACTATTTAGAATGTCAGCGTGCATGGGAGTCTGAGGGGATGACCTGCTTCAAGGACTATTTGAAATATTACAATAATATTGATGTAGTCCCATTTCTAGAGGCATTGGCAAAGCAAAGTCGATTTTACGAGGAGCGTAATATCGATATGTTTAAGCAGGGTATTAGTGTTCCGGGTCTGACATTGAATTACATGTTCCAGGATCTGGATTGCTTCTTCTCATTAGTCGATGGTAAAAATGAGGATCTGTATTGGCTCATCAAGAATAACATTGTAGGTGGGCCATCCATCGTTTTCCATCGATACCATGAAAAGAATGTGACTCAGATCCGACAGGTTCAATATCAGGACCAGGCCAAACTATGCAGTGGTATAGTCGGCTATGATGCTAATGCCTTGAATCAATATACCGTAGCTCAAGAAATTCCAAGCGGTCATCCAGTCAGAAGAGTTGCTCCAGAGTTTGCGCCTATCACTACAGATCTTCGCCATATAGCATTGGAGTGGTTGGAGTTTGTGGCTCACACTGACCACATTCACATCCGTCACCAACGCAATCATTTTGAGAAGCGTTTTGGTGCGCGACGGTTGCCTGTGGACGGTTGGTGTGTCCAAAACCAAACCATATACCAATTTCATGGTTGTTATTGGCATGGGCATCCCTGCACTGGCAAGACACACAATGTAACCCGAGACAAACCTATGGTAGACTTGTTGATGGAGACCCGTCAAAACACGGCTTACTTGAGAAAATTGGGTTATACTGTTTGTGGAGCAGTGGGAGTGTGAATGGCGAAGCCAGAGGCGACACTGCCCCTTGGTGAAAGCCTTCATTAACACCTTACCAGCCCCACCTCTACCTGCAATGACCCAAGAGGAAATTCTCAGCCGTATCAGAGATGGGTCTTTCTTTGGTATGGTGGAAGTGGATCTTCATGTCCCAGATGATTTGAAAGACCACTTCCAAGAAATGCCACCCATTTTCAAAAATATCAACATCTGCCGGGAGGATATCGGACCTGTCATGGAGCGTATGCAGAACAACATAAAATAATGACGGTAAAAACCCTTTCTTTTGCGAATGATTTTTATTTATATTATATTATAAATCTTAAAGTGCTATAATATCTTAAACTGTACGGTATTACTCATATCTGGTGGTTTTAACGTCTCACATCTACCAAACAATATGAAACCATGGAGGACCTTAATCGGTAGTTACCGAGGCGAAAAGCTGTTCTGATTATTATTATTATTTTTATTCCGCTATTAAAATGGTATCTATTAATTTTTTTTATACTATCATTAGCTTATAGCTAATTTTTGTTTACGATGCAAAACATGTAGTATCTATCAAACCTTTATTATTTTCTTCATTGTGTGTCTTTGTAGGCGTACCGGGGATGCTGATCCCAACCAAGCTATAGTGGCGGATACCATGAAGCTTCTTGGTAATTCGGGTTACGGACGCACGGTTACCAACCAAACCAAACATCGAAATGTAAAGTATGTGGATGAGCGTGGTGCAGCCAAACTTATTAACGATAAAACGTTTCGCACCCTAAACGAACTAGACGAATCCACATACGAAGTCGAAATGGCCAAAGCTTCAATATCGTTAAACTTACCGCATCAAATTGGTTTCTTTGTTTACCAATATGCAAAGTTAAGGATGTTGGAGTTTTACTTTGAATTTGTTGCTAAATATGTGGATAGGTGTGATTTCGAGTATTGTGAAATGGACACCGACTCTGCCTATTTTGCCATTTCGGGTCAATGTTTGGAAGAGGTGGTCAAACCTGACTTGAAAGAGGCA
>CM067349.1:45570681-45585194 GCA_034190875.2 Urechis unicinctus | reverse complement strand
AAACCCCAAACAGGGGTATGCGTAAAACCCACAACATGGTAAGGTCAACCAAAACAGGGAATGCTAAAACCACAACATGGTTTGGCTCCAAAAATGGGGTGGGCCCCCCAAACAACATGGGTAAGGTCAACCAAAACACCACAACATGGGTAATGCGTCACACCATGGATAATACGTCTCATAACACTACAACATGTGTAATGTGTCATACCACCAAACATGGGTAATGCATCAAACCACAACATGGAGGACGCATCACCCCACTACATGGATAACGTGTCACACAACTTCATGGGTAACGCGTCACACCACGACACGGGCGGTGTGTAATATGAACACTTAATTTCATATAGCATAACCTGTAACTCTACATACCTTTACGATTTCATGAAACCCGTTGGATAAATCTCGTTACAATTGGTTGCCTGATTTCGCTGTTCAATTCATTTAGAACTAAACGAGGTGTGGTAGGACGGAAGCGAGCTTCTGTAGACTTTCTCAAGTAATCGCCCTTATGTGATACAACGCCTTGCTATATTTAAAGCGAACTTCCTGGTAAGCTTCATAGTGACAAAATATTGCTCTGAATGATTTTTAACCGAGCTGCTGTGGGCATATGATAAACGCTATGATTTGCTCCTTATTCTTCGCGTTATGATTTGTTGGAGTTTCAACCAACGGCAATATTTCGGTCAGAGCGCGAGATATTTGATAGACGGGATAACTGCCCATACCTGCAAGCTATGCTTGTACAGGAGGGTGAGGTGATAGACACATGTAGAGAAGGGTGAGGTGATAGACACATGTCGATGACGTAGAAGTGATAGACACATATGTAGAATGTAGAATAGGTGGCGGAGATGGTAAACATATCGACACATCAAGAAGGGACTGATGTAATAAACACAATGAAAGGAGAGTGAGGTTATACCCACACGAGGAGGTGGGTGAGGTGTCTGCACTGGCGATCCCATTTGTGTTGGATGAATGAAATCATAGACTTTAGGGCTTGTACAGAAATCTCACCACATGAAACACGTACACAGACTGAAACCTCGAGTGACTAACATCTAACTAACAAGCGCTTAAAAATTTCCCAACGCCTGACACTATAACTGCGGGCTGGTACAGTTACCAGCCCGGCGGCAAGAGAGGTTACCCCCACCTCTTCTTATCTAAAAATTTAATTTCCTTGACCCGCCACATCGCATTCATCGTAACTTCTCTCTAATATCAGCCGGAAACTGAGCACGAAGGAGCCAAACTAATCTATTTTGCCTGCTTGCAAAACTATGAAGACTGAAGTCATTCGCAACTGCCGTTGCGACTCGGTTTTTATGTGCATCAAGAGCTCATTTCCTCATTAAGCCGCATGATATCTCTGCTTACAACGAATGACGGCAGTGACTAACTTTTTTTTTGAGATTCAGCAGAGTATATACGTGACTTCGGCACCATGTTTGCTGTCTTTCACTGCTTCTATCCGATCACGTACTGTGTTCAATATATGATCAGAGTGAAACGAAATCCTTTTCAACAGCGGAAACAATTATCTCTTCCATGACGGGAGCAATAGAATGATAAATACCTTTCTGTGTATACAACTCGACTCATCATACATGACAGCTAACCTTCATTTAGACAAATGGCATTTCGAACATCAAATTATGGCAAGAAAAAAACAAAACAGCTGGCTTGCTTTCCCGTGATTGCAATTACCTCGCCAAACATCCGTATGATCTCAAAGCAAAGCTTTTCCGAAGATAAACATCAAGTAAGACAGGGTTACAGTATTACGCTGGCACAACCATCATCGGGTGACTCTTCTGCCACACCCACAGATTCAGTGATGCATCTAGCATTGCCCGAAGAACCTACGCTGACGAAGTTTGAGTCCACATTATACACAGTAATGAATAAGAGATTGACCAGTATCACATCTTTAACATGTTACAGTATATTTCACCTAATTGGCCAATTCCAACATACGTTTTCATTGTGACAACCAGGTTTGGTAGCTATCTTTAACTTCAATACAGACGCTTCACTTTACAATTACTTTATTCATTTTTCCATGACATTATATCTTTTAATCAAAGTGTTAAGTGAAGCTATCGCCTGAGGTGCAGTCCAGCATTTTAGACGTTTTGGGATGCAGCCTGTCACCTATAAGTTAAGTTCATCCTTGGTCTGCGTTGACACAATATGCCATGTTCGTTGCCCATTTGTATAATCAAGGACCATCAGGACTCTTCATATCTTTCATGCAAAAGTAAAAAAGTACCTTCCATAAAAGCACCCCTGTCGCAAAAACTATTGCATATCATTCCGAATCCTAAACAAATAACCAAATCGTGAATATATCAAGCATCTTGTAAAACCGTTAGTACATGTCCGATTGTCGATTGTAATAACAATTTGGTCACATGTTCCTAGTGACCGCTTGCACTTTTACTTGACATATCCTTAAGGCTTCCCCTCACTGTGTTATATCGCATGCCTCAGAGTAGGAGAGGGTGTCAATCCTAATTACAAACACACGTCTTACTTTACTCTATCCTCAGAGCTTTGCCATTACAAATCAGCCCAGCTATCAGATTCACTTCACCTTCTAAAAAACAAAGCAACCACACAACGCCTATTTTTTTTTCAACATTAAAACTACTTTTTGTCCAGTTATTGTCTTGCGCAAATACCCACACCTAAGGGGAAAATTCCATAGACCCATCTTTTTATATAACAAATCCATACCATGCATTAGACATCTCACATAGTTAACCTTAAAGCCTGGTTCTTGCATCACTATCTCACTGCATCTGTTATCCAAACAATCATCAAACCTTAGCAGATGGAAGTACACACCGTCCCAGTGCATTCGTACTCCAATCTAACCATATAATAGCAAATCTACAAACTTCACATACCATCCAACCACAAATAAAATGGAGTCAGTATAAATTGGAGAGTGGCGCTTAAAAAGATCCACCATCATCCTGCTGTATCAGTCATTGTGCTGCCGTATCTCCACCCCCACCATCCACTTATCCAACCATCCACCATGGGTCAGTTCTTACTTCCCTGTTATCCAATCACCCACCATAAGTCAGTACTTGCTGCCCAGCCACCCAATCCCCAACACATCTACTTCAAATACAATAATCACCCTCATGGTATGTACCTACGGCCCTACTATTTCCGTCTTGTGGGATGTCAGCCAGAGCCTCAAGCCTAGCCTCTGACTTTCAATGCCATCCCACCTTGTATACATACGTTCCTCTAGTTGTCCTTTAGCACTCGCTAATATAATATGCATGTCAATTTACCCTATTTTGGGCATGATCAATAAAGCTTTTTTATCCTGCATTATGTAACCTAGTACTAGACATATCATAGCTATCTGTCACACTTATTATATCATAATCAAACATATATCATTATCTGTCCACCAATTATAACATTATTATATATGTGATGATTATCTCCACTGTAATACCTGTATCTCATCTGTAATTAATATTGCAGTGTACCTTCCCTTTGGGGATTGCTGCTGTACTATATTATGTAGCATCACTTGTTATGTACATGATGTGAACCTTGACTTTGACACAGCTAGCTACTTGCTACTTAAATAACTTCTACAACAAAATCTAATTATTTGTACCCAAACAATGTTTGTTACTCGACTCCTTGACAAAATAATAAGTTAGTGTTGGTGTGCCGTTAAACCCTATACTTATGAATTTATTCAGGTAATTACACGGGTATATTAAATTTAGCACCTTTAACTAACGTTCATCTCGATCAAGCCAGTATCACGCATAACATGTTAAATGGGGCCCCCACTACGTGTCGTGAAGTTGTGGTCTTAGAGGGTGGCGTTTTAGGTGATAATATATCCACAAACATCCCTTACCCTGTCTTAAAACGTGATATTGGCGGTCATGTGCTTGAGTTGAAGGTTCAGTTACAGGGTAATAAAGGCAACCTACTGGACAAAAATGACCATCCTGTGAGTGTTGTTCTGGAATTTACAAGATTTCAATAAAAGTGATTATCTATGGACTCCACCTGTAAATATATTACCTAATTGAAATCCCCCCATGCAACTGAGCAGAATAATAAGGGACATGGCTAATACAGTGCATATGTGGTCATTTGGTGATAGTGCCAAAGGTTTTGATCATGATTATCCTGATCGATTTATCGCTGTTGGGACACCCATGACCCCTAAAGCAACCTCACGTCCCCCTAAAACTTGCCCACGCCCCCACAGCACTCCCATGTCTGCAGGGATCGTGGCTACTCCAGTTGTGCAGCTGGATATCCAATTAGAGATTGGCCGGTATAGTGTTGGTTGTTATCAAAAACTGCAGCTGGCTCGGAATTGGTTCCACTGAGACATGCAGAATCAGATGTGTGAATGATTAGTGTATAGCCCATAGAGCTCGCATGAAGCGCCACAATTTAGCATTCCCAGTTGCTTTCAAAAATGTGGTGTGGGCACTCACAGCGAATAGAAGCTATGTCTGCTCTGCATGCTAGAAATGTCCAGACCAAACAAGCCCATGCTAAGCGATTGCTTAAGTTCACGATGTGAGAACTGCTTACCAAAGAACCCCGCCTTAAAAAGATAAAATCTCAATAACACTTTGGAAACATTTTGGTGCATAATAAATTCTCAATTAGAGGTTGTAACATTAGGTGTATACTTCAATCTCAATAAGAGGTAGGGGATATTGACGAATACTGAAATGACACATACAGCGAGCATAACAGGTTCATACCAATTAGAACAGGGAAAAATTCCCTATTCTCTAGATGACGGTTTGCGCTAAAAGCACTCGATGAAGTGGCCTAAATTAGTATCTATTTTGGAATTATGGCCAGATTAAGGGTGGGGAAGAAAAAAACCAAAGTAGCCATTACCAGTGCCAAGGAGAGAAAAACCAGTGTCAGTGCTAAGAAAGAAAATTACAGTGCCTAGGCCAAGGTTAGTTTTCAAAAAGACTCGGTGGAATATTAAAATCATAAGGCACGTTCCTCCCTTGTTGGGATTAATTAGAGGTCTGCTTAGTTTCTGGTTCTTCCAAACTGCATTGGCATTGAGGCCCAGGCTTACACTGTTTTATCTAGATTTACAAGTGGCATCTTGTTATAACAGAATATCTCAGGAACTTTGGTATTTAAACTTTTCCTTTAAACCATAGTCACGAAGACACCAACCACACAGAGACTACATCAAATTGCATGAGTTCAGCCTCAAGATGCAATACCTTGAGAAATATATTCTACTATGTACTTGAAACAGTTGACACAGCTTTAGTTACTGTTGGTATGTGCCTTGGCGAGGTAGCGTTGGTGTAATGTCTACAATGATTGTCATTCTTATTGCCGCTCTATTGGATGATACTGGGGCCGCTTGTCGCTGATTGCACATCAAGGTTAAAAAACATTATCAGATCCGTGCTCTGGCGCAGAGGATATTCAATACCATTGCTGACATCGTGTCTACAGCACTTGAGGATGGCAATAAAAAATATACCCAAATAAAGGCTAGATCTCTAAGAGAATACACGACTGTTTTAATCGATGAAAAAAATGCGCTGATCCAATGTGGGAAAAATAAAGCATAAGAAGAAATCAGTGAATGATATTGCCCAACCTCAATTCACCGACTGATTCACTCGTGCATATCCTTTATTAATGCCCCTCTTCAGTTCACATGAATTGACTTGAGGCAATGCTTATGCTCTCCTTTAAAGACTATGTGGGTTTTGTTGTTGTGCAGGACTGCATGCGCCTACGCAACTCACGTTTAAGTACACATTCCCATAATGCATACAAGACAATTCAATAATTCTTAATGAGCCGGGGAAGTTTCAACTCCTTAGGTTTCTTACATTTTCTTGCTCTGAATAAAGTCGTGAGGTCAATGATATATTGACGCAGGTCGTGAGATCAATTGTGCATTAAAGCAGGTCAACACGTCAACAGTGTGATGAGCAACATATACAGGATAATGACGCAGGTTGTGATGTGAATTATATATTGACGCTAGCGTCGACAATCTGGCAAAATCTGGCAAAAACTGAAAATAAACACGATGTTTGTGAGGTCAACAGGAAGTTCACTGAAAATAACAATAGTTGAATACCTCTGTATAGTTATGTCATGAATTGAGGCTTCTACTCCACTTAAGTATTACACAGCTGTGATGATTCGCAACTTACCTGCATATGCTAACACGGCTTTATGTACATTATAATATACACACGTATTACACAGTTGACTGTCAGTGAGCTTGAAAGTTATGTACAGGATTTGGAGGTGCTCGTCAGAGACTTGGAAGTAGCTCTAATGTTTTCAGAATAACCTCTAATTTTTGCTGGCTTGAGTGAAATATGCTTGCCCATTGTGTGGCTACATCACGCTAGCGAATAGCTGACGCCTGTCTGCTTATGAAGCCGTCACGCGTGACATGGTGCTATCCTTATGCGGAGTTTCAACTATATAAGATAAACAAGTTGATAATGGATGTGCTGCACTGGCTTTCATTGTAGCCATATAGAAATGCATGTTATAATCACCCATACTTCTCTTTTGGTTTACATCAGGGTCAGACATATTTTACTGAGCCATATTGCTACATTATTGCAACATGATCGATATCGGAAACGATGACTTAATGCGATTTTATTCTATTAATAGCTTTATCTGACCGCTTCTTTGGATGTTGTAAAACATCTGAAAATATATTATCGGTAAAGGATGAATAATAGTGTTGTTTGCCAGGTATTATTGATGTGGTGCGTAATTTTGTTTTATTTCAGCAAATTCATTGAGTTCATTTACTTAAGGACGATTTTGTCAAATTCATTATTTTAACTTGAACAGCAAACTTTAAAATCGGGGCAATTCAAGGAACAAATTCTTTAGCTTAGCATATAACTTGAATTGGAACGATAAATCAATGTTGGAATCCCCCATATTACCGATTACAAATTTGATATCAAGTTTATCATGTAAATTATTAGTCAATTAGTAGTATACATAGTAGCGGTTCTGGGACACCACCACCATCTATACTATTCTCCCTTTTCCTCGGACCCTACCCCACAAACGGGACCGAGGTTGACGTGTAGCCAATATATCTTATGACCATCACCCCGCGTAGCATGTTCATTCCATGACGGAACTGCTTCTTGGTGAACAGTGACTCCATGCACTGTGCGTGGCGTAGGTGTTTCTTGACTATAACCTTCTTCACTACCTTTGCCCTTTTTATATTGCCCTCGTCAGACATCAGGGTGGAGTACATCTTAGGGCGCAAGCCTACATACTCCTTGATAGGCACACCAGCGCACTCATCCTTCATCTCTCCTAGCACCTTCTTGTTTACGTTACTGAACAAGGGATGGGAAGGATCATAGTTGCTGGTCTCAAAGAGCTCACTATCCTCTTGCATGTCTGCTTACACATCAGTTGTGCGCAACCACAGAAGCAGCGAGTCCGTGTCTGTGTATAACAAGCCAAAGATGCTACCATATCTGGACTCATTGTGCTATAATAGAAGTCGTACATCAGGTGCTTGGAGAGGTCGAGTATGCACATACCTACATACACCGGACGATATGACACTAAGCGGGTCTTGTGCATATGCAGGGCGGCCAGGTCATCATCGAACACTTGATGTCAAGCATAGGCGGGCCTGGCCACAAGCCTGCATATTTTTTCCTCTTCTGTCGAGTGCATAATTTTGAGATTGACTCGCTTTCTGAGATTCTCCATTGTCTTAGTTGTTCATCAGCTTGTACAGGTCCTTCTCAATGTCGCTGGTGGTAGCGTTACACAGGTCTGTGTTCATGCGAATGTAAGGCTCCATCCAGGGGCTCGGATTGAATACAAGCTCACGGTGTATCTTGGTAAGCTTCATTCCCTGAGATAGGTAAAGTTTGAGATTCCTATAGTGGACCACATGCTTCTCGTTATTGAGCATGTTGGGCACCAGCATCTCAACCTCACTTCCGTTGCTCCCCAATGCACCAAGAGATTCTTCTGGTAGTCTATCAACCATTCATTCTGCACAGACATTCGCTCTGGCGCTAGTGGATAATCATTGTGATCAGCATATAACTCTGCAGGGTAATCCAGAACTGTTGGATTGACGGCAGCGAGGCATCAAACTTATTTCAGCCATTCATAAACTCATTTGGATACATTCCCTTGCACAGTAGTAGCTGGCGTTTCTTTTCATCAGGCTCATACTTCATACAGACATCACTGCAAAGGCGTCTGAGTTATTTGCAGACACCAGCTTGTCAAGCTAGGCCAGGAGGAACTGCGCATTGTCTTAACTGTCAGATCGATAGGGATATATACTTCTTCATATTGTTTGGGATACAGTTGAAGTTTCACCATTAGCGCCTCAAATTCAGCGTAGATAACAAACGGGGCAGCCAGCTGTTTCTACCAGTTTTGGAGGGAGAATATGTTCTTCCCTTCCTCAGGCATATCCACTCGCACAGCATTTTGCCCTATCCCAATACACTCAGGTTTGTGCTCAGAGAGCAGTTTATCATTGGTATAACCATGTAGGCATCACT
Organism: Urechis unicinctus; assembly: GCA_034190875.2. Lineage (NCBI taxonomy): Eukaryota > Metazoa > Annelida > Polychaeta > Xenopneusta > Urechidae > Urechis > Urechis unicinctus. Next base: position 45,576,591 of record CM067349.1, on the reverse strand, counting down.
CACAGAAGAATTTGCGGTGTTCGTGTTTACTCTATTCATACATGAAGCGGCTCTTTTAGCGATATTATAACCATAAACATCGCTAATACTGTGTCAAAACGTGTTACTGGCGGAGCTGTGAACGAGTTAGAGGTTCAGTCAGGGAATAAAAAGGGACATTTTGTGACCAATCACAACCTTCCTGTATGTGTTGTCCCTCAATTTACAAGATGTCAATAAAAGCGAGTATTTATAGAACTCAACAAAAAACGGATCAGAGCACTGACCTCTCTGAATATGCAACAAAAGCCAATGTATCTATTTTTGACCAAAAAAGGTGGCAGTATTGTGGATGGAGACCTTAAAATGGGAGATAATAAAATATATGGGTTGGGAGACCGGATGCTGCTTACAAAAAGTGTGTTGATGTCTAACATAGACAGCAGAATAGGGACCTGGGAGAATACGTAGCTGAAAGGACAAAACCCCTCATTACTATTTGGGCAGAAGCAAGTGACGCTCTTCAATATAGATATGAGTGGTCGTTTGGTGATGGGGCCAGGGGTCGAGACTCACGAGACTCAGGCTGTGGATACACCATGTTATCGAATGGTAAGATCATTTGTATGGGGTTGTCTTCTGGTGTGGGTGCTGATACTGGTATTATAGCAGTCGCTCCTGTTATAAATGGGATAAAGCAATCGATAGGGATAAGTAAACCTGCTGCCCAACGGGCTCTTTTAATACCTTAAGACCAGCCTTTACAGCTGGAACAAGGCAACGTTAATAACTTGTTTACACTCACTCCAAACATAATTGCGACTTGTTCGTATCACTCCTTATTGAACTTGACATATAGACTTATTTATACAGCAGCAGTATGAAACAACAACAAACCATTCCTACGGCACCGTTATATCCAGAACTACCTGATAATAAGCCAGGGCACTCCTATAGGTTGAATGAAGTCAGTCTCAAGAAGCAATACCTAGAGAAAGAAATCTAAAAATATTGTGCTATGTAAAAACAAATAGGCGTGCAGTAAACTCAATGGACACAGTAGACACTTCTTAAGTTACTTTTGGTATGTGTCTTGGCGCAAGTGGTGTAGGTATAATGTCTACAGTAGTTGCCATTCCTATTGCCACAGAGTTGGGTGTTACTGGAGCCGCTTGTGGGCTACTTGGAATTGCTGGCAAACTTGCCAGTCGGCAAAAAGCCATCAACAGGGATGCTTACAGGTTTTTGTAAAAAAAGAGGAAAATTTGCCGGGGTTCATGGGGCCGGAAAGGCCCCCTTGTGGGTCCAGGGCAGGTCCTCGCCAGTTCCCGTTTTTATTGTAATGTGAATAGACTAACTGTATTTGCTTTTAATTTTAATTTACAATTTAATATCTCTCAAGTGTTTTGTGTTTTAATAAAAAAAGTATCTATCTATCTACATACTTAAAATCAAATAATTACGTGTGTTAGCGATGCATTGATGGTTGAAATTTTACTGTGATAACTAATAGCAGTTTACCGCACACATTTTGGGGCAAAAACTTTTATTTCACAAATACATAAGTTAGAATATGAAAGTAAGCTGCTAAGATACAACGACTTATATTACAATATTACAAATGCACACTTTAATTCTGGACAGGACCCGTCAAATGTGCGCAAGCTCGCAGTAGCTTCCGAGCACTCCTTTCCCCAGCCATAAATTCCTCCCAATATTTGAACAACTTTGCTTGTAGGTTAACATATTTTCTTCGCTGATAGCGACGCACCTTTTTTTCGGACACGAGGCGAGTTTGCAGAGAGACAAGCTTAGATTCGTTGTGCAATAGTTCTATCAGTAGGTACATGGGGAGGTTGGCTTGGATCGCATGGCAGTTCAGTCTGTTGTGCCATCCCTCTAAATCGTTATTAGTCCTAATGGGACGAAAAAACACTCCATTCTTTGGGTGCCCATAATGGATCATCCAGCCATGTGGCGCGTATGTATTCACAAAGTTCGATGAGGTTTGGGGTAGTAGCTTGGGGAAGCAGCTGTTGACATTGGCACTATATGCTCGTGGGGCAAATATGGTAAACTCATCAGCTTCTTGATGAATTTGTGAGTCGCATCATCCTCTTTGTAGGCCTTTGTCAATCCAAGGTGCTGCACATGACGCCAGACCGCTTGCGTCCAATGGAAGTTGCAGCCACGCATCTTAACCTCCGGCATCACTGCAGAGAACGCCCTCCACATAGCTGACTCGAAGTCACAAACTATTTCCTTTATTGATGGTCCTGGTGACAGTTTATCCAATAGAGCCTGCATTACTTTTGCATAATCTCGTCGACGCTTGCCGGACATGAGGGCGAAAGCTAAAGGAACCTGCTTCATGTCACCACCGTTCTTGACGAATGCATGTACAGAACAAAGTTGTGTGAAAGGGCGCCGTACAACTTTAAATGTGGCATCAATATACCACGTTTACCTGGGAAAGAGTTCTGAGCATATCCTCAGCAATCGCCACATTGGCTCACCGTAGCTCTGCAAAATGTTGCTTTGTTCTTTACAGAACATCTCCAGTATACACCGTTGCTGGTTTTCTTCTTCACCACATACGTGTAGTCGTTGCTGTCAGCTAGTTTGGGATTTCCACGCTGACTTGCAGATTGGATGGTGTCATAACTGATCTGTGTTGATCCACTGTCTACTTCAATTTGCCGAGGAACAGGTTCTGTGTGTTGCTGTTTTCTTCCTCAACAACTGTGGGAATTTCGAATGAGCCGAAATTGTCTGTCTCCTCTGGGTCGACAAGCTGCATTGGTTCTTCTTGTGCAGAAAGGTGAGTGCTGTCTGCTAATGGAGAAGATGGCAGTTGTTCATTACAAGGAATACATGTAAACTCAATGTTAACCTCTTTAGGTACTGCTCGTCTGTATAGAACTCTATTCCCGTACCACAGGTACGATGTTGCCATCTCTGGCAGACATCGCACTGCAGTGCTTCTTGACGAGTTGTAATAGTCCGATTATTCACGAACCACAGGCATAGCGAATTTCAACTCTGACAGACAAACGATTGACTGCCAGAGAGTGTAGTAGTAGTCCGATTATGAAATATTTTTAGGTAGCTTATATACAATTTCATATAACGTCGTTGAAGGGTGAGAATCACACCTCAGTTTCAATGACGCGCAAATCAAAGTGTTTGCGTCCTGTACGTCATGACAAGTGAGTTGTGAAAACGCGAGTACACGATCAAGGGGTACATGACGTGACACATGGTTAGTTGTGAAAACGCGAGTACACGATCAAGGGGTACATGACGTGACACATGGTTAGTTGTGAAAACGCGAGTACACGATCAAGGGGTACATGACGTGACACATGGTTAGTTGTGAAAACGCGAGTACACGATCAAGGGGATACTGTGACGTGACACATGGTGAGTTGTGAAGATCTACATTTAAATTTTTTATTTTCATGATCACATTAAAATTATGAAGTGATAGAAGATAATTAACGTACATTTATTGTGTTAAGATGGCTTACCAGTGATGAAGAAATATTTATGTCATTTTCGTATGATAGTACTATGGCATTTAAGTATATACGGCAATGTAACAATCGACAGTATATAAAAAAACAACATGAAAATATGCTATATTTTTGGCCCGTGAACACGAGGTCATAATCATCACACACCAGCACATACAGAAATTACGTTGCTTATATAAATTGATAGTAATACAATTTGGAGCAACTATTTAGCTCAAATATGCTGTGTGCACTCCAATCATAGTTGAACACAGTCGTGCACTCCAATCATAGCGTGCACATCAATCATAGCGGCATATATGAATCACAGCAGCGTAACCTACTCCACGTAACACTTTGCCATGATGAGTGGAGACAACCGGCAGATAGAGCATTACAAATACAAGTTAATTAGGAACATAATATTAGTTAAGGAGGTGTAAATGGTATAAAAAGCTGCACAAAAGCATCATTTGTTTGCAGCTAACGTTGGTTTAATTATCATCAATACATTGTAGTAACAACTCTATGTTTCAACAATCAGTCCATTTACCGCTCAGTCAGAGCATCACTGCCTATGCATTTATCTGTCAATTTGAGAACTGAATAAGCTGCATATATCAAAGAGCCACAATGACACCCGTCACACATAACTGAATCCCGAGTATCATCACAGGTTAGAGTAGGACAGTAGTTGATACATAGTAAAATAACATGACAGTGAAAAAAACATATTATGATCAGGTCATTCTAAGCATTTCTGAAAACTACTTGCATAATTAAGTTTTGCATCGCCATTATAGCCAAGTTGTAAACACTTAGTACGTAAATTGATCAATCAAAACGAAACGGAAGCTTTTACAATGGAGACAAAATTAACAAGTTCAAATAAGAATCTTAATCATTTAACGGAAAGCAATCCTGTAAAACACCTTTGAACTAAGATAAAAGCATGATGTCATCCGATAAATCGTCACGTGAGGGAGAATTCATCATTCCAATAGCAGTTGCTGCATCACTTTCCAGCGTGACGTCATCAGAACCCCCGATAGAGTCAACGCGTCCATTTGACTCTTTTTGGCCTTCCGGTGTGTTCAGAGGATCGCATGCTCGAAGCGCTCTGGCCAATCGTTCCCAGAACAACAGCCGTCCATCGCTCTCGGACGGCCACTCTATGTAAACCTTCCGTCGTAACAATCTATGGAGAGTCTCATTGATGGAGTGACTGGGTAGAGATTCAAGCAAGACTGACACAATGACATCTTTACCTTCCTCACCCATCTTGGTGTGAGCAATGTCCATTTCAAGGCGACACCAGTGGCTGTCAACAAAACTGGGCGATAATACCAGGAGAGTGTGTCGCGATTTGTCAATCCTATCCACCAGTGCTTCAATCAAAACTTCATTGGGATAGATATCCCGCTGGTACAAGCATAGACGAAGACCCGCGCTTGGTTTCAAGTTCCTCAATCAGTTCTTCTGTGACCCACTCTTCGTTGTCTTTGCTGTGAGCGATAAATGCATCATATTCGTAATCCTCCTCGATTTGGCGATGTCGCCTCCAGTTGCTGTGAAGGAGGTACCACCAGTAGCGGAAGTACCAACGCTTACAGTAAGCCGTGATCAGGGCGAAAATGACCAGGGTGCTCAGCGCGGACACGGTCACCGACGTCGCCACCAGTCTCATCGTGTTGGGGAAACAATGTTGAGTCAGGATTGTCGGGTCTACTTTGAAGGCCTGAGTTAAACCTGATACCGGATGCAGGCAGATGTGCTGCTCTCTGTTAGAAAATGTTATGTTGGTAGTTTGCATCCACTCCACGAAAGGAATGTTGTCACAGAGACAAGACAAGTGGTTAGAACGCAAGTCTATTGATAACTGACTGCCTCCTGGCAAGGAAATAAGCACGTCGAGCTCGTTTCGCATTGCAGCAGGTAGCGTAGCCAGTCTGTTGTTGCTGAGGTTGAGCGTGCGTAATTGATGGAGCATGGATATGTTTGTGTTCCATGTGGAGATTGCATTACCACTAAGATTCAGGTGCACGAGTCGAGGTAAAGCCCCGAGTACATTGCCAGACGGAAATTCCTCCATCTCATTGTCGGCCAAATCAAGCACTTGCAATTGTGCATTACTCCAGAAGTAAAAGATACCGTCGATAAATAAAGATCTGAGTTTATTTTGTCCAACAAGTGCAACCCGGAGTGCACTAAAACTACTGAAGAACGTTTTTGAGAAATGTGTTGCCCCATTGTTTTGTATGTTGAGTGTTTCTAAATTGTTTAGATTAACTATTGTCGTATTTCCTGCAAATGGATCATATCCAAGTAAACCAGTGTTATCTTGTATATCAAGATACTTGAGTCTGTTTGGCAGGGATATGCAAATGCAATGGATATCCTTCAACCTTTTCGTATT
>CM067349.1:45530921-45561691 GCA_034190875.2 Urechis unicinctus | reverse complement strand
CATATTTGATAGTACCGCGGCCTGCCGTACTTGGCGCGCCACGCGCCCCGCTCACCCCGCGCCGAAAGCAGATTCCTTTGTTCAGCGCGAGAGGCAGGCTGTTGTAAACAAGCCAGCGCCGAGCCATCAGAAATTACACCCACTGTACTTCAAACTTACTTTATGAGAGAACTGTCATATATTTTGAGCAGAAAATTTTACACCTGTGTTCAGAATTGAATGGGCTTCCTTCGAGCGCAGACAAATTCACGATACGACCATTCACGACGGACGAACGACGCTATAACTTCAGATTTCAGTACCGTTTTTGCTTTGATTCGTTCAAAACCGGAAGTGACGCAACCGATATCAATAAATTTTGCGGATTAGATTCGCGCTGTTCATGTCAACATCTGATTTAATTTTTATCACCATTGAACTGATATTTACGATTTTATTAGCAATCGAAAATTTGACGAAAATTGACTGAGTGAAATTTGCTTTTTCAACTCAACGCGCTTTGAAAAGGAGAAATATATTGATTTCATATGTCAATTATGAAAGTTTGGTAATTCCATCAGCTTTCAGAAAATATAAATTTTGTTACGATCGGACCATAATTATTGAATCAATTGCGAAATTAAAAAGTTTAGAGAGTTTGGCTACCAGAAATTTTCGACCTGCTACGATTTTTTTTACAATGCATTATTTACAACTAAGTATATTTAGAAAAAGTTTACAATTACATTATACTTTCAGAATATGTTGACTGTAATGATATTTAATTGTAAAGCATGGACATATTGAGCATTGAACTTGTGTCAGTTTTTATAAACTTTGATGCTTTCGTGACCGGAAGTGACGTCATCGACATTCATGAAATCTATGGATCCGACTTAAGCTGTCATGGAGCACAAGTGACCCAATTTTCATCATTATCAGACATATATTGACTGTTTTATAGACGCTCAAAATATTCATGAAACTTATGTTGTCATTCTGACCGATACCACGATTTTTCGACCTGGGGCGCTTGGGAAAACTGTTGGTTGGATGGCCCCATATGAAATTAGAAAAAGTTTGCAATTAGAATGAGCTACACGATGATGTAAATTTTGTAACGATCCGACCATTATTAACGGAGTTATTCGAGATACTAATTTTTCACTTATTCGATGACCTTGACCTTAGTTTCAGTTCAAGGTCAAAACAAAACCTCTCGGTTCTGCGCATTAATCACGCCTAACGATTGAAGAAGAAATAAATGGAAATTTTCAAAAATTGCGACCTGTATCGCGAAACAAAAAAATGTTAACTAACAAACATACATACATACATACATCCAAACATACAAACCGGACCGATCGCCATAACTTGGCTCTGAGCCAAGTTAACAAGATGCCCATGAAACCATGGGGGAACTTGGCCTTTTAAAAATGATAATTACCAAAAAAACCATAATTTATATACACCCAGGTATCACGAAAACCATTATGATTACAAAGTGATTCATGGGAAATGAAAAATCATAAGGCACAAATCATCATTACGTTATCATCGTTATGATGTCTAGTGGGAACAATCGATAGCCAAGAGTGATAAAAAAGTATTGACTAGCATTGTTTCGTTTGCTGTGTGTTGCATCGATATGCTAAATATTTGAGGGGACATACATTTTGACAGTCAATTGGACTGGTTCGTGTTGCAGCTTGCCGGCTTCACGTAAAGCGAGCTGGCAGCAGCGGCGACCTTTGTGAGACTATCAACCTTAAACATTCATTCAGAAGCCAAATAACGTCAAGCAATAAAACATCCGTATCAATCAATAATGAACAAAATTACTATGGGTTTATCAATCATGTTGAGTGTTTAGCTGTTGTTGGCACCTATTATAGTTATGATATATATATGACAATACAGATAAGTGTGCTAGGCCGCGTGGCGTAGCGGCACAGTTTTGGACTTCCATGCCAGAGGCCGGTGTTCAAATCCCGTACACGGACATAATTTTTTTTCCCAATTTTCGTGCCACAACAATTATTTCATCTCAATTCATGAGAACACGATTCGTGCTGTCGATGACAACAGCTGAGCAGTTTTTTATTACTATAGAACTGATATTTGACGAAAATTTACTGAGTGAAATTTGTTTTTTCAACTCAACGCGCTTTGAAACCGACGAATATTTTGATAGCATATGTCAACAATCAAAGTTTGGCAATTGTATCAGCTTTCAGAAAATGTTAATTTTGTTACGATCGGACGATAATTAGTGAATTTATTGCGAAATCAATAAGTTGAGAGATTTTGGTTACCAGAAATTTTCGACCTGCTACAATATTTTTAACAATGCATTATTTACAACTAAGTATATTTAGAAAAAGTTTACAATTACATTACACTTTCAGAATATCTAAATTGTTTAAAAATGGAACTCTAAAGTACGGACGTATTGAGCATTGAACTTGTGTCATTTTTTTGAAAACTTTGATGCTTTCGTGACCGGAAGTGACGTCATCGACATTCATGATATTTTAGGATACGTCTTGGTATGTTGCTGAGAACATGTGAACCAAATTTTATTACCATCGGACATGTATTGACGGTTTTATAGGCGCTCAAAATATTCGGGAAACTTATATTGCCATTTGGTCCGATACCACGTTTTTTCGACCTTAGACGCTTGGGAAAAACCGTTGGTTGGATCGCCGTATGTAAAATTAGAAAAAGTTTGCAATTTGAATGAGCTACACGATGGTGTAAAGTTTTAAACAATCGGACCATTATTAACGGAGTTATTCGTGATACAAGTTTTTCACTTATTCGATGACCTTGACCTTAGTTTTTGGTCAAGGTCAAAACAAAACCTCTCGGTTCTGCGCATCATTCATGCCAAGCGATCGACGAAAAAAAAATTGAAAAATTTTAAAAATTGCGACCTGTATCGCGAAACAAAAATTGTTTACAAACATACATACATACATACATACATACATACATACATACAAACATACGAGATGCCCATGAGGACATGGGTGAACTTGGCTAACAGTGTCGGAAACTTTTTAAAATTTCAATATTGACCCAAAATTGACCAAGTTACTCTAGATTTATCGATAAACTATGATTCAGAGGCTGACACAAGGAAAAGCATATTTTCATATTTAATAGTACCGCGGCCTCCCGTACTTGTCGCGCTACGCACCCCGCACCCACGAGCGAGAGCAGATTCCTTTGTTCAGCGCGAGAGGCAGATTGTTGTAAACAAGCCAGCGCCGAGCCATCAGAAATGACAACCACTGTACTTCAAACTTACTTTATGGGAGAGCTTTCATATATTTTGAGCAGAAAATATTACACCTATGTTCAGAATTGAATGGGCTTCCCTCGAGCGCAGACAAATTCACGATATGACCATTCACGTCGGACGAACGCCGATATAACTTCAGATTTGAGTACCGTTTTTGCTTTGATTCGTTTGAAACCGGAAGTGACGCAACCGATATCAATAAATTTTGCGGATTAGATTCGCGCTGTTCATGTCAACATCTGATTTAATTTTTATCACCATAGAACTAATATTTACGATTTTATTAGCAATCGAAAATTTTACGAAAATTTACTGAGTGAAATTTGCTTTTTCAACTCAACGCGCTTTGAAAAGGACAAATATATTGATTGCATATGTCAATTATGAAAGTTTGGTAATTCTATCAGCTTTCAGTAAATGTAAATTTTGTTACGATCAGACCATAATTAATGAATCTATTGCGAAATTAATAAGTTTAGAGATTTTGGCTACCAGAAATTTTCGACCTGCTACGATTTTTTTTACGATGCATTATTTACAACTAAGTATATTTAGAAAAAGTTTACAATTACATTACACTTTCAGAATATGTTGACTGTATTGAAATTTAATTGTAAAGCATGGACATATTGAGCATTGAACTTGTGTCATTTTTTGAAAATTTTGATGCTTTCGTGACCGGAAGTGACGTCATCAACATCCACGATATTTTAGGATACGTCTTAGTATGTTGCGGATAACATATAAACCAATTTTTATTACCATCGGACATGTATTGACGGTTTTATAAGCGTTCGAAATATTCATGAAATATTTGTTGACATTTGGAATGATACCACGATTTTTCGACCTGGGGGGCTTGGGAAAACCGTTGGTTGGATGGTCCAATATATGAATAAAAAAAGTTTGCAATTGGAATGAGCTACACGATGATGTAAATTATGTAACGATCCTACCATTATTAACGGAGTTATTCGAGATACTAGTTTTTCACTTATTCGATGACCTTGACCTTAGTTTTGGGTCAAGGTCAAAACAAAACCTCTCGGTTCTGCGCATTATTCATGCCTAGCGATTGAAGAAAAAATCAATTGAAAATATCAAAAATTGCGACCTGTATCGCGAAACAAAAAAATGTTTACAAACATCCAAACATCCAAACTTACAAACGCGACTGACCAACGTAACTTGGCGTTATGATTACGCCAAGTTAACAAACCGCACTGATCGCCATAACTTGGCGAAAGCATTCGCCAAGTTAACAAGATGCCCATGAAACCATGGGTGAACTTGGCCTTTTAAAAATAATAATTACAACAAAAAACATAATATATATACACCCATGAATCAAGAAAACAATTATGATTGCAAAGTGATTCATGGGAAATGAAAAATCATAAGGCACAAATCACCATTACGTTATCATCGTTATGATTCAGTGGGAACAATCGATAGCCAAGAGTGATAATGCAGTATTGACTGGTATGGTTTCGTTTGCTGTGTGTTGCATCGATATGCTAAATTTTTGAGGGGACATACATTTTGACCGTCAATTGGATTGGTTCGTGTTGCAGCTTGCCGGCTTCACGCAAAGTGAGCTGGCAGCAGCGGCGACCTTTGTGAGACTATCAACCTTAAACATTCATTCAGAAGCCAAACAACGTTAAGCAATAAAAAATCCGTATCAATCAATAATAAACAAAATTACTATGGGTTTATCAATCATGTTGAGTGTTTAGCTCTTGTTGGCACCTGTAATACTTATAAAATATAAAATAACTGTCAGTTAGTGTGCTAGGCCGCGTGGCGTAGCGGCACAGTTTTAGACTTCCATGCCAGAGGCCGGTGTTCAATTCCAGTACACGGACATAATTTTTTTTCCGAATTTTCGTGCCACAACAATTATTTCATCTTAATTCAATAGAACACGATTCGTGCTGTCGATAACAACAGCTGAGAAGTTTTTTATGACTATAGAACTGATATTTACGATTTTATTAGCAATCGAAAATTGGACGAAAATTGACTGAGTGAAATTTGTTTTTTCGACTCAACGCGCTTTGAAACCGACGAATATTTTGATAGCATATGTAACAATCAAAGTTTGGCAATTGTATCAGCTTTCAGAAAATGTTAATTTTGTTACGATCGGACGATAATTAGTGAATTTATTGCGAAATAAATGAGTTGAGAGATTTTGGTTACCAGAAATTTTCGACCTGCTACAATTTTTTTAACAATGCATTATTTACAACTAAGTATATTTAGAAAAAGTTTACAATTACATTACACTTTCAGAATATCTAAACTGTTTAAAAATGGAACTCTAAAGTATGGACATCTTGAGCATTGAACTTGTGTCATTTTTTGAAAACTTTGATGCTTTCGTGACCGGAAGTGACGTCATCGACATTCATGATATTTTAGGATACGTCTTGGTATGTCGCTGAGAACATGTGAACCAAATTTTATTACCATCGGACATGTATTGACGGTTTTATAGGCGCTCAAAATATTCATGAAACTTTTGTTGCCATTTGGACCGATACCACTTTTTTTCGACCTTAGACGCTTTGGAAAACCATTGGTTGGATCGCCGTATAAGTATTTAGAAAAAGTTTGCAATTTGAATGAGCTACACGATGGTGTAAAGTTTGTAACGATCCGACCATTATTAACGGAGTTATTTGAGGTACTAGTTTTTCACTTATTCAATGACCCTGACCTTAGTTTTGGGTCAAGGTCAAAACAAAACCTCTCGGTTCTGCGCATCATTGACGCCTAGCGATGGGTGAAGAAAAAATTGGAAAATATCAAAAACTGCGACCTGTATCGCGAAACAAAAAAATGTTAACAAACATCCATACATACATACATACATACATACATACATACATACATACATACACATACTTACAAACCGGGCCGATCGCCATAACTTGGCTTCGAGCCAAGTTAACAAGAGGCCCATGGGAGCCATGTGGGAACTTGGCGAACTGCATCCAAATAATTGCAACAATTTCAGAATGGGGCCACAATTGACCAAAATCGGCCACAAATTACCTAAGTTATCATGCCTCTTATGTTGAAAATCATTATGATTGCAAAGTGATTCATGGGAAATGAAAAGTCATAACGTGTAAATCATCATTACGTTATAATATATACAATAAGATGAATTAATGGGCCAATTTTGAAATTTGCCCGTGGGCCTCGAGGTTTCCCCATGTATCTACGGGCCTCTTGTTTGTGTAGCACGAAAGGGAAATGAAAAATCATAAGGTACGTTATCATCGTTATGATGTCTAATGGGAACCATCGATAACCAAGGGTGATAAAGAAGTATTGACTGGCATGGCTTCGTTTGCGATGTGTTGCATCGATATGCAAATTTTTTTAGAGGACATTCATTTTTACAGTAAATTGGACTGGTCCGTATTGCTGCTTGCCGGCTTTACGCAAAGCGAGCTGGCAGCAGCGGTGACCTTTGTGAAACTATCAACCTTAAACATTCATTCAGAAGCCAAACAACATTAAGCAATAAAAAATCCGTATCAACCTATAATTAACAAAATTACTATGGATATATCAATCATGTTGAGTGTTTAGCTGTTGTTGGCACCTGTAATACTTATTATTTATATATGACAAGGCATGCTAGTGTGCTAGGCCGCGTGGCGTAGCGGAACAGTTTTAGACTTCCATGCCAGAGGCCGGTGTTCAAATCCCGTACACGGACATAATTTTTTTTTTCCGAATTTTCGTGCCACAACAATTATTTCATCTAATTTCAATAGAACACGATTTGTGCTGTCGATGACAACAGCTGAGCAGATTTTTATCATTATTAGAACTGATATTTACGATTTTATTAGCAATCGAAAATTGGACGAAAATTTACTGAGTGAAATTTGTTTTTTTCAACTCAACGCGCTTTGAAAACGACGAATATTTTGATAGCGTATGTCAATTATCAAAGTTTAGTAACTGTGTCAGCTTTTAGATACTGGTAATTTTGTTACGATCGGACGATAATTAGTGAATTTATTGCGAAATTAAAACGTTGAGAGATTTTGGTTACCAGAAATTTTCGACCTGCTACAATTTTTTTAACAATGCATTATTTACAACTAAGTATATTTAGAAAAAGTTTACAAATACATTACACTTTCAGAATATCTAAACTGTTTTTAAATGAAATTCTAAAGCATGGACATATTGAGCATTGAACTTGTGTCATTTTTTATAAACTTTGATGCTTTCGTGACCGGAAGTGACGTCATCGACATTCATGATATTTTAGGATACGTCTTGGTATGTCGCTGAGAACATGTGAACCAAATTTTATTACCATCGGACATGTATTGACGGTTTTATAGGCGCTCAAAATATTCTGGAAACTTTTGTTGCCATTTGGACCGATACCACTTTTTTCCGACCTTAGACGCTTGGGAAAACCATTGGTTGGATCGCCGTATATGTATTTAGAAAAAGTTTGCAATTGGAATGAGCTACACGATGGTGTAAAGTTTTTAACAATCCGACCATTATTAACGGAGTTATTCGAGTTACTAGATTTTCACTTATTCGATGACCTTGACCTTAGTTTCAGGTCAAGGTCACAACAAAACCTCTCGGTTCTGGGCATCATTACCCCCTAACGATGGGTGAAGAAGAAAAAATTGGAAAATTTCCAAAATTGCGACCTGTATCGCGGATCACAACAAATGATATCTGATAGGCGCTCAACATATTCATGAAACTTTTGTTGCCATTTGGACCGATACCACGTTTTTTCGACCTTAGGCGCTCGGGAAAACCATTGGTTGGATCGCCGTATAAGTATTTAGGAAAAGTTTGCAATTTGAATGAGCTACACGATGGTGTAAAGTTTTTAACGATCCGACCATTATTAACGGAGTTATTCGAAATACTAGTTTTTTACTTAATCGATGACCTTGACCTTAGTTTTGGGTCAAGGTCAAAACAAAACCTCTCGGTTCTGCGCACTATCGACGCCTAACGATTGGCGAAGAAAAAATTGGAAAATTTCAAAAATTGCGACGTGTATCGCGAAACAAAAAAAAGGTTACATACATCCCACAAACAAACAAACCGTGCCGATCGCCATAACTTGGCGAAGGGATTCGCCAAGTTAACAAGAGGCACATGGGAACATGTGGGAACTTGGCGAACTGCATCTAATTAATTGGAGAGATTTTCAGAATGGGGCCTTAATTGACCAAAATGAAATTTTCCTGATGCAGTTGGTAAAGTTCCCCCATGTACCCTTGGGTCTCTAGGTGATGTAGCGAGGGAGGCGCTGCGATTTGACCTGATTCCCGCAGCCAGCCGCTTCTCTCAAGCCGCGCGCTGGACCGCTCGGGATTCCTTTGTTCTGCGCGACAGGGCGGCTGCAGTGAAGAGCCAGCAGAATTGACACCCACTGTACTTCAAACTTACTTTGTGAGAAAACTGTTGGATATTTAGAGCTGAAAATTATACACATTGTTCAGAATTGAATGGGCTTCCTTCTCGAGCAAACCAATTCACGATACGACCATTCACGACAGAGAAACGACGCGATAACTTCAGATTTCAGTCGAATTATAACTTTGATTCGTTCGTGACCGGAAATGACGTCAGCGACTTCCCTAAAAGAATTATAATTCGGTTGACGCTCTCCATGGTAACATTCGAACCAAGTTTTATGATCCTCGAACGAATATTGTCGATTTTATAAGCGATCGAAAAAAAATTATCAATTTTAGCTGTTTTCCGAACTTTTACCGGCGATTCGTGAGAAAACTACGCATAATTCCTGCTGTTACAATGCGTACGAAATGTTACTCGAAAAGTAACCTTCAAATTCATGTTTAAATTTTCAAAATCGACCCAGTAGTATTAAACATATTGGGGTGTTAATGCATTTGGGGGTCACTTTTTAACTTTAAGCTCAGTTTGTGAGAAAACTATAAGACATAAACAATTAGATGAATAAGTTTCAAGTTCGGAAGTGTATGGGCTACCTTTAGGTGCAAACATTTTTACGATACGACCATTAACGACGGAGTAATGACGCAATAACTTTCGATTGCCCAGCTAAATAACGTTGTTTTGCTCGTAACCGGAAGTGACGTCATCGACATAAAAAAACACACTTATCTTCTGATAGCCAGTGATTCTGTGAACATTCGACCCAATTTTCATGACCATCCATCGAATATTGTTGAAGTTATAAGCGATGGAAAAATGTGGTAAAAACACTACCACAAATTTTCGAGTGGGGGCTACGGGGCGAAATATGCATATTTTTTCATGATATTTGATATGGAAAGTTGGCGAATAAATCAGGCTACAAGGAACTGTAAACTTTTTAAAAATCACACCATAGGTTAAGATGATATGAAGGATTGAAAAATTCACAATGTGACCTTGACCTTAATATGAGGTCAAGGTCAAAACAAAACCTCTCGGTTCTGCGCATCATTGACGCCTAGCGATGGGCGAAGAAAAAATTGGAAAATTTCAAAAATTGCGACCTGTATCGCGAAACAAAAAAAGTGTTACATACATCCAAACATCCAAACCAAGAGGCCCATGGGAACATGTGGGAACTTGGCGAACTGCATTTAATTAAATGGAGAGATTTTCAGAATGGGGCCTTAATTGACCAAAATGAAATTTTCCTGATGCAGGTGGTAAAGTTCCCCCATGTACCTTTGGGCCTCTTCTGTAGCGCGAGAGGCGCTGCGATTTGACCTGATTCCCGCAGCCAGCCGCTTCTCTCAAGCCGCGCGCTGGGCCGCTGTGGATTCCTTTGTTCTGCGCGACAGGGCGGCTGCAGTGAAGAGCCAGCAGAATTGACACCCACTGTACTTCAAACTTACTTTGTGAGAAAAACTGTGGGTATTTAGAGCTGAAAATTATACACATTGTTCAGAAATGAATGGGCTTCCTTCTCGAGCAAACTAATTCACAATACGACCATTCGCGACAGAGAAACAACGCGATAACTTCAGATTTTAGTCGAATTTTAACTTTCACTCGTTCGTGACCGGAAATGACATCAGCGACTTCCCAAAAAGTATCATCATTCGGTACACGCTCTCCATGGTAGCATTTTACCCACGTTTTGTGACCCTCGAACGAATATTGTCGATTTTACAAGTGATCGAAAAAAAATTGCCAATTTTAGCAGTTTTCCGAACTTTTACCGGCGATTCGTGAGAAAACTACGCATAATTCCTGCTGGTACACAGTGTACGAAATGTTACTCGAAAAGTAACCTTCAGATTCATGTTTAAATTTTCAAAATCGACCCAGTAGTATTAAACATATTGGGGTGTTAATGCATTTGGGGAGTCACTTTTAAACTTTAAGCTCAGTTTGTGAAAAAAACTATAAGACATAAACAATTAGATGAAGAAGTTTCAAGTTCGGAAGTGTATGGGCTACCTTCAGGTGCAAACATTTTTACGATACGACCATTAACGACGGAGTAATGACGCGATAAATTCGGATTGCACAGCTAAATAACGTTGTTTTGCTCGTAACCGGAAGTGACGTCATCGACACATAAAAAAAACCACTTATCTTCCGATAGCCAGTGATTCTGTGAACATTCGACCCAATTTTCATGACCATCCATCGAATATTGTTGAAGTTATAAGCGATTGAAAAATGTGGTAAATCACTACCACAAATTTTCGAGTGGGGGCTGTGGGGCGAAATATGCATATTTTTTCATGATATTTGACATGAAAAGTTGGCGAATAAATCAGACTACAAGGGACTGTAAACTTTTTAAAAATCGCACCGTAGGTTAAGATGATATCAATGATTGAAAAATTCACAACGTGACCTTGACCTTAATATGAGGTCAAGGTCAAAACAAAACCTCTCGGTTCTAGGCATCATTACCCCCTAACGATGAGTGAAGAAAAAATTGGAAAATTTCCAAAATTGCGACCTGTATCGCGAAACAAAAAAAGTGTTACATACATCCAAACTAACAAACTTACAAACCGGGCCGATCGCCATAACTTGGCGTTTCGATAACGCCAAGTTAACAAGAGGCACATGGGAACATGTGGGAACTTGGCGAACTGCATCTAATTAATTGGAGAGATTTTCAGAATGGGGCCTTAATTGACCAAAATGAAATTTTCCTGATGCAGTTGGTAAAGTTCCCCCATGTACCCTTGGGTCTCTAGGTGATGTAGCGCGGGAGGCGCTGCGATTTGACCTGATTCCCGCAGCCAGCCGCTTCTCTCAAGCCGCGCGCTGGGCCGCTCGGGATTCCTTTGTTCTGCGCGAAAGGGCGGCTGCAGTGAAGAGCCAGCAGAATTGACACCCACTGTACTTCAAACTTACTTTGTGAGAAAACTGTTGGATATTTAGAGCTTAAAATTATACACATTGTTCAGAATTGAATGGGCTTCCTTCTCGAGCAAACCAATTCACGATACGACCATTCACGACAGAGAAACGACGCGATAACTTCAGATTTCAGTCGAATTATAACTTAGATTCGTTCGTGACCGGAAATGACGTCAGCGACTTCCCTAAAAGAATTATAATTCGGTTGACGCTCTCCATGGTAACATTCGAACCAAGTTTTATGATCCTCGAACGAATATTGTCGATTTTATAAGCGATCGAAAAAAAATTATCAATTTTAGCTGTTTTCCGAACTTTTACCGGCGATTCATGAGAAAACTACGCATAATTCCTGCTGTTACAATGCGTACGAAATGTTACTCGAAAAGTAACCTTCAAATTCATGTTTAAATTTTCAAAATCGACCCAGTAGTATTTAACATATTGGGGTGTTAATGCATTTGGGGGGTCACTTTTTAACTTTAAGCTCAGTTTGTGAGAAAACTATAAGACATAAACAATTAGATGAATAAGTTTCAAGTTTGGAAGTGTATGGGCTACCTTCAGGTGCAAACATTTTTACGATACGACCATTAACGACGGAGAAATGACGCGATAAATTCGGATTGCACAGCTAAATAACGTTGTTTTGCTCGTAACCGGAAGTGACGTCATCGACATAAAAAAAACATTTATCTTCCGATAGCCAGTGCTTCTGAGCACATTCGACCCAATTTTTATGACCATCCATCGAATATTGTTGAAGTTATGAACGATGGAAAAATGTGGTAAAACACTACCACAAATTTTCGAGTGGGGGCTACGGGGCGAAATATGCATATTTTTTCATGATATTTGATATGGAAAGCTGGCGAATAAATCAGGCTACAAGGAACTGTAAACTTTTTAAAAATCGCACCGTAGGTTAAGATGATATGAAGGATTGAAAAATTCACAACGTGACCTTGACCTTAATATGAACTCAAGGTCAAAACAAAACCTCTCGGTTCTGCGCATCATTGGTCCCAACCATTTAAAAAAAAAAAATCTGAAAAATTTCAAAAATTGCGACCTGTATCGCGAAACAAAAAAAGTGTTACATACATCCAAACATCCAAACTAACGAGATGCCCATGAGAACATGGGTGAACTTGGCTAACAGTGTCGGAAACTTTTGAAAATTTCAATATTGACCCAAAATTGACCATGTTACTCAAGATTTATTGATAAACTATGATTCAGAGGCTGACACAAGGAGAAGCATATTTTCATATTTAATAGTACCGCGGCCTCCCGTACTTGCCGTACCACGCGCATCCCGAGCCGAGAGCAGATTCCTTTGTTCAGCGCGAGAGGCAGGCTGTTGTAAACAAGCCAGCGCCGAGCCATCAGAAATGACACCCACTGTACTTCAAACTTACTTTATGAGAGAACTGTCATATATTTTGAGCAGAAAATTTTACACCTGTGTTCAGAATTGAATGGGCTTCCCTCGAGCGCAGACAAATTCACGATACGACCATTCACGTCGGACGAACGACGCTATAACTTCAGATTTGAGTACCGTTTTTGCTTTGATTCGTTCGAAACCGGAAGTGACGCAACCGATATCAATAAATTTTGCGGATTAGATTCGCGCTGTTCATGTCAACATCTGATTTAATTTTTATCACCATTGAACTGATATTTACGATTTTATTAGCAATCGAAAATTTGACGAAAATTGACTGAGTGAAATTTGCTTTTTTTCAACTCAACGCGCTTTGAAAAGGACAAATATATTGATTTCATATGTCAATTATGAAAGTTTGGTAATTCCATCAGCTTTCAGAAAATATAAATTTTGTTACGATCGGACCATAATTATTGAATCAATTGCGAAATTAAAAAGTTTAGAGAGTTTGGCTACCAGAAATTTTCGACCTGCTACGATTTTTTTTACAATGCATTATTTACAACTAAGTATATTTAGAAAAAGTTTACAATTACATTACACTTTCAGAATATGTTGACTGTATTGATATTTAATTGTTAAGCATGGACATATTGAGCATTGAACTTGGGTCATTTTTTTAAAACTTTGATGCTTTCGTGACCGGAAGTGACGTCATCGACATCCACAATATTTTAGGATACGTCTTAGTATGTTGCGGATAACATATAAACCAATTTTTATTACCATCGGACATGTATTGACGGTTTTATAAGCGTTCGAAATATTCATGAAATATTTGTTGACATTTGGAATGATACCACGATTTTTCGACCTGGGGGGCTTGGGAAAACCGTTGGTTGGATGGTCCAATATATGATTAAAAAAAGTTTGCAATTGGAATGAGCTACACGATGATGTAAATTATGTAACGATCCTACAATTATGAACGGAGTTAATCGAGATACTAGTTTTTCACTTATTCGATGACCTTGACCTTAGTTTTGGGTCAAGGTCAAAACAAAACCTCTCGGTTCTGCGCATTATTCATGCCTAGCGATTGAAGAAAAAATCAATTGAAAATATCAAAAATTGCGACCTGTATCGCGAAACAAAAAAATGTTTACAAACATCCAAACATCCAAACTTACAAACGCGACTGACCAACGTAACTTGGCGTTATGATTACGCCAAGTTAACAAACTTACAAACCGGGCCGATCGCCATAACTTGGCGTTATGACAACGCCAAGTTAACGAGATGCCCATGAGAACATGGGTGAACTTGGCTAACAGTGTCGGAAACTTTTTAAAATTTCAATATTGACCCAAAATTGACCATGTTACTCAAGATTTATTGATAAACTATGATTCAGAGGCTGACACAAGGAAAAGCATATTTTCATATTTAATAGTACCGCGGCCTGCCGTACTTGCCGCGCCACGCGCCCCGCGCATCCCGAGCCGAGAGCAGATTCCTTTGTTCAGCGCGAGAGGCAGGCTGTTGTAAACAAGCCAGCGCCGAGCCATCAGAAATGACACCCACTGTACTTCAAACTTACTTTATGAGAGAACTGTCATATATTTTGAGCAGAAAATTTTACACCTGTGTTCAGAATTGAATGGGCTTCCCTCGAGCGCAGACAAATTCACGATACGACCATTCACGTCGGACGAACGACGCTATAACTTCAGATTTGAGTACCGTTTTTGCTTGATTCCTTCGAAACCGGAAGTGACGCAACCGATATCAATAAATTTTGCGGATTAGATTCGCGCTGTTGATGTCAACATCTGATTTAATTTTTATCACCATTGAACTGATATTTACGATTTTATTAGCAATCGAAAATTTGACGAAAATTGACTGAGTGAAATTTGCTTTTTCAACTCAACGCGCTTTGAAAAGGACAAATATATTGATTTCATATGTCAATTATGAAAGTTTGGTAATTCCATCAGCTTTCAGAAAATATAAATTTTGTTACGATCGGATCATAATTATTGAATCAATTGCGAAATTAAAAAGTTTAGAGAGTTTGGCTACCAGAAATTTTCGACCTGCTACGATTTTTTTTTACAATGCATTATTTACAACTAAGTATATTTAGAAAAAGTTTACAATTACATTATACTTTCAGAATATGTTGACTGTAATGATATTTAATTGTAAAGCATGGACATATTGAGCATTGAACTTGTGTCAGTTTTTATAAACTTTGATGCTTTCGTGACCGGAAGTGACGTCATCGACATTCATGAAATCTATGGATCCGACTTAAGCTGTCATGGAGCACATGTGACCCAATTTTCATCATTATCGGACATATATTGACTGTTTTATAGACGCTCAAAATATTCATGAAACTTATGTTGTCATTCTGACCGATACCATGATTTTTCGACCTGGGGCACTTGGGAAAACCGTTGGTTGGATGGCCCCATATGAAATTAGTAAAAGTTTGCAATTAGAATGAGCTACACGATGATGTAAATTTTGTAACGATCCGACCATTATTAACGGAGTTATTCGAGATACTAATTTTTCACTTATTCGATGACCTTGACCTTAGTTTCAGTTCAAGGTCAAAACAAAACCTCTCGGTTCTGCGCATTAATCACGCCTAACGATTGAAGAAGAAAAAAATGGAAAATATCACAAATTGCGACCTGTATCACGAAACAAAAAAAAGTTAACAAACATCCAAACATAAAACAAACATCCAAACATCCAAACATCCAAACATATAAGACATAAACAATTAGATGAATAAGTTTCAAGATCGGAAGTGTATGGGCTACCTTCAGGTGCAAACATTTTTACGATACGACCATTAACGACGGAGTAATGACGCGATAAATTCGGATTGCACAGCTAAATAACGTTGTTTTGCTCGTAACCGGAAGTGACGTCATCGACATAAAAAAAACACTTATCTTCCGATAGCCAGTGCTTCTGTGAACATTCGACCCAATTTTTATGACCATCCATCGAATATTGTTGAAGATATAAGCGATGGAAAAATATGATAAAATACTACCACATATTTTCGAGTGGGAGCTACGGGGCGAAATATGCATATTTTGTCATGATATTTGATATGGAAAGCTGGCGAATAAATCAGGCTACAAGGAACTGTACACTTTTTAAAAATCGCACCGTAGGTTAAGATGATATTAAGGATTGAAAAATTCACAACGTGACCTTGACCTTAATATGAGGTAAAGGTCAAAACAAAACATCTCGGTTCTGCGCATCAATGACGCCTAACGATTGGTGAAAAAAAAATTGGAAAATATCAAAAATTGCGACCTGTATCGCGAAACAAACGAGATGCCCATGAGGACATGGGTGAACTTGGCTAACAGTGTCGGAAACTTTTGAAAATTTCAATATTGACCCAAAATTGACCAAGTTATTCTAGATTAATCGATAAACTATGATTCAGAGGCTGACACAAGGAAAAGCATATTTTCATATTTAATAGTACCGCGGCCTCCCGTACTTGTCGCGCTACGCACCCCGCACCCACGAGCGAGAGCAGATTCCTTTGTTCAGCGCGAGAGGCAGGCTGTTGTAAACAAGCCAGCGCCGAGCCATCAGAAATGACACCCACTGTACTTCAAATTTACTTTATGAGAGAACTGTCTGATATTTTGAGCAGAAAATTTTACACATTTGTTCAGAATTGAATGGGCTTCCTTCGAGCGCAGACAAATTCACGATACGACCATTCACGTCGGACGAACGACGCTATAACTTCAGATTTGAGTACCGTTTTTGCTTTGATGCCTTCGAAACCGGAAGTGACGCAACCGATATCAATAAATTTTGCGGATTAGATTCGCGCTGTTCATGTCAACATCTGATTTAATTTTTATCACCATTGAACTGATATTTACGATTTTATTAGCAATCGAAAATTTGACGAAAATTTACTGAGTGAAATTTGCTTTTTCAACTCAACGCGTTTTGAAAAGGACAAATATATTGATAGCATATGTCAATATTAAAGTTTGGTAATTTCATCAGCTTTCAGAAAATGTAAATTTTGTTACGATCGGACCATAATTGATGAATCTATTGCGAAATTAAAAAGTTTAGAGATTTTGGCTACCAGAAATTTTCGACCTGCTACGATTTTTTTTATGATGCATTATTTACAACTAAGTATATTTAGAAAAAGTTTACAATTACATTACACTTTCAGAATATGTTGACTGTATTGATATTTAATTGTAAAGCATGGACATATTGAGCATTGAACTTGTGTCATTTTTTATAAACTTTGATGCTTTCGTGACCGGAAGTGACGTCATCGACATTCATGAAATCTATGGATCCGACTAAAGCTGTCATGGAGCACTTGTGACCCAATTTTTGTCATTATCGGACATGTATTGACGGTTTTATAGGCGCTAAAAATATTCATGAAATTTATGTTGTCATTCTGACCGATACCACGATTTTTCGACCTGGGGAGCTTGGGAAAACCGTTGGTTGGATTGCCGTATATGAAATTAGAAAAAGTTTGCAATTAGAATGAGCTACACGATGATGTAAATTATGTAACAATCCGACCATTATTAACGGAGTTATTTGAGATACTAGTTTTTCACTTATTCGATGACCTTGACCTTAGTTTTAAGTCAAGGTCAAAACAAAACATCTCGATTCTGCGCATTATTCATGCCAAGCGAATGAAGAAAAAATCAATTGAAAATATTGCAAATTGCGACCTGTATCGCGAAACAAAAATTGTTTACAAACAAACAAACATACAAACGCGACTGACCAACGTAACTTGGCGTTATGATTACGCCAAGTTAAAAATTGTTAACAAACAAACTTACAAACGCGACTGACCAACGTAACTTGGCGTTATGATTACGCCAAGTTAACAAACGCGACTGACCAACATAACTTGGCGATTTCAATACGCCAAGTTAACAAATAAGACAACGCAGTGCTACCAATGCAGAAAAATTTTCAAATGTACAGATTTTGGCGATGAGAAATGATATTCCTGGTGGAATTATTTTGTATATAGGCATTATTTACAAGTACATGCATTAACAAGGTTGGTAATTGTATTATACTGCTGCAAAGTATGTTAATGCTTAAAATCGATATAATCTAGGGAGATATTAGGATCTAAACTATATAAAACGCGCTATCTTCATTATAAGTCCCGTTTTAACTTAGATTCGCCCTTGGGCCTTGTTCAGCGCGACACGGAGGTTGTGTTTGACAAACTTGTGAAGAGCCAGCAGAAGTGACACCCGCTGCACTTCTAGGTTACTTTGTGAGAAAACTGTTGGGTATTTTGATCAGAAAATTTGAGTTTTATGTTCAGAATTGAATGGGCTTCCTTCGAGCGTAGCCAAATTCACGATGCAACCATTGACGACGGACGAACGACGATAAAACATCAGATTTCAGTCCCGTTTTTGCTGTGATTCGTTCGAAACCGGAAGTGACACAACAGATATCAATAAAATTTGCGGATTAGATTCGCGCTGTTGATGTCAACACCTGATTTAATTTTTATCACCATTGAACTGATATTTACGATTTTATTAGCAATCGAAAATTTGACGAAAATTGACTGAGTGAAATTTGCTTTTTCAACTCAACGCGCTTTGAAAACGACAAATATATTGATTGCATATGTCAATTATGAAAGTTTGGTAATTCCATCAGCTTTCCGAAAATGTAAATTTTGTTACGATCGGACCATAATTAATGAATATATTGCGAAATTAAAAAGTTTAGAGATTTTGGCTACCAGCAATTTTCGACCTGCTACGATTTTTGTTACGATGCATTATTTACAACTAAGTATATTTAGAAAAAGTTTACAATTACATTACACTTTCAGAATATGTTGACTGTATTGATATTTAATTGTTAAGCATGGACATATTGAGCATTGAACTTGGGTCATTTTTTGAAAACTTTGATGCTTTCGTGACCGGAAGTGACGTCATCGACATCCACAATATTTTAGGATACGTCTTAGTATGTTGCGGATAACATATAAACCAATTTTTAATACCATCGGACATGTATTGACGGTTTTATAAGCGTTCGAAATATTCATGAAATATTTGTTGACATTTGGAATGATACCACGATTTTTCGACCTGGGGGGCTTGGGAAAACCGTTGGTTGGATGGTCCAATATATGATTAAAAAAAGTTTGCAATTGGAATGAGCTACACGATGATGTAAATTATGTAATCATCCGACCATTATGAACGGAGTTATTCGAGATACTAGTTTTTCACTTATTCGATGACCTTGACCTTAGTTTTGAGTCAAGGTCAAAACAAAACCTCTCGGTTCTGCGCATTATTCATGCCTAGCGATTGAAGAAAAAATCAATTGAAAATATCAAAAATTGCGACCTGTATCGCGAAACAAAAAAATGTTTACAAACATCCAAACATCCAAACTTACAAACGCGACTGACCAACGTAACTTGGCGTTATGATTACGCCAAGTTAACAAACACACAAACCGGGGTGATCGCCATAACTTGGCTCTGAGCCAAGTTAACAAGAGGCCCATGGGAGCCATGTGGGAACTTGGCGAACTGCATCCAAATAATTGCAACAATTTCAGAATGGGGCCACAATTGACCAAAATCGGCCACAAATTACCTAAGTTATCATGCCTCTTATGTTGAAAATCATTATGATTGCAAAGAGATTCATGGGAAATGAAAAATCATAACGTGTAAATCATCATTACGTTATGATATATACAATAAGATGAATTAATGGGCCAATTTTGAAATTTGCCCGTGGGCCTCGAGGTTTCCCCATGTATCTACGGGGCTCTTGTTTGTGTAGCACGAAAGGGAAATGAAAAATCATAAGGTACGTTATCATAGTTATGATGTCTAATGGGAACCATCGATAACCAAGGGTGATAAAGAAGTATTGACTGGCATGACTTCGTTTGCGATGTGTTGCATCGATATGCAAATTTTTTTAGAGGACATTCATTTTTACAGTGAATTGGACTGGTCCGTATTGCTGCTTGCCGGCTTTAGCAAAGCGAGCTGGCAGCAGCGGTGACCTTTGTGAAACTATCAACCTTAAACATTCATTCAGAAGCCAAACAACATTAAGCAATAAAAAATCCGTATCAACCTATAATTAACAAAATTACAATGGATTTATCAATCATGTTGAGTGTTTAGCTCTTGTTGGCACCTGTAATACTTATTATTCATATATGACAATGTATGTTAGTGTGCTAGGCCGCGTGGCGTAGCGGCATAGTTTTAGACTTCCATGCCAGAGGCCGGTGTTCAAATCCAGTACACGGACATAATTTTTTTCCCCAATTTTCGTGCCACAACAATTATTTCATCTAATTTCAATAGAACACGATTCGTGCTGTCGATGACAACAGCTGAGCAGTTTTTTATGACTATAGAACTGATATTTACGATTTTATTAGCAATCGAAAATTTGACGAAAATTGACTGAGTGAAATTTGTTTTTTCAACTCAACGCGCTTTGAAAACGACGAATATTTTGATAGCATATGTCAAATCCAAAGTTTGGCAATTGTTTCAGCTTTCAGAAAATGTTAATTTTGTTACGATCGGACGATAATTAGTGAATTTATTGCGAAATAAATAAGTTGAGAGATTTTGGTTACCAGAAATTTTCGACCTGCTACAATTTTTTTAACAATGCATTATTTACAACTAAGTATATTTAGAAAAAGTTTACAATTACATTACACTTTCAGAATATCTAAACTGTTTAAAAATGGAACTCTAAAGTATGGACATATTGAGCATTGAACTTGTGTCAATTTTTGAAAACTTTGATGCTTTCGTGACCGGAAGTGACGTCATCGACATTCATGATATTTCAGGATACGTCTTGGTTTGTCGCTGAGAACATGTGAACCAAATTTTATTACCATCGGACATGTATTGACGGTTTTATAGGCGCTCAAAATATTCATGAAACTTTTGTTGCCATTTGGACCGATACCACTTTTTTTCGACCTTAGACGCTTGGGAAAACCATTGGTTGGATCGCCAAATATGTCATCAGAAAAAGTTTGCAAATTGAATGAGCTACACGATGGTGTAAAGTTTGTAACGATCCGACCATTATTAACGGAGTTATTTGAGGTACTAGTTTTTCACTTATTCGATGACCTTGACCTTAGTTTTGGGTCAAGGTCAAAACAAAACCTCTCGTTTCTGGGCATCATTACCCCCTAACGATGGGTGAAGAAAAAATTGGAAAATTTCCAAAATTGCGACCTGTATCGCGGATCACAACAAATGATATCTGATAGGCGCTCAACATATTCATGAAGCTTTTGTTGCCATTTGGACCGATACCACTTTTTTTCGACCTTAGACGCTTGGGAAAACCATTGGTTGGATCGCCGTATATGTATTTAGAAAAAGTTTGCAATTTGAATGAGCTACACGATGGTGTAAAGTTTGTAACGATCCGACCATTATTAACGGAGTTATTCGAGGTACTAGCTTTTCACTAATTCGATGACCTTGACCTTAGTTTTGGGTCAAGGTCAAAACAAAACCTCTCGGTTCTGCGCATCATTGACGCCTAGCGATGGGTGAAGAAAAAATTGGAAAATTTTAAAAATTGCGACCTGTATCGCGAAACAAAAAATTGTTAACAAACAAACAAACACACAAACACACGAGATGCCCATGAGGACATGGGTGAACTTGGCTAACAGTGTCGGAAACTTTTGAAAATTTCAATATTGACCCAAAATTGACCAAGTTATTCTAGATTTATCGATAAACTATGATTCAGAGGCTGACACAAGGAAAAGCAGATTTTCATATTTAATAGTACCGCGGCCTCCCGTACTTGTCGCGCTACGCACCCCGCACCCACGAGCGAGAGCAGATTCCTTTGTTCAGCACGAGAGGCAGGCTGTTGTAAACAAGCCAGCGCCGAGCCATCAGAAATGACACCCACTGTACTTCAAATTTACTTTATGAGAGAACTGTCATATATTTTGAGCAGAAAATTTTACACATTTGTTCAGAATTGAATGGGCTTCCTTCGAGCGCAGACAAATTCACGATACGACCATTCACGTCGGACGAACGACGCTATAACTTCAGATTTGAGTACCGTTTTTGCTTTGATTCGTTCGAAACCGGAAGTGACGCAACCGATATCAATAAATTTGGCGGATTAGATTCGCGCTGTTCATGTCAACATCTGATTTAATTTTTATCACCATTGAACTGATATTTACGATTTTATTAGCAATCGAAAATTTGACGAAAATTTACTGAGTGAAATTTGCTTTTTCAACTCAACGCGCTTTGAAAAGGACAAATATATTGATAGCATATGTCAATATTAAAGTTTGGTAATTTCATCAGCTTTCAGAAAATGTAAATTTTGTTACGATCGGACCATAATTGATGAATCTATTGCGAAATTAAAAAGTTTAGAGATTTTGGGTACCAGAAATTTTCGACCTGCTACGATTTTTTTTATGATGCATTATTTACAACTAAGTATATTTAGAAAAAGTTTACAATTACATTACACTTTCAGAATATGTTGACTGTAATGATATTTAATTGTAAAGCATGGACATATTGAGCATTGAACTTGTGTCATTTTTTATAAACTTTGATGCTTTCGTGACCGGAAGTGACGTCATCGACATTCATGAAATCTATGGATCCGACTAAAGCTGTCATGGAGCACTTGTGACCCAATTTTTGTCATTATCGGACATGTATTGACGGTTTTATAGGCCCTCAAAATATTCATGAAATTTATGTTGTCATTCTGACCGATACCACGATTTTTCGACCTGGGGAGCTTGGGAAAACCGTTGGTTGGATTGCCGTATATGAAATTAGAAAAAGTTTGCAATTAGAATGAGCTACACGATGATGTACATTATGTAACAATCCGACCATTGATAACGGAGTTATTTGAGATACTAGTTTTTCACTTATTCGATGACCTTGACCTTAGTTTTAAGTCAAGGTCAAAACAAAACATCTCGATTCTGCGCATTATTCATGCCAAGCGAATGAAGAAAAAATCAATTGAAAATATTGCAAATTGCGACCTGTATCGCGAAACAAAAATTGTTTACAAACAAACAAACATACAAACGCGACTGACCAACGTAACTTGGCGTTATGATTACGCCAAGTTAACAAACTTACAAACCGGGCCGATCGCCATAACTTGGCGATCCGAAATCGCCAAGTTAACAAGAGGCCCATGGGAGCCATGTGGGAACTTGGCGAACTGCATCCAAATAATTACAGAATCGGGCCACAATTGGCCAAAATGGGCCAAATATTACTTAAGTTAAAAATCATAAGGTACACATCAAATGATATCAAGGACTGAGGCAAAGCTATCGTAACCGGAAGTGACGTCATCAACATCCACACTATTTAAAGATACGTCTAAGTATGTCTCGGAGAACATGTAAACCAATTTTTATTACCATCGGACATGTATTGACTGTTTAATAGGCGCTCAACTTATTCATGAAACAATTGTTGCCATTTGGACCGATACCACTTTTTTCAACCTTAGACGCTTGGGAAAACCGAAGGTTGGATCGCCGTATATGTCATTATAAAAAGTTTGCAATTTGAATGAGCTACACGATGGTGTAAAGTTTGTAACGATCCGACCATTATTAACGGAGTTATTCGAGGTACTAGTTTTTCACTTATTCGATGACCCTGACCTTAGTTTTGGGTCAAGGTCAAAACAAAACCTCTCGGTTCTGGGCATCATTACCCCCTAACGATGGGTGAAGAAAAAATTGGAAAATTTCCAAAATTGCGACCTGTATCGCGGATCACAACATATGATATCTGATAGGCGCTCAACATATTCATGAAACTTTTGTTGCCATTTGGACCGATACCACTTTTTTTCGACCTTAGGCGCTCGGAAAAACCATTGGTTGGATCGCCGTATATGTAATTAGTAAAAGTTTGCAATTTGAATGAG
Organism: Urechis unicinctus; assembly: GCA_034190875.2. Lineage (NCBI taxonomy): Eukaryota > Metazoa > Annelida > Polychaeta > Xenopneusta > Urechidae > Urechis > Urechis unicinctus. Next base: position 45,537,561 of record CM067349.1, on the reverse strand, counting down.
CTACACGATGGTGTAAAGTTTGTAACGATCCGACCATTATTAACGGAGTTATTCGAGATACTAGTTTTTTACTTAATCGATGACCTTGACCTTAGTTTTGGGTCAAGGTCAAAACAAAACGTCTCGGTTCTGCGCACTATCGACGCCTAACGACTGGCGAAGAAAAAATTGGAAAATTTCCAAAATTGCGACCTGTATCGCGGATCACAACAAATGATATCTGATAGGCGCTCAACATATTCATGAAACTTTTGTTGCCATTTGGACCGATACCACTTTTTTTCGACCTTAGGCGCTCGGGAAAACCATTGGTTGGATCGCCGTATAAGTATTTAGAAAAAGTTTGCAATTTGAATGAGCTACACGATGGTGTAAAGTTTGTAACGATCCGACCATTATTAACGGAGTTATTCGAGATACTAGTTTTTTACTTAATCGATGACCTTGACCTTAGTTTTGGGTGAAGGTCAAAACAAAACCTCTCGGTACTGCGCACTATCGACGCCTAACGACTGGCGAAGAAAAAATTGGAAAAAAATTTCCAAAATTGCGACCTGTATCGCGGATCACAACAAATGATATCTGATAGGCGCTCAACATATTCATGAAACTTTTGTTGCCATTTGGACCGATACCACTTTTTTTCGACCTTAGGCGCTCGGGAAAACCATTGGTTGGATCGCCGTATAAGTATTTAGATAAAGTTTGCAATTTGAATGAGCTACACGATGGTGTAAAGTTTGTAACGATCCGACCATTATTAACGGAGTTATTCGAGGTACTAGTTTTTCACTTATTCGATGACCCTGACCTTAGTTTTGGGTCAAGGTCAAAACAAAACCTCTCGGTTCTGCGCATCAATCACGCCTAACGATTGGCGAAAAAAAAATTGGAAAATTTCAAAAATTGCGACCTGTATCGCGAAACAAAAAATTGTTAACAAACAAACAAACACACAAACTTACAAACCGGGCCGATCGCCATAACTTGGCGAATGCGAATTCGCCAAGTTAACAAGAGGCCCATGGGAGCCATGTGGGAACTTGGCGAACTGCATCCAAATAATTGCAACAATTTCAGAATGGGGCCACAATTGACCAAAATCGGCCACAAATTACCTAAGTTATCATGCCTCTTATGTTGAAAATCATTATGATTGCAAAGTGATTCATGGGAAATGAAAAATCATAACATGTAAATCATCATTACGTTATGATATATACAATAAGATGAAATAATGGACCAATTTTGAAATTTGCCCGTGGGCCTCGAGGTTTCCCCATGTATCTACGGGGCTCTTGTTTGTGTAGCACGAAAGGGAAATGAAAAATCATAAGGTACGTTATCATAGTTATGATGTCTAATGGGAACCATCGATAACCAAGGGTGATAAAGAAGTATTGACTGGCATGGCTTCGTTTGCGATGTGTTGCATCGATATGCAAATTTTTTTAGAGGACATTCATTTTTACAGTGAATTGGACTGGTCCGTATTGCTGCTTGCCGGCTTTACGCAAAGCGAGCTGGCAGCAGCGGTGACCTTTGTGATACTATCAACCTTAAACATTCATTCAGAAGCCAAACAACATTAAGCAATAAAAAAATCCGTATCAACCTATAATTAACAAAATTACTATGGATTTATCAATCATGTTGATTGTTTAGCTGTTGTTGGCACCTGTAATACTTATTATTTATATATGACAATGCATGCTAGTGTGCTAGGCCGCGTGGCGTAGCGGTATAGTTTTTAGACTTCCATGCCAGAGGCCGGTGTTCAAATCCCGTACACGGACATAATTTTTTTTCCGAATTTTCGTGCCACAACAATTATTTCATCTAATTTCAATAGAACACGATTTGTGCTGTCGATGACAACAGCTGAGCAGATTTTTATGATTATAGAACTGATATTTACGATTTTATTAGCAATCGAAAATTTGACGAAAATTGACTGAGTGAAATTTGTTTTTTCAACTCAACGCGCTTTGAAAACGACGAATATTTTGATAGCGTATGTCAATTATCAAAGTTTAGTAACTGTAACTGTGTCAGCTTTTAGATAATGGTAATTTTGTTACGATCGGACGATAATTAGTGAATTTATTGCGAAATTAAAACGTTGAGAGATTTTGGTTACCAGAAATTTTCGACCTGCTACAATTTTTTTAACAATGCATTATTTACAACTAAGTATATTTAGAAAAAGTTTACAATTACATTACACTTTCAGAATATCTAAACTGTTTTTAAATGAAATTCTAAAGCATGGACGTATTGAGCATTGAACTTGTGTCATTTTTTATAAACTTTGATGCTTTCGTGACCGGAAGTGACGTCATCGACATTCAGGATATTTTAGGATACGTCTTGGTATGTCGCTGAGAACATGTGAACCAAATTTTATTACCATCGGACATGTATTGACGGTTTTATAGGCGCTCAAAATATTCATGAAACTTTTGTTGCCATTTGGACCGATACCACTTTTATTCGACCTTAGACGCTTGGGAAAACCATTGGTTGGATCGCCGTATATGTATTTAGAAAAAGTTTGCAATTTGAATGAGCTACACGATGGTGTAAAGTTTGTAACGATCCGACCATTATTAACGGAGTTATTCGAGGTACTAGGTTTTCACTTATTCAATGACCTTGACCTTAGTTTTGGGTCAAGGTCAAAACAAAACCTCTCGGTTCTGGGCATCATTGCCCCCTAACGATGGGTGAAGAAAAAAAATGGAAAATTTCCAAAATTGCGACCTGTATCGCGGATCACAACAAATGATATCAGATAGGCGCTCAACATATTCATGAAACTTTTGTTGCCATTTGGACCGATACCACTTTTTTTCGACCTTAGACGCTTGGGAAAACCATTGGTTGGATCGCCGTATATGTATTTAGAAAAAGTTTGCAATTTGAATGAGCTACACGATGGTGTAAAGTTTGTAACGATCCGACCATTATTAACGGAGTTATTCGAGGTACTAGGTTTTCACTTATTCAATGACCTTGACCTTAGTTTTGGGTCAAGGTCAAAACAAAACCTCTCGGTTCTGGGCATCATTACCCCCTAACGATGGGTGAAGAAAAAAATGGAAAATTTCTAAAATTGCGACCTGTATCGCGGATCACAACAAATGATATCAGATAGGCGCTCAACATATTCATGAAACTTTTGTTGCCATTTGGACCGATACCACTTTTTTTCGACCTTAGACGCTTGGGAAAACCATTGGTTGGATCGCCGTATATGTATTTAGAAAAAGTTTGCAATTTGAATGAGCTACACGATGGTGTAAAGTTTGTAACGATCCGACCATTATTAACGGAGTTATTCGAGGTACTAGCTTTTCACTAATTCGATGACCTTGACCTTAGTTTTGGGTCAAGGTCAAAACAAAACCTCTCGGTTCTGCGCATCATTGACGCCTAGCGATGGGTGAAGAAAAAATTGGAAAATTTCCAAAATTGCGACCTGTATCGCGAAACAAAAAATTGTTAACAAACAAACAAACACACAAACACACAAAACTACAAACCGGGCCGATCGCCATAACTTGGCGATCCGAAATCGCCAAGTTAACAAGAGGCCCATGGGAGCCATGTGGGAACTTGGCGAACTGCATCCAAATAATTGCAACATTTTCAGAACCGGACCACAATTGACCAAAATCGGCCAAAAGTTCCTTAAGTTATCATGGTTATCAAATTTTCGAGTGCGGACTACGGGGCGAAATATGCACAATTTATCATGACAATTGATATGAACAATTGGCCAATAAATCATGCTACAAGGAACTATAAATCTTTTTAAAGTCGCACCATACATTAGGGTGATATCAAGGATTGAGGCAAGGTTATCATTACCGGAAGTGACGTCATCGACATCCACAATATTTAAGGATACGTCTTAGTATGTCTCGGAGAACATGTAAACCAATTTTTAGTACTATAGGATTTTTATTGGTTGTTTTATACGCGTTCGAAATATTCATCAAACTATTGTTGCCATTTGGACTGATCCCTCGATTTTTCGACCTTAGACGCCTGGGAAAACCGTGGGTTGGATGGCATCATATGTCAATAGAGGTACACAATGGTGTAAAATTTGTAACAATCCGACCATTATTAGCGGAGTTATTCGAGATACTAGTTTTTCACTTTTTCGATGACAACTATCTTATTTTTGGTCATGGTCAAAAGAAAACTTATCGGTTCTGCGTATCATTGCCGCCTATCGATTGAAGAATAAAGAAATTAAAAAAATTGTAGTATTGTCAACCAATTTTTATTAGCAACGGTTATGTAGGTCCGTATCCAAGAGGGTGACGGGTGAATCGGACAATACCCCCCACTCAGCCTCACTATTTTCGCTCATATGCCAAATTTATCCTTTAATCATGGTCAGAATGGCAGTGTATGCTAGAAGATCTGCTTAGCTCATTTCAGATAATCCCTACATTAATTCCTAGTAACGGGTCTGAAGTTTACAATTACATTACACTTTCAGAATTTTAAGGTGTTTTAATATCAAATTATTATGCCCGTATATATTAAGCAGTGAATGCGATTGGCCAAGATTACTAGGCGAATACAATTTCGCGATATTAACAATAGTCTCATGGTAAGTTAAGAATTGAGTTAGCCGCGGACGGTGGTAATATAAATTTATACCGGCGGCGTGCACAGCTAGAATTGGGTGGGCTTCCATAAAACTGTTTTCCGGGTTCATGATAGATTGACATTGATTTAGCTGGCAAAAAGAAATTAATAATATATTAATAAGTTTCGCGGCGTGCCATAGTTGCCGCGTAAATGTCGTAATAATCGGACATTGGACTGGTCCGTATTGCTGCTTGCCGGCTTTACGCAAAGCGAGCTGGCAGCAGCGGTGACCTTTGTGAAACTATCAACCTTAAAAATTCATTCAGAAGCCAAACAACATTAAGCAATACAAAATCCGTATCAACCTATAATTAACAAAATTACTATGAATTTATCAATCATGTTGAGTGATTAGCTCTTGTTGGCACCTGTAATACTTATTATTCATATATGACAATGTATGTTAGTGTGCTAGGCCGCGTGGCGTAGCGGCAATGTTTTAGACTTCCATGCCAGAGGCCGGTGTTCAAATCCCGTACACGGACATAATTTTTTTCCCGAATTTTCGTGCCACAACAATTATTTCATCTAATTTCAATAGAACACGATTTGTGCTGTCGATGACAACAGCTGAGCAGATTTTTATCATTATAGAACTGATATTTACGATTTTATTAGCAATCGAAAATTGGACGAAAATTGACTGAGTGAAATTTGTTTTTTCAACTCAACGCGCTTTGAAAACGACGAATATTTTGATAGCGTATGTCAATTATCAAAGTTTAGTTACTGTGTCAGCTTTTAGATACTGGTAATTTTGTTACGATCGGACGATAATTAGTGAATTTATTGCGAAATTAAAACGTTGAGAGATTTTGGTTACCAGAAATTTTCGACCTGCTACAATTTTTTAACAATGCATTATTTACAACTAAGTATATTTAGAAAAAGTTTACAATTACATTACACTTTCAGAATATCTAAACTGTTTTTTAAATGAAATTCTAAAGCATGGACGTATTGAGCATTGAACTTGTGTCATTTTTTATAAACTTTGATGCTTTCGTGACCGGAAGTGACGTCATCGACATTCATGATATTTTAGGACACGTCTTGGTATGTCGCTGAGAACATGTGAACCAAATTTTATTACCATCGGACATGTATTGACGGTTTTATAGGCGTTCAAAATATTCATGAAACTTTTGTTGCCATTTGGACCGATACCACTTTTTTCCGACCTTAGACGCTTGGGAAAACCATTGGTGGATCGCCGTATATGTATTTAGAAAAAGTTTGCAATTAGAATGAGCTACACGATGGTGTAAAGTTTTTAACAATCCGACCATTATTAACGGAGTTATTCGAGTTACTAGATTTTCACTTATTCGATGACCTTGACCTTAGTTTCAGGTCAAGGTCACAACAAAACCTCTCGGTTCTGGGCATCATTACCCCCTAACGATGGGTGAAGAACAAATTGGAAAATTTCCAAAATTGCGACCTGTATCGCGGATCACAACAAATGATATCTGATAGGCGCTCAACATATTCATGAAACTTTTGTTGCCATTTGGACCGATACCACGTTTTTTCGACCTTAGGCGCTCGGGAAAACCATTGGTTGGATCGCCGTATAAGTATTTAGAAAAAGTTTGCAATTTGAATGAGCTACACGATGGTGTAAAGTTTGTAACGATCCGACCATTATTAACGGAGTTATACGAGATACTAGTTTTTCACTTATTCAATGACCCTGACCTTAGTTTTGGGTCAAGGTCAAAACAAAACATCTCGGTTCTGCGCATCATTCACGCCTAGCGATGGGTGAAAAAAAAAATGGAAAATTTCAAAAATTGCGACCTGTATCGTGTAACAAAAAAAAGTTACAAACATACATACATACATACATACATACATACATACATACAAACGTACAAACCGGACCGATCGCCATAACTTGGCGAATGCGAATTCGCCAAGTTAAAAATGGGTCGAATTTTCGCGATAGTCGGTTGTGGAAACAACA
>CM067349.1:45500269-45530821 GCA_034190875.2 Urechis unicinctus | reverse complement strand
TATGTCTTCTTTCATTCTAAAGGTACACATGATAGAGTATTACAATCCTTCATTGTTCTAATTAAACATGTGTCAATAGCTGGGGTATATGAACAAGTCACAAAACGTTCCCCATTTATTGTTGTCCGCGGCCAAAGTGCACCCGACAAAACAGCGCCTACAATTAAGCGTCAGATATCATACTCTCTCCGGACAATCATTCAATAGAGGATACATTCGGTTAGTATCAGGTCAGTAACTCAAAGCAAACAAGCAAGGACTACATTGTTATGCTTTCTAACTTGGGGTATGATACATCTTTCGTGTTTTTATTTCATGTCAATGTTCTGACTTAATTGGACCTGTTAGGCATATGTCAAGAGTGACGATGCTCCGATTCGATGTGATAAGCTCTGTATTGCAATAATGTGAATATATATATATTTTACTTGAAATGTGTTATCATTTGATGTGATGCTCACGCCAACATCATATGATGTACTAAGATGCACCCATCTACCAGACTGTTTTCGCAAACAAGTACGTATGACGTCTCTATAGTTGTATAACCTTATTCGAATGAGGCTTTAGCGTCGACACCGCGTTAGTGGTCTCACTGGTAAGGTTACCGGCAAGAGCTTCACCCACGTTGGAGCCATCGCTAGACACGCCAAGTCATTCGCTTCATTACATTTTACCATTATGTCCGGGGTCGTTGCTCGGAAGCTTCAGTAAAATGCCTTATTATTACAGATGAAAAATCTTGGTCACGGATTGGCTAAATGAGCGACAGACTTGAAGCTGCTTCGGTATAATATGCTTTCATCAATACCCATACCGTGCATGACAGATGTCGCATTCAAACACGCGTCACATTTTTCGAGGCAAATAGTGAGATGAATCAAGGAGGCTTGCTAAATGGAGAGAAATGTAGCTAAAACTCAACATGCGCATATGTAACGAAAGTTTGGTGGCAAAGTAACCGCTAACATACAGATGCAGCAGCGCATGTGCGTGTTATCTAACTTTGCATTCTCTCGGAGGAGATGGGAAAATGTTTTGTCCCTCTCTTATATAGACAGCCCGAATTTTCCCAATTATTCCAGTTTCTTCAGCAAGATTTCCTGTTCAGGATAAGTTGTTAACGAAACTTTTGTATTCAAGCGTATGACTACAAGCAGATTGGATGAACGGGATCGAAACTATGATAGAACTATGCCGGTAAAACCAATGCAAACATTTCATCGGCTCTAATGTATAGACGTAATCCTATGATGCATCTGATGTGGATAAATCTAATAAGGAATGCTATATAGTGATGTCACGTGATATAACCGCCTATGGGTAGACACCCATGCGGTTTTATATATATATATCACATCCACTCGTTTGAGTGACCATACCCAATGCACCATTCATAGGAACGCATGTTAGTTGTGTTTTCTGAGGATGATTGAGCCGATCATATGGACCAAACTACGTCCCACAAACTAACACATTATTCAGTACGAATGTGTTGCTAAACCATCGACCATTTCCATTTCTTTCAGGGAATGATATTCTGTTAAATATCTTATTAGCATCTACTAGGTTGACAATTGAAGACAACAGCTACCGATACAATATTCTGTTATCACTAATATTTCAACACGCAGGAGACTACACCATGTTACTTTTCGACTTGTCACTGTTCCACTGTTTTCTAGCTATATGACACCACCGTTTGGCGACAAACAACATTGATGTTTGGATGTTTACAACAGTCCCAGAAGAATAGACGAAGCTGCAACGACATGCAAGCATAAATAGTTCATATACTCGCTAGGAATTACGAAAATGTCAGTTGGTGTCCCCTTCAGCATAGTGTGCACAACGTCCACAGCTCAAATTCCTAACAGCTCAGTTTTCAAGGAACTGAAAGTATCGCCAAATCATCTCTAAAAATAACAACCCATATGTTTTTTTTATATACTAACCTTGAACGCATGATCATCAGAGCCGACATTATTTTGTAACGACCCATTTGTTACTGTCGTCGGGGCTGATATTACCTTGTAACGATCCATTAGTTACGGTGCCCGTGATCATTGGAGCTGACATCACCTTGTAACGACCCATTAGTTACTGTGCCCGTGATCATTGGAGCTGATATTATCTTGTAACGATCCATTAGTTACTGTGCCCGTGATCATTGGAGCTGATATTGCCTTGTAACGATCCATTAGTTACTGTGCCTGTGATTATTGGAGTTGACTTCACCGTGCTACGGACCTTTGATTACTGTGCAAGTTGTTATTGGAGCTGACTACACTTTGTAATAACACATCGGTTACTGTACATGTGATCAGTGCCAAATAACAATTGGATTGTGGAAGATCCATGTTTATAATTTGGTGTATTTTATGGATCTTTATCCCAAAAATTGAAATTTGTGCTTGCTAGAGGCATGCCCTATATCATATGTCCTTATGTTTATCAGAGTTATGGAAGCAATAACTCAGATGGTTGGATCCATTAGGTTGTAGTACTCGCACTTGTTTTTCTTGTTAACACCTGCTTCCATTGCTTCCCAGGTCTTGGATTCTTCAGCAGAAAGCTTTCATTCATTATGTCTATCAAAGCGTTCAACAAAACGGTCGCTCGTTCTTGTGGGTAATTCAGCTCTTTTGCCGAAACCCTCACCAGCATCATATTCTGACCACTACAAAACCCCATCAACACAATGTCATGCAGCATTTAACTAATAGGGAACGTTACACTTGCAGTCATCGATCAACATTTATCGTAAAAAGACGATATTGACTGCTTGATCTATGAAATTATAGGGATTCAAATAATTTCGTAGATGAACGTTTTGAAGATGAAGCAGTTTGATCGTGGCTTTCATCTCCACGGAGCAGCCTTTAACTTCGTAGAGAAACTCTATAGCAACCGCACGCTTTTATCATGAGCGTCACTGCATCGCTGTATTAAAACCACTGAAGTATACCAAGCTGGCGTTAACGACTTCAGGTGATGATATATTGGACCTCTTGCGGCACCTGAGGGCGCTGTGAGGCGGCAATAGTACCGCCTGCAACATTTATAGGCATCCCTTTCGCCCTACAATCAATCAATCAGTCAGGTGACTAGATTACACGACCATTAGTTCACTGCACAATGGCAATAATTGGTGTTGGATAACAATGCTATTTGGGTTTGATACATGGAATGTAGATCGTTCATGTTTTTCGTTAATGCCATTGCTATGACTAATTTGGACTACCTGTCTTGCAGTGATCAAGAGTGGGGATACTCCGATACGACCTGATAAGCTCTGCATTACAAATATATCAATATCTTCCCTTTGAGTATGTTATCATTTGATGTGACGCCCCCCTCAACATCGTAGTATGGCGTGTAAGAGTGCGCACATCTACCAGACTGTTAGTATTCGAATTTGTGATTCAAAGCGAATCATAAATACCATATCATTCGAATAAATGTATAACCGCAATCGGATGGGGCTTCAGCAGATATCCGCGTTTGTGGTCTTAAGATAGAACATGCATGAAATGTTGCCAAATGCTATATCTCCCATTCATTTGTTCATGTTGTAATATGATAGTTGGATTGAATGTCCGAGAGGAAGAACCACGCGTGTTATGTAGCCAAGTAGATAACGTGTGAGATCGATTTGCCCTATACGTAATGTTTTGCTAATCTAAGACGCAAACTAGCACTAAAAGCCTCACCTGGTACACCACGTGCTAACTAAACCAGGTGTATGGTGATTGGGGTGACCACCACTGAGAGACAATTACCTGATGGTGTCTTCAAAATCGTCTTGTGCGTTCAAATAATCTAACATGTAGCCTCCATTGACTGAGCCACAGTAATTTCAGTGTATTATTGTCATCATCAACATTTCGGTCTTCACCTTGCCTTTTTGTTATAATCATGATCACCTGGAACATCGTTGTCATCGTCGTCTTCAGTTCAGGTAATTATTATTTTCATTCTCGAAACAAAAGCTACAACATCGTTATAGCCAATTCAACCTAATAACATCACCACTGCCTCTAAGCTATACAGTGTACATTACCAAAAAGGCTACTGACATCAGTATCGCCCGCATTGGTTCCATCGCTATGTACATCAAGTCATTCGCTTCACTACATAATGTCACTATACCTTGGGTCGTAGCTGTGAGGTATCCGTAAAATGCCTAATTAATTGCAGGTTATTAATATTGGTTTAGCTTTGGGCGACATTGCGTTACTGATGATGTGTGCCGGATGTCGTGCTGTCTCGGAATCATTTGTTACCCATTTGCAAATATCGCAATCGAACCAAGAAGTATTCGTTGCAATTTTTAGGATTAATCAAGGGGGATGCTATATGGAGAGGAATGCTGCAAAAAACCAAACCGTGCGCGACCATCGTCCCAGGCTGCATAGTTACCGCTGCTCGCTGTGTGTGTATATATGTATAAATATATATATATATATATATATATATATATAGATATATAGATATAGATAGATAGAAGAGATATATATATAGAGAGAGATATATATAGATAGATATATATCTATATATATAGAGATAGAGATAGAGATATATATATATATATATAGAGATATATATATCTATATTTAGATATATATTATATATATCTAAATATCTTTATATATATATATATATAGATGTATACATATATATATATATATATATATATTTATATATATATTCATATATATGTGCATATATAAATATATATCTAAATATATATATATATATACATATAATTTACATATATTTATATAGAAATATATTTAGATATCTATAGAGATACATCTCTATATATAGTATATATATATATATGTATATATATATATAGACATATTTGTATATTTATATGCATATATACATATATGTATATATATATATATCTTTGTTAATATTTATAAATATATATATGTATATTTTCTATATATATAAATATTTATATATATATATATATATATCTATATATATATATATATCTAGATATATATTTATGTGTATATATATCTCAATATAGAGTACCTTTATGTGTTGGTGTGAAGTGAGATTTCGACACTACCAGTAGACAATTACAAGAACCATCATAATACACATGTAATGAACTTATAGTAACACTATGATGATTAAACTTATCTTGTGCGATGTACAAAAGGTTGCAATGCTTTCACGCTGAGCTGGTAATATTGGTATATGAGTGTATATATATATGTATACATACACACACACACACACAGAGATATATATATAGATAGATATATATATATATATATAGAGATACATATATAGAGAGATGTATATATATATATATATATATATATATATAGATATATATATATATATAGATATATATATGTATATATATATAGATATATATTGTATATTTATATATATATATGTATATTATATATATATATATATTATATAATATATATATATATATATATATATATATGTCTATATATATATATATATATATATATATATATATATATATATGTGTGTATATATATATTATATGTATATTTATATATATATATATATATATATATATATATATATATATATATATATATATATATATATATATATATATATATATATATATATATATATAATATATATATTGTAGCTTAATGTGATGGTGTGAAGTGAGATTTCGACACTACCAGTAGACAATTACAAGAACCATCATAATACACATGTGATGAACTTATAGTAACACTAATGATTATTAAACTCATCTTGTGCGATGTACAAAAGGTTGCAATGCTTTCACGCTGAGCTGATAATACTGGTATATGAGTGTATATATATGATAATATATATATATATATATATATATATATATATATATATATATATATATATATATATATATATATATATATATATATATTATCTATACCTTATATAGATATATTTGTATTTATATGCATATATACATATATGTATATATATATGTATTTATTAATATATATAATATATATTTATATGTATGTCTATTTATATATTGATATAACGGGATATTCGACTGGCACCTGTCATGTACATTAGCAACTATCAACGTCGCAGATAACCAATAAGGTGCTGTCTTGCACACAATAAACACTGACCGATTGTTGATACAATTCAATCATAGTTGGCCTGTTAAAAAAGCATCCACTTTGAGAGAGTGAAATTGGCGATAGTGATCACTGCACATCCGTGATGAATATCTGGTGACAGTGGTAGTTAGAACCCGAAGATGAACGTTCCATCGTTTAACAGGAATGTTATAACCAGGCCATTACCCCTGGAATTGCTGGCCGACACATATGGTATTACAATATGAATCGTAGATAATATAATCAATGAAATTGACAGAAATGACATCTTCAATGCGAGGTATGCAACAGTGTTGTGTTGTTTGGATTCGATGGCGGAAGAATGATTACAATGCAATTGGCATTTGTAGAACTAACAAGCCACCTTTTACATCAAAGAGACACGATGCGTGGTATTTTCCTATTGATTAGCATATTGATGCATTAGTGTTGTTTGATAATTCGATTTGATATAATGAAACAATTGTGATCAGTTGAATGCAAGAGTTACGTCTGACATAGAATAAATATGATAGACAGCAGAATTATTATAACACATCTGGATACATAATGCTTATACAGACATAAAACGATGCTTTTCATTAGCTAAATAATATTCTGCACCACAAGTCAGACCCAAATATGGACCTACTGAAGTTCCGTACGCCCGTGGCAAATACAATTCCAGTAATGAATAAATTTCATCTTTACAAAAACTCACTATTAAGCCGTAAACAAACATGTTCGCCTCTGTACAATCTGAATTTAGGCGGAAGTATATGGTACATTAAAAACCACGTAACTCGTTCTCTTCAGTAAGCTAACAGATAATGGTTCCAGTTTAATAACAAGTTGATGCCAGTTATTATTAGAGCCCGAGCCCGCCCAAAAATTAATAACGGTTACAGCATACATAACGAAGCAATAGAAAATGACACACAGGACATACTTTATCATATGTAAAAGAGCCAATTATAGTGTAACGGAAATGTTGTACATATGATCCATTAGAAATCCCAGTTATTGTCTGCTTTATTTGAAATAATTCGTAGGAGATTGGCACAGACATGCTATATACACATAATGTGTGTTGACGATTATGAAGACATCGCTCATCTCTTAATGCTGGTGGTGGTCATTTTGTACATGAGTGTAGCCCTAAGACCGCGTGTTCGTGTCGGTGTTAAGCACACCGCAGGCGATATAAAAACGATCAAATCTGCTCCCTCATTAATCTAATGTTTGCTGGAACTTTAACACAGATTGAATATTGATCAAGATGGCGCAGTTAAAACCCTGGTCCATTTGATTCTGTTGGTACGAGTGATGTATTGCAAATATCGATTCTAGAACGCGTCATGCTTTCAACAAGGTGAAAGGATTGAACGTTCTATTTGCATGACATTGGTATATCATTATCTTTGCATTGATACAATCTAAGTGCTTTTGGGAAGAATTGCCAATCTTCTCATGGTACTTGTGCAACACATTGGCTGAGGGCACTGTGATCACCCACTGCATCCGCTCATACAATATGCATGTCTGGACAATCAGTGGCATCAGTGGTAGCCCCATAGGCAATCATCGGTTGCAGATTCGAGCTGAAGAAGATAGGAATTATAAGGACATGGCTTATTTGCATGAAGCAAAATAATATGTACAATACGGTCCCCTCAGATCAAGTTGCATTTAACTTGGGGAGAAGTAACGTCGCTGTTCCGTTTGTGAAAACATTTGATTGGCATATCTAATTTCATTCGACGAATGTTAAATGGTAATAAACACATCTTCGTAGTATACAAACCTCCATTTCCATACAAGAGCAAACTCTGTTTCGTCTGGAATTCCTCTCCGGTTTGTAAAGGCTATTTATAATGAATTGCAGTCAATGTTTAGCTTTTGGTTCCAACAACTTCAGTTATCTGTCATTTTCCTCTCAACTATGCGAAAATGATAGAGCGGTTGATAGCGGTAGTACATAGTGATTTATACTAGATCTATACATCATCTAGATTATCACCACTAACAGTCTCGGACAAAACAGCAGGTAGCCTCTCTTATTAAAGGTAGTTTACTTATGTGGTTATGCGCGAGTTCTCTCAGTGTCATTTGTAATCTGAGGACATAACGCCAATTGTGAGGTGAAGTACCAAACTGCCTTTTCGAAAAGATGCATACCAGGTACCACGTAGACATAACTTAATGATTACGTCTGGTGGACTTATAAACCACTGCATGACCCAAACCAAACCACGTTTATTAAGCTGGAAATATATATACATTCTCGATCACCTGTGGAATATCAACCAATCTATAGTTACTTAAGTCGTATTATTGGGTCACGGATATTGTATTTCCATTGAAAGGCTAGCACGTCTTCTACAGCTCCAATGATACGGCTGACGAGGAGAATCAACGAGTTGAAGTATGGCTCAGAGCTACAAGAAGTCCTGTAGTCAATATAACCAAACGTACACCACCCAGCCGTGTAACACAGGATAAATAAGATAGTCCGCCATATAAGAGAGGTCATCTAGACTCCCAAACTCAGACATATTAAACACAGTTCACAGAAGGCTGTTCATCTGGCCATTCCTTGGCAAAAATGGCTGATCTATATACTCTGAAGCACGCTTTCAGATTAAAAGCAGATGTGGCCCAAATTATATCACGTCAATATTATTCCAAATTCATAAATCAACAATCCACCTTTATGCACCCGACATTTGGCGCATAAGCAGGCTGGTCGATGTTATACTTGCTATTCATACATCATGCAGGAACGGGATGTGTTTCCGAGCCGACGTTTATTTACACCTTTCTGACGCTTAGAAGCTTGGCAACTAAAAACCCCAACTATTGTCAATCGACAATGACGAATAACTAACAGTAAGCCACCATTACCCAACGAGAAGTGCAATGTACCCAATTAATCGTAGCTTCTGGGTTATATGTGGGTCTAGGCCTATAATAACTCACATTGTATATGGGTAATCAGCAAATTGTTTTCTTTGCTATTACACGTGCTTCCATTTCTTTGCGTTATATTTAACAGGATAGTAGGATTTGTAGAAATTAAGGGAGATGTATGATAAGCAGACGCAGGTATTATAATCGTTCAATAAATCAATGTTGGTAATGCAGATTGTGCATTTGGTATGGAAGAAAACCAATCAATACAATTACTGATTTTGAAATGCAGTATTGGCCACTCGGCCTCTGACGTCGATACAATTGTAAATACACCTGCCTCCATTACCTTGCTTAATTTTGCATCAAGCGATGCGACATACTTGAATATCTTGGTTGTGTTTCTGTGCTTTTGTTCTTCTGATATGGCTACCTAAATAGCACTAGGTGCTATGCTTTATTGAAATAATTGGCTGGTAAGCACACTCTGTGCTGACGTTATGATGCACAGCCTATGTATAATCATAACTTGAGGGTTTTTCGTCACATCCTGCCGCTGACATCCACATATATGTGCCATGTTTCATTTTGGGAACTGTACTATGTGACCTATAATTGGCTTAACCCAGAGTTGTCAATATTGTTCACAGTCAAATGTGTCATTCGCTTGCTAATCAAAGCTCTATATTTCGTCAGCTGTAGTGGCTACGTAATCATCCCTTCAACCATATATATACAATTGACAAGATGACGTCAATAACTATGCCTTCCTGCTTAACTAAGATTTACATTTCATGATTTCCGCAATGTCCAACTAAATGTTACATTATACCCGCGTTTTGTTGTGTCCATTGTGGTTTGTGGGTGAAAGGCTAGGTTATAAGTAATGTCATACTAAATATGATCAAATAAATATAGGCTGTAGACTTTATATTCCGGTTCTACATTCAGCATATACAGATGCGCTGGTGGTTACATATTCCGCCATGGCGAGGACAATGTTGGTTCGTTTCCAAATGCAGTAACAAGTTTAATAACGACGCCCGTGCTGTTGTATCAGAAGTTGTCGTGTAAAGCAACTCTATCTTTAATCCTGTTACGAAAGGCCTCGGATTCTTCAGCAGAAAGCTTGCATTCATTATTTCTATCAAAGCGTTTTACAACATGGTCGCTCGTTGTGGTGGGAAATTCATCTTTTTTGCTGCAATCTTCACGGCTTAATCAACCAGCATCATATTCGGACCGCAGGAAAACCCCATCACCACTGTAGGTTATAGAACGATATTGAATGCTTGCTCTGTGGATTTAGAGCGATTCAAATAATTTCATAGATGAACCATTTTAGGAAGAACCAATTTGATCGTGGCTTTTATCTCCATGGAGCAGCTTTAAAGTACGTTGGAGACTCAAAAGTAACAGCACGCTTTTATACACATAGAAGTTGTTTTTAACGCGATTTCGCATCTATAAATAATTATCTTGAACGTCATTGCATTGCTATATCGCGGCAACAGCTTCAGGCGCGAATAGATTTGACCTCATGAGGCACCTGAGAGCGTTGTAGTGTACATTAGTACCGCCTGTAGCATTAATAGGCATCCCGTGCACCCTCCAATCAGACAGGTGTTACACTAAGCACGCACGCCAAGTCAATGAGACCCTATGCAATTATATCACTAAATGCAACCCAAAACACAATATGATATAACCCAACGTATGATGCAGCTGATATATGATTTACATACCATTGTAATTGTCTGGTTATTCATGTTGTTATCCACGCGTATATTGTTTGCTTCCCCCATCAATTATTAGTCTGTTCATTGGATTATGTAGGGAAATGCATAAGCTTCCAATAATAATGGTGACTATCCTATTGAGTCCAAATTATCGCTCATTGTTTATTTGGTTGGTTCCATGTCAGTAACTCATGGCTAACGAACAAGAACTACATTGTTGTATTGTGTTACTTGTAATGGCATATCACGTTCACTATGATCTGCCAGTTGCCTAGATATGTACTTTGGCCCTAGCGACTAATCAACTGGTCGACTGGTGGGTAGCAATAATTTTTGGTGGATACCAATGCTGTTTGTTGGGGGATGGGGGTAAAATATCATTACTATGGCTAAATTGGACTGACTATCATGCAATATTCAAGAGTGGCGAAGCACCGGTACGATCTGATAAGTGATTTCCTCTGAGAGACAATTACCTGCCTTACTTGTACATTTTGTAAATAAAGCCGCTATTGACTAATCCACTGTCATTGTCGTCTTCATTTTTATTCTCGAAACAAAAGCCTCAACAACTTTATAGCCAATTCAATGTAATAACATCACCACTGCCTCCAAGCTATATAGTGAACATTACCCAATAAGCTACCGGCATCAGGTTCCATCGCTACGAACACCAAGTAATTCACTTCATTATATAATGTCATTATACTCTTGGTCGTATTTGTGAGGTATCCGTAAAACGGATTAATTATTAATTGCAGTTTATTAATCTTGGTCCAACTTTGGGCGTATCGCCGTTACTGATTATGTGTACCAGATGTCGTGCTGTTTCGGAATAATTTGTTTTCATTTCGTCCAATGTAGATTGCAAATGTCGCATTCAAAGGCACTTCGCGTGGCAAACTGTAGGATAAATCAAGGAGGCTTGCTAAATCGAGAGGAATGCTGTAAAAACCGTGCGCAAACATCATCCCAGCTGCCTTAGTTTCGCAGCTTGGTCTTGGTTTGTGCCTAGATGGCGTTGGCACTTAAAGGGAGCTGTCACAATCATCCTCATCACAATCATCCTCATCACAATCATCCTCATCACAATCATCCTCATCCAATCGTTAGACAGGTGAATCTACGCCAACAGCTTTTGAAACTTCTCCTCTAAAATATGTTGAACCCACGATGGACAACATCATATGCGGCTGTAGAACTGATGATATTCGCATTTAGTGAACTAAAGGATGTTTAGAAAACCAATAAAGTACGTTCAGATTATTCCTATGCGACGTCAGACATAATTTAATTGCTCCTATGAGAATAAAGACTGTGTTACTAGCCCTCTGCCACCCGCTTCCAACCAACTGAGATATGGCTACACATACTGCCAAGCGTCGTCATTGGATGAGCAGCACTTTTCATATCTATGGTAGATAATTAATAATTACTCTTTGTCGCCTTCGACCAGAGGCAATACATATGGGCTAGTTACCAAAACGTGGTAAATGTGTTTTGGTATTGTTCATGCTTAATAAGCCTGTTGGAGATGATTTCCAAATACAACACTAGCTTTAAACGCGATTTGCATCTCGCGATAACCCGATGGCTGTGTTGGCATTCATAGAAGGGTTCTCACCCTCCCAGGGAATTTGACTGACTATCACATAATTTAGTGGGTGGAAAAGCTTCGAACTGACGTATCATCGATTGTCATCGAATGCTAACGTATGTGAGACATTCTAATACAGCATACGGTGTGTATGGGGTCTACAGAAAGTTTGTAATCCTCGGTGTGTACTATTCATGCGTTATTATTGTCGAATACCTAATTGGGTTGCTTCATACCCATGATGCCTTGGGAGTGGTCTCTATTTTCTAATGCTTTTAGATTTATATGCAAACCTCAATGGAACGGAGTAGAAGTGTCAGATGGAGCTATAGGCAGCGCTACAAATCGAGCGTATCAATATTAGAGACAGCTTCTGTAACATGGACGTGTTTTTCACACAAATACCGACGGTCTACTATCGGGTGCTGCCATCACGGTGGACGCATCGGGGTATTCTGACCATGTACCTTTTGTGATGTGGTTGAGTTTGCTTGTGCCCTATAATAGGGGGCTATACCATGTTTTCTTATCTTTAAGCGTTACTAACCTGAGTATTTCATGTTGAGTTTAATTTCAACCTTTATATACATAGGTTACCGACCCGCAAAACATTATTATATAGATTTAATTTATCTTAGACACACACGACAATCGAGGAAAGGTTTCTATGTACATTATTATCCTTTTGATGCTTCTTAAACATATTTATAGTGCTTCCCGAGGTAGTGCAAACCTGAATATCATTGTCTGCCAGCTGCGCCACCCCAGTCAACCCAGCCCATTTAATGCCACCTGACGTTAAATATGACACCGTTTTTATGTTAAGATGGCTTTGTGGGACAAACATGTAGAGTTCAAGAATAGGAGATGATCATAACGCTAACCATGGTAAATGCGTCATTATCTTTTGGCGTTAGGGTAAGGTACGTGTTACTTTCTGTATCATAGGCAATCTGTCTTAATAAGTAACGCCAAAATGACTTTTCGCTTGATCTAGTATCGGCAGTTAGCTGTTTATTTAGACAGAGTGGATTATTTCATTAATAATCTGTGTTCTTTTGGATGAATGAGTGTCATATCGGGTCCAATCCAGCCTTTAAAGAGCAGTAGTTGTGTTTATTGTTTCACACGTGTCCTGTGCCAAATGCAATGTATGCATTGACAACTGCGCCTGTTCCCACTATGAAATCACCTTTCCGTTTATGCATTACCTAATGAAAATGAAGCACGTGCCGAATGAAAATAAACAAACACAACATTGGCAGCTTTAGGGCCTGATGGATCCCACTGTCTAAGTTACAGCTCCATTATTCCGATAAACATCCGGGCACACGAAACAGGGCACGCCTCCTCAATCAAGCACAGCTTGACTGTGTAAAAGCGATTGCTAAATGTTTCTTCAGATAGATATTTCGGGCTAGGCGGGTCTGTGGTACATCATTGATCATATCTGAGCGGATCTGCTGCTAGGTCAAATTTGATATATCATTTATTATACAGACGATCTGACCTTAGATAGCTAGAAGTATCGCACGTCTTCTGTAATAAAACACACATATCGATAAATAAATACAAACGATACAAAATATTATTTCTTGATGTGTAGAAATGCTTTTGGACTGACGTATATTCAAGGGAAAACCAGCATCACGTATGTGAAATGTGTTTTCTTCTACTTTAACTGAACACTTGTGCCATAAAAGGGGAATGATAACAGGTTAATACAAAACAGTCGATCGATATATTCTTGTTTGAAACGAAAACATTGGTTTTGTTGCTCCTTAATCTCATGGAATGTATTCGGTCTTCTGTTTCTATTTATGATTTCTGACTATCAATTACGCGAGGTCAGTATTTTTCGCAAAAAGCACCATGGTACAATCTGAGCACTATTTGTGCTGATGGTGAATCAACATTCGTCATGCTGACAGGCCCTTGTGATCGGTGCGATTCGTAAATCGTACGCCAGATGCATGGAGATTAATATGTCCAAAAGGAACAACTGAATTATTTCCCGGTGTTAAATTTTGTCGTTACAATGCTTTAATATGATGACTGCGTTGATCTACACGAACTGTTTTTCATCAAAGCCATTCATATAATTTATAAACAGGAATATGTAGAACACATCTCAAAACGCAGTCGTAGAATTAGGGTGCTTAGCAGCCGATTGGTTGGAATATATAAGGTACACTTTAATAGTCATGTTGGGCGACGCCTAAAGCCTCGTGTGAACTGTGATTTTTTTCTATTAACAGATTTTCCGTAAGAGCAGCACAACATATCAGCACATTCCGCTCGCTCATGCCTTTATCATGGTGTATGAATGTCATTGAATGCATAGCTGTGACTTTGGCTCACTTTATCCACTCTAATGAGATATCTTAAAACCTCAATGATGTAGCAAACGTGACAAGCGTCAGTAGCTTGGACGGTACGATTCGGATGTTGAGGCACGCTGAAGCGGAAGCACTTGCCAGCTGAAATATTTAGCTTTTTTATCTCTCACCCACCGAGTACATGTGCAAGGAAAATGTAAACTGTTATTATGTTGCAGTTTCGGCAGTATTACGGGGACTTTTATCAAATTGTAATAGACCCTCTATGTGTTAAATGCCGTGTTCCACATGCTTCTGTGAAACGAACATACTAGAAGTTTTGCTCACCAAATAATTTTGCTAATATAAATGACAATGTCATGATGTCTTATTAGAGTAAAGTTAAATGATGATGTAAGGTGGGTGTAATTAAGCATGTGAAATGTAGAATTAAATTACAAATAATGTCTATAATCATATAGTAAAATTGTAGTTATGTAATGTATTCTCATCTAAATTATCGCCACGAATAAAAAAACCCGTCGAACTTCAATGCATTCCGCTTGGTGCATTTAACCCAAGTTGGCGATGACATGAGCTATTTTTAGTGTGCTGTTGCTGAAAATACTGCCAATGAATACCTTTGATGTTTAATGCTGTGAATAGGAGAAGAACATCAAGGATCAGGCTCAGTGTTCATAACGCCAGAAGCAACATCGTTCATTGTGAGACGTAATGCTATCGGAAACAAAGGCAGCTTCAAAGACAATTTTACGTTCTTGTTAACGGTATTTTGATAGATGTGTGCGGGATATGTTTTCGTTGTGTGTGTTTGTGAGGATGCATTGTCATTGAGGAGCGAGGATAAGGGTAGGCTGCTACGGTAGTGCTTTCAGGGACGAGTTAGAACGGAAAGAACGACGGTGGGGTGATTGCAGGAGTTATATAGGGTTACGGTGAAGATAAGGGTAGGCTGGCACAGCAGGGCTCACAGAGACGAGTTAGGACAGAAATAATGAGGGTGGGGGAATTGCGATGTGAGGGTGCTTGATCATATGAACTTGTGTCATTAACCTTTTTCCTCGGCATGGTAATAGGAAGGTGACAATCGCCATGTATATGCTTTGCTGCGACAGGAGAACACTAAATATCTCGTCAGTCAATATCATTGGTGCAGTTAGTAATTACAGCACCCGGCATTATAATATTGGTGGTGATGTCACCGATGTGATGGAAAGGGCAGCTATGTCGGAATGAATGAACCAGGATAATGCCCGAGTGCTTGATTTACGGCCACGCAATAAAAACCACAGTATCTCTGTTTTGGATGGAATGACACTACTGCGCAATAAATTGTCCAGTGTCAATTTGGGGCGATAAGCATACCGAACAGCCACCATAACATATGCATAAATCCGAGACACCAATGGCCAGTGAAGCGCAACATCATGAAAGGTGTTGTCGACAAGGCACTAGACAGGTCTTTATGTCATATTATAAAACTGGGATAACAATGGCCTTGCCATGGATGGACAGATAAAAACATATATTGGTTAACGAACATGACAACTGTCAATAAATTGGATGACACGCACTAGCGGGAGCACTTCCCCAACGAAACATTGAACAATACTTGTGTTTCTCTCTTAGTGCATAACGAGTCCATTTGAAAGGGACATTGTATGATGTTATGTTGTCGCTGTTTTTCCCATACCAAGGGGACTGCGTTCAATACATCAGGGCGAACCATAAATATCATATATTTGTATTTGACATCAAATAGTAATAGCCTGTGTGTGTCATGTAGCACTTAGATGTGACCAACCGAGGGTATTGTAGTTTGGCGCGCGGAACCATTTATCTTATATTACCGGCTATGCGCTGCAAATACACATTCAGTTGACATACGGACAATTAGAAGAAGGTTTTTAGAGTAAAGAAAAATCGTTGCTAACATAGACTGGTAAATGGGCAGGTGAAATTGAGGCTTAAAGTTCTAACAGAGTTTAAAATAAAAAAGTGCAATTATGTCGTGTCTATTGACCAAAATATCGTCACATATATAGAAGTCCACTCCATTTAGAATGCTTCGCTTCCGTTATGCATACAACACAATGTAAAACGATCCACAATGTTTGCGTACAGCTTGGTGATGACATTATCTACATTCAGTGTGTTGCTATGGCAATGCTGCCAATGATAAGCTGTGTCGCGTTTGTCGGTCACAGTGTTCACAACGTCCCATTAATCAAACCACCTGCATCCACAACCAGGGATACACCAGTACCCTAATCTGCATTGTATAATGTGTGGCGTGCTTAATGCAACTGATAGAAAGAGTCAGCTGCTTCAAATGTAAATTTCTGACACGTGCACGCGGTACATTTGCTTGTGATGTATATTTCGAAAGAAGCATTGACAATGGGGAGTAATTATTCCATATCCAATGTAGATATTTTCCGGGGGAAAGTTGAGTTATTGACACAACAATCACAATGAAATATTGTAAATATTTAAACCTAAATCCGTTAAAAATTTAACGCCCGTGTGCAGTTTCGAATATAAGCTCTTCATGGGCTGAGGGGGAATTTACCAGGTGTCATAAGATTACTAACTGTAAATCATCAACGGTTAGGACTTAAATGGCATAGCATAGTGTATAGAAACGATGCTTTGGTGCATAGGGATAAAACATAATTGTTATTAGCTTACATTTAGCTTTGATTATCAAACCCCGAACACAATCTTTTGAATATTGCTAAAACAATGATTGTTGTTACATTACGGAAACCTTAACGCTGACCGGATGCTGACCATTTTAGAGCACACTTATGGAGCGACGCCAAGTATTCCGTTATGATATGTGATCACGGCGAAATGGGTGCCACGTGGAGAAATGTGATACAAAAATCCTTAGAAAAGTTGGGCAATAAGTCATCTCATAACCAGCCACGCGTGCTAGAGAGGGATTGATTAATGAAATCTATACATTACCCAATGTTTGCTGCATTAATATATGCTAAGTTACAGCTTTGATTACTGCAGCCTACCTTAAATCATTCAATACTGCAAATGCATTGCTGGGAATTCATGGTTTCACTTCGAGGGTTAGAATGGAGCCACATAATGAATAAAGATAATTTAGCAGGACGGGAATTGTAGGCGTTAAGAAAACTAGCAGTGGTGATTTTGCTGGTGTGAATGAAAGTAGTAGCGAAGTCACAATAAATTGAGCGGAATAACGCCCGAATGCCTGATTTTTCCGCGGCGCCCAATAATCATGGTGTCTCCGCTTTGGATGGGATACCACGACTTTAGAATGTATCTGCGCATTTGATTACATAATGTCATTTGGGGCGGGAACCTTGCTGAATATCCATCATAAGGGATGCATTATTCCGAGACGCCCATCAATATCACATGCTCAAATTAGTTGTAAAAGAGTGATTGATTGAGAGAACTGTTTGGAAGTCCGATTTTGTTGTTTGATTTCGGAAAGTGACCCCTGTCAGGCCAATGTTTCGTAGAGGTAATTGTTGTCACCTCCTATCACAGCACACCTGGTTGAGCACGTTATGTCCCATATAATGCATTCGTAATGTGTTCGTGGCGAGTAGGATGGATTGACGTATAGGGCAATGCAATTTCACAGGCAATGCCGTTCCTCGCGCATGGCGCCACGACACTGATTGACAAGCAATCGTAATGTTAACATACAAAACGATTTGTTTCACCATGGACATTGGCAAATGATGTGCGTCTGAAGCTGAAGTATTGCAACATACTTTCATCAAGAAGAACATGAACAAATGGACGGCAAGTTTTGGAAAATGAGGCACTGCGAAGCTTTGGATGTGTTGGTCTTGCAAGACTTGTATTGATGTTAATGCGGCTCTCTGAGGGGAAGCATTCAAATTAGGATGAAGTTTTGTTGAGACTCTATGTGGAGTTGCTTGAATAATTTATGTCGGTATTTTACTTTACGCCATCCTGTAATCGAAATCTATCACAACTGAACCCTGGCAAAGGCTTGCGTTAAGCCTGCTCATTGAGGCTTGCAGGATTTGTTGAAAGGAGATAGCACATGCGACGTCGACAACTGAGGCTAATAATCCTAACAAACACTCTCTGGAATCTAATGAACACATTGAAACATTGCGAATGGTCTCCTCAAGTACCTTTACGATTTTGCTGACTGACCTTGTCTCCGAGCGTCATGATTATTTCCTTGTCACGAACTTTACCAATGCCACTAGATCCGAGGAACACATTCAACATTTGCGTTAACATATACTGAAGTAAAGCATGACACATACGATATGGTCATTTATCTTAAGGTAGCCTGTATGCCCCCCTTCGTACAATCATTAACTTTCCAATTTCGGATTTAAGACTCATCATCCTATGTTATCATCGGCGCGGAAACAGCAAAACACTATATTTGAGGCAAGAATCCTGAAGGTGGATACGTGAACACAAGGGCATATGATATTGGTTGTTCACCTAAATCCTTGTAGTGTGACTGGCAATGTTTGATATCCACCCTGTGGGCACAATAGTTTTCTTTTAACGCCCGTTAGTCAGATGTGATGTTTTACTCATTGTACGTTGGTGGTTAGTTATTGGGTATTATCAATCCTACATCTAAACGCGTCAGTATTGATGTAGTACTTATAACATGGTCGTATTGAGTTTACCTCTCAGACATATATCGCTGCCTTCCGAAAATTTCCAAAGTACACTGTATGCATCGATGCACATCATTTCTATTAAGCCATCGTTTGTTTCAAATTATTGCCATTGTATGAAGTAATACTTAGGCGGACACAACAGAGGATACGAAGACAACCGATGCTGGTAACTGTGTCATCCAATGGTCTTGAGAAGTAGGCACATGAACGTTGATGCAGTAAAAACCTCATGATTAGAACATCGCCGTACATAGTTACACATTGATAAACGAATACTGTAGCGTAACGGCTATATTATGCACGGAATATTCAACTAAGTTGCGATTATCGAATAATTTACATCCTTAGAACAACTCATAATCAAGCCATTATCAAGCATGTCCGCAAATCTGAAATGTTTGATGTAAATTAAATAATGTGATGATGCGCTCGTATATGATATACCGGCAGCAATAAATCACAGCTTAAATAAGGTGTTAACCAATATTGTAGGTGCAGTTACAACACCCCACACGCTAGCTTTCGTTGGCGTGAATGAAACTAGTAGCCATGTCAGAATGAATGGAGCTGGATAATGCCTGAGTGCCTGATTTACCGCCAGGCAATAAAACATCATAGCACCTCCGCTCTGGTTGGGAAAACACGACTTCAGAAAGCTGCTGCGTAATTGATTATCTAATGTCATTTGGCGCGGAAATCTGGCTGAATATCCATTATAAGAGGTGCATTATTCCGCGACGCCCATCGCGTAACGCAAGAAACTGAAAAGTTTTGTCGACCATGCATCTGATACTGTAATCAGTTTCATATGATTATATTCCTTGAACACAGGCAGCTTTGATCTCACAAATGGGAGTTTGTTGCAGGATATGGTGCAGTTTTAGGGCTCACCCTTAACAGTCACAAACTATATAATCAATCGAGGATGCCCATCGACGTATGATGTGTTTGTTTCGTAGGTTCAGATTATTGGTAAGGTTTAGAGGATGAAAACGACTATACATGCAGCATTATCAGCTGTCGCTCTCTCTCGGCAGCTCCAATTTATTACCACCGCCATATAATGCGCAGAATATATTTTCGTTTTTGAATATCAAACACAATATAGAACTGGCGAGTCCGCACATCACAGCTTGTTATCAATTGTTCAATTTAATGGAATGACTAGCAAGAGAGGGATGAATACTACCTAATATAAGCAGCTATGTACAGTTTCACCCAAGCCAACCGACTGAGTTATAGCCGTAATTACTGCAATGCATCGCCAGTACATGAGCAAAACATTGATTTCCTACGCTGATTTATTTTTGGTTGTGTAGCCCTTTACCAGAGACACCTGTTTTGCATAGGCAATTAACGTCATAACCTGGATTATATCAGCTGCAATACGCCTGTTACCATCTATAATGCGGAATGCCCTTCCCTGCGTACTCAGTTTATTATATCATCCACTATCTTACCTTGTCTTCTGGTTGAACGATGGTCAACAGAAGAATTGTCGCTGCCATCCTTGTTTGTTATGTTTACAAAGACTGTCAAGTCCTTTCTATATATATTCCGGCTGGGAATGTGACCTTTTAAAAGCCGCCACTATGAAGTAACTGTTTACATCATATTTACAGCTACATTACCTATCTGCTCATTACCATTATATAGAACATCGGCATTCCGTGTCAAGAATGATTCTATCGCCCTCACATGCATTTTAAGAGAAATAATCAGGAACCGCCTAAGATTGAAAAAGAAAATGAGGCGTCTTAACAGCACGAATTCCTCCTCGTGTCGTTAACATTCGAATTCGTTGACGACATTTGCGTGATTCCGTTTAGTTGTTGCTGTCGAAAAACAGACGGTGACAATAGGGACAGAAGTGTGTTGTCACAAATGTGGGCGAGTAGGATGTTTTATTGTCTGTAATCTATCTCCACCACTTTGAATTATTGCGTTGCATTTCGTTCGAGCATCGTTGGTACCTGCAGTGACATCTTCATGCGTTTGTGCTTTCAGCAGTTTTTTTTATCATCGCCCATTTTATATTATTAGCTGTCATTCCTCGACGTTGTGCTATTTTTGCAAAAACTAGGACCAAGGCCACAATGCTATAAACTATACCCTAACCAATCGGTCACAAAGCATCCACGACAGCTGTTTCTGCCATATTCGACACAATCCAGTATATACATTTACTTGTCCCTCGCAATGATTACAACTCCCTCCAATGCTTGTTGTGACACTGGATGAGATGCGCAATTTATCAGTTTCCACTTTCTATTTTCAATCAACATCCTGTTTAATATTGTCTGACAAGTGAACTGCATCATTAGAGGGTTCAATGGTATCTGGCAATCATAGCATTCGCTGACGTTAAGCGTCAGAGAACGCCATTGACTAATGTTATGCTAATGGGTTTTCGTCAATGTCAAGACTGTCGTTATTGACCAATACTAATCTATATGTACCATTTAAGGTTTGGACAAGCGTAATAGACAAAACAATTTCATGTTGAGTTGTTGCCAAACTGTGATGAACGTAACATAAGATGCAGCACGGTAAAGTTAAATTCCCTGTGATAACGTTTGTTTAGTAGTCCGTATTTAATTTGACATTGACAATTATTTTGTAACAAATGCATGTTTCATTATACTTCGGATTCAATGTGTTTGCCGTTCCTCGGGGATCGTTCCCTGTGATTGGTTCCAGATGGTTTGGATTGAATGCCATGTAAAAACTTTACATCGTTTTGCTTGTTTCAATTAATCATGCACTGCCGGTGGTGCTGAATCGTAAGTCATGATAATTTCTATCACACTCGTAAGCATTGAATGCCTTACATTATACATTAAGTCATGGGCCTGGTGTCTAAAATCTAGTGGCTGATACATCAAGTAAATTGAGTTTGAAATAAGGAAATGCGCATATCCATTATTGTTGGTATCCATCTAAGTCGTTTTTGCTATTCCATGATGCTCGTAAACCCATTTGTTACTAAGAATGAATGCAAGGAACAAAATCACATCAAATTAGAAAATAACAGTTAGACCATCTATCTACATTTATCACTTACAATAATTACGCTGCTACTCTTTAATGAGAACGTTCAACTCTTGAGCAATTCACACACAACAGATTGGCTCACAAACGACTAACGCATTAACGATTGGCACACAAACGACCAACAGCTAAATTAGTATATTTCATTTATTGATTGTTTATTTATGCAATTTCCTGATTGTCCACGCAACGGCTGTCCACAATTTGTTTTATCAATGCTTCTCTATCTCGGAATGTCAGCTCTGCTTCTCATTGTACATATTATGGTTGATTAATAAGCAGAAATTACAGAGCCTAAGTCCGGCCAGGAATTAGCGATGGCTCAACTGCAATGCATGGTGAACATATAAATGACGAACCCCTCCAAGCGAAACCACCATTAAATGAGTAAGACATTGAATATCTAGGCTGATTGTTTCCAGATTATGCCTGATTGGCATTTGGGTAAATTGTATTAATGCCGTTTATTTAATGGCTGTTTACTTCAATATATAAAACCGCTATTTCTTCAGGAGGCACTATGTTTGCTGGTCGAACGCGATTTTCTATAACCTGAATCGCTGTTACATAGATTAACAATAGCCTTCAACATAAATTGGTTCCAATACCCACTTGTACATTACAACAGGTTTGCAAAGAGCGTTCTTCCTCGATGCCTTGAAAGGAACTAAAGGATATATTCAACTTTGAAGCCAGTAATGTTGCAATGCAGCTCTAATACACCGCGTCAATGCTAAATGCTCTTCGGTGACTGTAGGATTATATATTTATTCATGTATGTATGCTGGCATAGGAACATAATATGAATAATGAGATTTAGGAATTTAGACACACAATTCGATTTTGTAAACCATGACCATGAAGCGATAAATCGTGGGAACAATAGGCATGGCCCGCGGATGTATGGTTATTCATGGTTACTATAATAATTACTTTTAAGTGGACTGTACTCTCCCACACATTTGAATTGGGGCACTATCAATAAACTGTATAAGGCAACGTGAAAGGCAAAATCGCGCTATTGACTCATTCAGTATCTCGTAGTGGCTGACGGGCCAGGTGGTTTGCAATGTCTCAAGAATCAGATCACATAATGTACATGTTATGTTCGACTAGACAGGATCAGGCTGTATTATTTCTATACCTACCTGTTCCACACTGAACTTATACTGGCCTGCTGGCGGTATTCTGCCATGTCGTTGACAGTGTCGGATCGCTTTCAAATGCAACAACCAGTTCAATATAGACATCAGTGCTGTTGTGTCGGAGGTTGTCCGTTAAAGCAACTCACGCTTCCTGTATCTGGCTACGAAAGGACTCGAATTCTTCAGCGGAAAGTTTGCCATCATTATTTACTATCAAATCGTGTAACAAAAATGGATCGCTCGTTCTTGTGGGTAATTCTTCTCTGCTTCATCAGGCGTCATCATATTCTGACCGCAGTAAAAGTAAATAAAAAACCCATCAACACTATATCATGCAACATTAAGCAGATATAGAACATTACATTCGCAGTAATCTATGATAATTTATCGTGAAATATCAATGAAGTATATAATACGATATTGACTCTTTGCTCTATGGAATTATAGTGATTCAACATGATTTCATTAAAAAATTTATCAAGAAGTACCAAATTGATCTTGGCGTTCATATCCATGCCACGTTTGTTTAGAAACCCCATAGTAAACTCACGCCTTTACACACACATGTATTGCTGTTAACGCGAATTTGCATTGCCAAATCTGTAACGTGAGCAGCAATGCATTTCTTGCAATAAAACCAGTGATGTATAACAAGCTCGCGGTAACAACTTCGGCTGATGACAGATTTGATCGCATGAGCCACCTGAGAGCGTTGTGGGGTGGCAATAGCACCACCTGCAATAATAATACCGAGCACCTTCACCCTCCAATCAGTCAGGTGTTACATCCAGTGTGCACGCCAAGTCATTACACACGATGCAATAACATAAGAGAATGCCGCCCAATAATCACACGTAATGATGCGATAGGTTCGACATTATCCCTAAATTCATGAATCGTGACATGTATAAAGTTTATTGTGGTAACATATAACATACACTATCACAACACCTTCTTTCGCTGCTTACCATTTTCGTGTAGCGTGATATTTATGTTGTGGAACCAATCATATGATGTATCCAACGTATGGGGCAGCGGACATATCAATGACACAACATTGTCAAAGGATGCATCACTAGTCTGGCTATTCCTGATGTGATCCACGCGTATATTATATGCCTTCTTCGTACACATACTGCAATATCAGTGGTCAATGATACGAACACCATATGTCTGCTTTAATTCCAAAGGTACGCATGATAGAGTATTACAATCCTTCATTGTTCTAATTAAACATGTGTCAGTTGCTGGGGTATATGAACAAGTCACAAAACATTCCCCATTTATTCTTGTCCGCAGCCAAAGTGCACCCGACAAAACAGCGCCTACAATTAAGCGTCAGATATCATACTCTCTCCGGACAATCATTTAATAGAGGATACATTCGGTTAGTATCAGGTCAGTAACTCAAAGCAAACAAGCAAGGACTACATTGTTATGCTTTCTAACTTGGGGTATGATACATCTTTCGTGTTTTTATTTCATGTCAATGTTCTGACTTAATTGGACCTGTTAGGCATATGTCAAGAGTGACGATGCTCCGATTCGATGTGATAAGCTCTGTATTGCAATAATGTGAATATATATATATTTTACTTGAAATGTGTTATCATTTGACGTGATGCTCACGCCAACATCATATGATGTACTAAGATGCACCCATCTACCAGACTGTTTTCGCAAACAAGTACGTATGACGTCTCTATAGTTGTATAACCTTATTCGCTTCATTACATTTTTCCATTATGTCCGGGGTCGTTGCTCGGAAGCTTCAGTAAAATGCCTTATTATTACAGATGAAAAATCTTGGTCACGGATTGGCTAAATGAGCGTTAACGATCCTGTGCAACAGACTTGAAGCTGCTTCGGTATAATATGCTTTTATCACTGCCCATACCGTGCATGACAGATGTCGCATTCAAACACGCGTCACATTTTTCGAGGCAAATAGTGAGATGAATCAAGGAGGCTTGCTAAATGGAGAGAAATGTAGCTAAAACTCAACATGCGCATATGTAACGAAAGTTTGGTGGCAAAGTAACCGCTAACATACAGATGCAGCAGCGCATGTGCGTGTTATCTAACTTTGCATTCTCTCGGAGGAGATGGGAAAATGTTTTGTCCCTCTCTTATATAGACAGCCCGATTTCCCAATTATTCCAGTTTCTTCAGCAAGATTTCCTGTTCAGGATAAGTTGTTAACGAAACTTTTGTATTCAAGCGTATGACTACAAGCAGATTGGATGAACGGGATCGAAACTATGATAGAACTATGCCGGTAAAACCAATGCAAACATTTCATCGGCTCTAATGTATAGACGTAATCCTATGATGCATCTGATGTGGATAAATCTAATAAGGAATGCTATATAGTGATGTCACGTGATATAACCGCCTATGGGTAGACACCCATGCGGTTATATATATATATATATCACAACCACTCGTTTGAGTGACCATACCCAATGCACCATTCCTAGGAACGCATGTTAGTTGTGTTTTCTGAGGATGATTGAGCCGATCATATGGACCAAACTACGTCCCACAAACTAACACATTATTCAGTACGAATGTGTTGCTAAACCATCGACCATTTCCATTTCTTTCAGGGAATGATATTCTGTTAAATATCTTATTAGCATCTACTAGGTTGACAATTGAAGACAACAGCTACCGATACAATATTCTGTTATGACTTATATTTCAACACGCAGGAGACTACACCATGTTACTTTTCGACCTGTCACTGTTCCACTGTTTTCTAGCCTATATGACACCACCGTTTGGCGACAAACAACATTGATGTTTGGATGTTTACAATAGTCCCAGAAGAATAGACGAAGCTGCAACGACATGCTAGCATAAATAGTTCATATACTCGCTAGGAATTACGAAAATGTCAGTTGGTGTCCCCTTCAGCATAGTGTGCACAACGTCCACAGCTCAAATTCCTAACTGCTCAGTTTTCAAGGAACTGAAAGTATCGCCAAATCATCTCCAAAAATAACAACCCATATGTTTTTTTTATATACTAACCTTGAACGCATGATCATCAGAGCCGACATTATTTTGTAACGATCCATTAGTTTCTGTCGTCGGGGCAGATATTACCTTGTAACGATCCATTAGTTACGGTGCCCGTGATCATTGGAGCTGATATTACCTTGTAACGATCCATTAGTTACTGTGCCCGTGATCATTGGAGCTGATATTACCTTGTAATGATCCATTAGTTACTGTGCCTGTGATTATTGGAGTTGACTTCACCGTGCTACGAACCTTCAGTAACTGTGCAAGTTGTTATTGGAGCTGACTACACTTCGTTACGAGGCATCGGTTACTATGACCATGATCATCAGAGCTGACAACACTTTGTTACGATGCATGCATCGGTTACTGTGACCATGGTGATCGGAGCTGACTACACTTTGTTACGACGCATCGGTTACCGTGACGTTTACCGACGCATCAGTTACTGTGCATGTGATAAGGGCCAAATACCAATTGATTGTGGAAGATCTAAGTTTAGAATTAGGTGTATTATATGGTCCTTCATCCCCCCCAAAAAGCAATTTGTACTTGGAAGAGGCATGCCCTGTAACATGTGTCCTCGTGTTTATCGGAGTAACGGAAGCAATAGATCAAATAGTTGGATGCTTAAGGTCGTAGAATTTTATTTGTTTACTTTCGTATTGCACGTGCATCCATTGCGTTTCGTCATGCTTAACAGGAAAGTCGGATTTGTGAAAGTGAAAGGGAGACGAATGATAAACAGACGCAGGTATTCTAATCTTTTGATAAATCAATGCTGGCAATGCAGATAGTGCATTTGGCACTGCAGACACCAATCAATACAGCTACTGCATTTGAAATGCTGGATTGGATCCTATATGGAATTTGTTAATCCCGGAGAATGCATAAATGTACGGCTTAAAGTCGACTACCCCCGTCGTTTGTGTCGTGTGCAAACCGCTATTTGGCCTCGTCAATGTGTATTTAGCAGCCTCTGACGTCGATACACATGAGATTGTAAACACGCCTGCCTCCATTACCTTGGTTACTCAGACATCAATAATTTGCATACTCAAATACTTGCATTAGTATAATGGATGACACTCGCCCAGCTTGACCGGGTACACACAACCAGATGCATCCAGATATAAGGCATTATAGAGAGCTCGGAGCACTAGAAATAAGGATCGATTGTTGTCATCTGGCTATTTTTCCAGACCAATCGAGGACCCCATGATCGTTAAAGCCATTGCAATCAACTAACAGTACTTTTGCCACCAAGCTAAATGATGCCCATTACGTAATAGGCTACCGGCATCAGCATCGCTCTTATCGTTACATTGCTATGTGCAGGTAATTCACCACATTATGTAATGCCATTATATCCGGGGTCATATATGTGGGGTATCCGTAAACTTAATTGCTGGTTATTAATCTTGGTCTATCTTTTGTCGAATTGGCGCTACTGGTTATGTTCACCAATTTATTTCCATTTGCCCATACTGCGCAGTGTAGATTGCAACTGTCGATTCTAACACACGTCACATGGCAAATTGTAGGATAAATCACAGGGACTTGCTAAATGGAGATGAATCTACATTATCTACGTCATCAGCATTACCACAGTGATGCGAATGCAGCAGTTGGCAATTTGTGTGACTATTACATAATTTAATTGATGTAATAGCTCCGAACCGACCTATTATCGTATTATTGAAAACTTATGCATACGAGCAGAGTCTTTTTAATACAGCATACGCTTTTGGTTAGGCTGAAATAGTAGATGAGACGATGACAACTGAGGCTAGCCATTCAATTTACATACGGGTCTATGCCATAGTATTCGGTGTGCATGGGGCCCACAGCAAGCTTGCAATCGCTGATATGTGCTATTTATGCGTAATCAATAGCGAGTACCTGCTTGGGTTGCTTTATACCCATGATGCTTTGAAAGTGGCGTCCATATTCTAATATTTCGATAGATTTGCATACCTGAATGTAACAGAAGCACATGACTGGTGTCCTATATCCCAGAGTAGTAGTGTCAGATGGAGCTACAGGCAGCGCTTAATACCGACGGACTACTATCGGGTGCTGCCATCACGATGGACACACCGGGGTATTCTGACGATGTACATTATGTAATGAGGTTGATTTTGTTCGTGGCCTATAGTAGGGGGTTGTACCATGGTTTCAATCATACTCACCTGAGTATTTCATTTTGAGTTTAATTGCAACCATTTGACACATATGTACCGGCCTGAAAAACATTATTGTATAGATTAATATTTATCTAAGGCACACTCAACAATCGAATGAAGGTTTTTATGTAAATTATTATCTTTGTGATGCTACTCAAAAATATATGTAGTGCTTACAGTTGTAGTGCAAATCTGAACATCATTCTCTGCCATAAGCACCAACTCAGTCAACCCACCACGTCATATAAACGGCAAACAGCACAATTCCAAGCAACGTATTTTACGCCAAGACGTTCAACATAACCCCTTTTTTACATGAAAAATGACTACATGGGACTAAAGAATAGGAAATGCGCATAACGCTTAGCATGATATATTTGACATTATATATGGGCGTTAGAGTAGAATACGAGAGCATGTGTTATTTGCTTTAGAATAAGCAATCTGTCTTGATGAGTTACGTCTATATGCATCTTCACTAGATCCAGTATCAGAAGATGTCTGTATATTAACACAGCGTGGATGATTCCATTAATACAATCCGTGTTCTTGTGGATGAATGAATATCATAGTGAATCCATTCCTGCCTTTCAGGAGCAGTAGTTGTGTTGATTTGTTGACATGTGTCCTGTGTCAAATGAACTACATGCATTGTGGATGGCGGTCCATAACAATGTTGCTGTATGAAAACATTAAAGTGTCTGTGTATATGTAACAGTCGCTTCTACGTGTATCGTACGTCTCATAGATATTCCTTAGTTTCATCGGTCAATAAGCACAATGCAATGCGGCCGCCCAGCTCTTATGAAAAAACACCTTTCCGGTTGTGCACTACTTAGTGGAAAAAGAAGCATATCCTAAAGGAAAATAAACAAACACACAATAGACAGATCTACGGCCTGATGCCTGCCATCTTCTAAGTTACTGCTTCCATTATTCCGATAAACATTCAGCCGTTCGAAACAGGGTATCCTCCGACAGGCACAGGATTTTGGTTGTGTAGGCGTGAGGTATATGAGCATATTAATATCATAATACCTACACACCGATGCATTACTACATATAAATTTACATATACATATAAATAAATATATATAGATACATATATTTATACAAACTTATAGATATATGTATATATTCATATATATATATAAATATATATATATATATAAATATATATATATATATACATATATATATATATTAATATGTATATATATATATATATATGTATATATGCATATGTATTTAGTTGATGATCGTAACACAGAAGTTATTCAATCGTTAAGAGGTTGCGTTCGTGGATTGATAGAACATTTTGCAATGCTTTAATGTGGTTGTTTCAAGTGAGATTTCGACGTAGCTACGTGTTACTTCCATTTATCGTTATTTGTTACGATTTGTGATTTTTTAGTCTGATTTCAAGTGTGCCCAAATAAAAATAAAATTATCGCTAGCTGCTACAAACATGGCTGGTACGCATGCAGGACGTCAGGTTATGGTAGGGGTACTATGATAATCGCTTTTCAGTGAACTATATTCCCCCCTCACAGATTGGTTTAGAGCCCGATCAATAAACTGCTTACGGCAAAGTGAATAGCATTATCATGAAATGGACTCATTCAGTATTTCGCATTGGGTGATATGCTAGATGGGTTGAAATGTCTCAGCAATCAGATAACAGTTTTCACAAATAATGTCAGAGTAGACAGGATCAAATAAATAGAGGATATAAACTTACTATTCCAGATCCATATTCAACATAAACAGGCGCGCTG
>CM067349.1:45445045-45500169 GCA_034190875.2 Urechis unicinctus | reverse complement strand
CTGCTATGAAATAGAACCAAAATAGCCACAATGCTGTTACAACATGGAAGAAAAGTGATCAATAAGCTGTTCTAAGATGGAACCAATGTAGCAACATGGCTGTCATATGATGGAACAAGTGTCGCTACAAATATGTCATAAGATGGTAACCAATATAGCCACAATGCTGTTATAAAATGAAACAAATAGCCACAATGCTTTTACAACATTAAACAAATGCAGCAAGTAGGCTGTTCTAAGATGGAACTAATGCAGCCACATCGCTGTCATCTGATGGAACAAGTGTCGCTACAAATATGTCATAAGATGGAACCTATATAGCCACAATGCTGCTATGAAATAGAACCAAAATAGCCACAATGCTGTTACAACATGGAAGAAAAGTAATCAATAAGCTGTTCTAAGATGGAACCAATGTAGCAACATGGCTGTCATATGATGGAACAAGTGTCGCTACAAATATGTCATAAGATGGAACCTATATAGCCACAATGCTGCATAAAATGGAACCAAATAGCCACAATGCGTGTTACAACATTAGAAAAAAAATGCATCAAGTAGGCTGTTCTTAGATGGAACAAATGCAGCAGCCACATCGCTGTCATCTGATGGAACAAGTGTAGCTACAAATATGTCATATAGATGGAACCTATATAGCCACATTGCTGCTATGAAATAGAACCAAAATAGCCACAATGCTGTTACAACATGGAAGAAAAGATTCATAAGCTGTTCTAAGATGGGAACCAATGTATGATGGAACAAGTGTAGCTACCAAGGTGTCATAAGATTGATGGAACAAGTGTGAACAAAAATGCCACAATGTTGTTACAACATGGAACAAAATATCAGCCAAATGCTGTTCTAAGATGGAACCAAATAGCGACACAATGAACTGTAGCTACAACATTCATAAATGGAACAGATAAAGCCAAATGCTTTATACAAAAAAATGGAACCAAAATAGCCACATGCTGTTGTCATATGATGTGATCAATGGTCTGTTCTAAGATGTAATAATGATGGAACATATGTCATACGATGGAACAAGTGTGCTGCATAAAATGGAACCATATAGCCACAAATGCTGTTAGAAATGGAATTAAAGCCACACATGCTGTTACAAAATTGAACAAATGCATCAAGTAGGCTGTTCTAAGATGGAACTAAAGCAACATGACTGTCATATGATGGAACAAGTGTAGCTACAAAGATGTCATAAGATTGGAACCTATATAGCCACAATGCTGCTATGAAATAGGCAAAATAGCCACAATGCTGTTACAACATGGAAGAAAAGTAATCATAAGCTGATGGAACCAATTGTCAACATGGCTGTCATATGATGGAACAAGTGTCGCTACAAATATGTCATAAGATGGAACCTATATAGCCACAATGCTGCATAAAATGGAACCAAAATAGCCACAATGCTGTTACAACATTAAAAAAATGCATCAAGTAGGCTGTTCTTAGATGGAACAAATGCAGCCACATCGCTGTCATATGATGGAACAAAGTGTAAAAAATACAAATATGTCATAAGATGGAACCTATATAGCCACATATGCTGCTATGAAATAAGATGAACCAAAATAGCCACAATGCTGTTACAACATGGAATAAAAGATCCACGAAGCTGTTCTAAGATGGAACTGTCATATGATGGAACAAAATGCAAAGGTGTCATATGGAAAGGACAATGGCTGTCATATGATGGAACAAGTATAGCTACAATGCAATGAACTATATCGCCGCATTGCTGCCATGAAATTGAACCAAAATAGCCACAATGCTGTTTACAAACATGGAACTAAAGTATCCACGAAGCTGTTCTAAGATGGAACCAATGTAGCGACATGGCTGTCATGTGATGGAACAAATGTAGCTGCAAAGATGTCATAAGATGGAACATATAAAGCCACAATGCTGCTATGAAATAGAACCAAAATAGCCACAATGCTGTTACAACATGGAAGAAAAGTAATCAATAAGCTGTTCTAAGATGGAACCAATGTAGCAACATGGCTGTCATATGATGGAACAAGTGTCGCTACAAATATGTCATAAGATGGAACCTATATAGCCACAATGCTGCATAAAAATGAACCAAATAGCCACAATGCTGTTACAACATGGAAAAAAAGTGCCGCACGTAGGCTGTTCTAAGATGGAACTAATGCAGCGACATGGCTGTCATGTGATGGAACAATGTAGCTGCTACAAAGATGTCATAAGATGGAACCTATATAGCCACAATGCTGCTATGAAATAGAACCAAAATAGCCACAATAGCTGCAAAGATGTCATAAGATGGAAACTATATAGCCACAATGCTGCTATGAAATAGAACCAAAATAGCCACAATGCTGTTACAACATGGAAGAAAAGTGATCAATAAGCTGTTCTAAGATGGAACCAATGTAGCAACATGGCTGTCATATGATGGAACAAGTGTCGCTGCAAATATGTCATAAGATGGTAACAATATAGCCACAATGCTGTTATGAAATGAAACTAAATAGCCACAATGCTTTTACAACATTGAACAAATGCAGCAAGTAGGCTGTTCTAAGATGGAACAAATGCAGCCACATCGCTGTCATATGATGGAACAAGTGTAGCTACAAAGATGTCATAAGATGGAACCTATATAGCCATATGCTGCTATGAAATGGAACCAAAATAGCCACAATGCTGTTACAACATGGAAGAAAAGGATCCAATAAGCTGTTCTAAGATGGAACCAATGTAGCAACATGGCTGTCATATGATGGAACAAGTGTCGCTACAAATATGTCATAAGATGGAACCTATATAGCCGCATTGCTGCCATGAAATTGAACCAAAATAGCCACAATGCTGTTACAACATGGAACAAAAGTATCCACGAAGCTGTTCTAAGATGGAACCAATGTAGCGACATGGCTGTCATGTGATGGAACAAATGTAGCTGCAAAGATGTCATAAGATGGAACATATAAAGCCACAATGCTGCTATGAAATAGAACCAAAATAGCCACAATGCTGTTACAACATGGAAGAAAAGTGATCAATAAGCTGTTCTAAGATGGAACCAATGTAGCAACATGGCTGTCATATGATGGAACAAGTGTCGCTGCAAAGATGTCATAAGATGGAACCTATATAGCCACAATGCTGCTATGAAATGAAACTAAATAGCCACAATGCTTTTACAACATTGAACAAATGCAACAAGTAGGCTGTTCTAAGATGGAACTAATGCAGCCACATGACTGTCATATGATGGAACAAGTGAAGCTACAAAGATGTCATAAGATGGAACCTATATAGCCACAATGCTGCTATGAAATAGAACCAAAATAGCCACAATGCTGTTACAACATGGAAGAAAAGTAATCAATAAGCTGTTCTAAGATGGAACCAATGTATCGACATGGCTGTCATATGATGGAACAAGTGTCGCTGCAAATATGTCATAAGATGGAACCTATATAGCCACAATGCTGTTATGAAATGATATTAAATAGCCACAATGTTTTACAACATTGAACAAATGCAGCAAGTAGGCTGTTCTAAGATGGAACCAATGTAGCAACATGGCTGTCATATGATGGAACAAGTGTCGCTGCAAATATGTCATAAGATGGAACATATATAGCCACAATGCTGCTATGAAATGGAACCAAAATAGCCACAATGCTGTTACAACATGGAAGAAAAGTAATCAATAAGCTGTTCTAAGATGGAACCAATGTAGCAACATGGCTGTCATATGATGGAACAAGTGTCGCTACAAATATGTCATAAGATGGAACCTATATAGCCACAATGCTGCATAAAATGGAACCAAAATAGCCACAATGCTGTTACAACATTAAAAAAATGCATCAAGTAGGCTGTTCTAAGATGGAACAAATGCAGCCACATGACTGTCATATGATGGAACAAGTGTAGCTACAAAGATGTCATAAGATGGAACCTATATAGCCACATTGCTGCTATGAAATGGAACCAAAATAGCCACAATGCTGTTACAACATGGAATAAAAGATTCCACAATAAGCTGTTCTAAGATGGAACCAATGTATCGACATGGCTGTCATATGATGGAACAAGTGTAGCTACAAAGATGTCATAAGATGGAACCTATATAGCCAATTGCTGCCATGAAATTGAACAAAATAGCCACAATGCTGTTACAACATGGAACAAAAGTATCCACGAAGCTGTTCTAAGATGGAACCAATGTAGCGACATGGCTGTCATGTGATGGAACAAATGTAGCTGCAAAGATGTCATAAGATGGAACATATAAAGCCACAATGCTGCTATGAAATAGAACCAAAATAGCCACAATGCTGTTACAACATGGAAGAAAAGTGATCAATAAGCTGTTCTAAGATGGAACCAATGTAGCAACATGGCTGTCATATGATGGAACAAGTGTCGCTGCAAATATGTCATAAGATGGTAACAATATAGCCACAATGCTGTTATGAAATGAAACTAAATAGCCACAATGTTTTACAACATTGAACAAATGCAGCAAGTAGGCTGTTCTAAGATGGAACTAATGCAGCCACATGACTGTCATATGATGGAACAAGTGTAGCTACAAAGATGTCATAAGATGGAACCTATATAGCCATATTGCTGCTATGAAATGGAACCAAATAGCCACAATGCTGTTACAACATGGAAGAAAAGTAATCAATAAGCTGTTCTAAGATGGAACCAATGTAGCAACATGGCTGTCATATGATGGAACAAGTGTCGCTACAAAGATGTCATAAGATGGAACCTATATAGCCACAATGCTGCTTGAAATGGAACCAAAATAGCCACAATGCTGTTACAACATTAAAAAAATGCATCAAGTAGGCTGTTCTTAGATGGAACAAATGCAGCCACATCGCTGTCATCTGATGGAACAAGTGTCGCTACAAATATGTCATAAGATGGAACCTATATAGCCATATTGCTGCTATGAAATGGAACCAAAATAGCCACAATGCTGTTACAACATGGAATAAAAGATTCCACGAAGCTGTTCTAAGATGGAACCAATGTAGCGACATGGCTGTCATGTGATGGAACAAATGTAGCTGCAAAGATGTCATAAGATGGAACATATAAAGCCACAATGCTGCTATGAAATAGAACCAAAATAGCCACAATGCTGTTACAACATGGAAGAAAAGTGATCAATAAGCTGTTCTAAGATGGAACCAATGTAGCAACATGGCTGTCATATGATGGAACAAGTGTCGCTGCAAATATGTCATAAGATGGTAACAATATAGCCACAATGCTGTTATGAAATGAAACTAAATAGCCACAATGCTGTTACAACATGAACAAATGCAGCAAGTAGGCTGTTCTAAGATGGACTAATGCAGCCACATGACTGTCATATGATGGAACAAGTGTAGCTACAAAGATGTCATAAGATGGAACCTATATAGCCACAATGCTGCTATGAAATGGAACCAAAATAGCCACAATGCTGTTACAACATGGAAGAAAAGTGATCAATAAGCTGTTCTAAGATGGAACCAATGTAGCAACATGGCTGTCATATGATGGAACAAGTGTCGCTACAAATATGTCATAAGATGGAACCTATATAGCCACAATGCTGTTATGAAATGAACCAAATAGCCACAATGCTGTTACAACATTGAACAAATGCAGCACGTAGGCTGTTCTAAGATGGAACCAATGCAGCAACATGGCTGTCATATGATGGAACAAGTGTAGCTACAAAGATGTCATAAGATGGAACCTATATAGCCACAATGCTGCTATGAAATGAACCAAAATAGCCACAATGCTGTTACAACATGGAAGAAAAGTAATCAATAAGCTGTTCTAAGATGGAACCAATGCAGCAACATGGCTGTCATATGATGGAACAAGTGTAGCTACAAATATGTCATAAGATGGTAACAATATAGCCACAATGCTGCCATGAAATGAAACCAAAATAGCCACAATGCTGTTACAACATTGAACAAATGCAGCAAGTAGGCTGTTCTAAGATGGAACCAATGCAGCCACATGGCTGTCATATGATGGAACAAGTGTAGCTACAAAGATGTCATAAGATGGAACATATATAGCCACAATGCTGCTATGAAATAGAACCAAAATAGCCACAATGCTGTTACAACATGGAAGAAAAGTGATCAATAAGCTGTTCTAAGATGGAACCAATGTAGCAACATGGCTGTCATATGATGGAACAAGTGTCGCTGCAAATATGTCATAAGATGGTAACTATATAGCCACAATGCTGTTATGAAATGAACCAAAATAGCCACAATGCTTTTACAACATTGAACAAATGCAGCAGTAGGCTGTTCTAAGATGGAACAAATGCAGCCACATGACTGTCATATGATGGAACAAGTGTAGCTGCAAAGATGTCATAAGATGGAACATATAAAGCCACAATGCTGCTATGAAATAGAACCAAAATAGCCACAATGCTGTTACAACATGGAAGAAAAGTGATCAATAAGCTGTTCTAAGATGGAACCAATGTAGCAACATGGCTGTCATATGATGGAACAAGTGTCGCTGCAAATATGTCATAAGATGGTAACAATATAGCCACAATGCTGTTATGAAATGAAACTAAATAGCCACAATGCTTTTACAACATTGAACAAATGCATCAAGTAGGCTGTTCTAAGATGGAACCAATGCAGCCACATGACTGTCATATGATGGAACAAGTGTAGCTACAAAGATGTCATAAGATGGAACCTATATAGCCACAATGCTGCTATGAAATAGAACCAAAATAGCCACAATGCTGTTACAACA
The DNA here is from genome assembly GCA_034190875.2 of Urechis unicinctus. Taxonomy (NCBI): domain Eukaryota; kingdom Metazoa; phylum Annelida; class Polychaeta; order Xenopneusta; family Urechidae; genus Urechis; species Urechis unicinctus. Next base: position 45,493,353 of record CM067349.1, on the reverse strand, counting down.
TGGAAGAAAAGTAATCAATAAGCTGTTCTAAGATGGAACCAATGTAGCAACATGGCTGTCATATGATGGAACAAGTGTCGCTACAAATATGTCATAAGATGGAACCTATATAGCCACAATGCTGCATAAAATGGAACCAAAATAGCCACAATGCTGTTACAACATGGAAAAAAATGCATCAAGTAGCTGTTCTAAGATGGAACAAATGCAGCCACATGGCTGTCATATGATGGAACAAGTGTCGCTACAAATATGTCATAAGATGGAACCTATATAGCCACAATGCTGCTATGAAATGGAACCAAAATAGCCACAATGCTGTTACAACATGGAAAAAATGATCCAGTAAGCTGTTCTAAGATGGAACCAATGTAGCGACATGGCTGTCATATGATGGAACAAGTGTCGCTACAAAATATGTCATAAGATGGAACCTATATAGCCACATTGCTGCTATGAAATGGAACCAAAATAGCCACAATGCTGTTACAACATGGAACAAAAGTATCCACGAAGCTGTTCTAAGATGGAACCAATGTATCGACATGGCTGTCATATGATGGAACAAGTGTAGCTACAAAGATGTCATAAGATGGAACCTATATAGCCGCATTGCTGCCATGAAATTGAACCAAAATAGCCACAATGCTGTTACAACATGGAACAAAAGTGATCAATAAGCTGTTCTAAGATGGAACCAATGTAGCAACATGCTGTCATATGATGGAACAAGTGTCGCTGCAAATATGTCATAAGATGGAACCTATATAGCCACAATGCTGCTATGAAATAGAACCAAAATAGCCACAATGCTTTACAACATGGAAAAAAATGCAGCAAGTAGGCTGTTCTAAGATGGAACCAATGTAGCACAATGCTGTTATGAAATGGAACCAAAACCAAGCCACAATGCTGTTTACAACATGGAAGAAAAGTAATCAATAAGCTGTTCTAAGATGGAACAATGTAGCAACATGGCTGTCATATGATGGAACAAGTGCTCGCTGTTATGTCATAAGATGGAACCTATATAGCCACAATGCTGCATAAAATGGAACCAAAATAGCCACAATGCTGGATTAAAAAATGCATCAAGTAGGCTGTTCTTAGATGGTCAAATGCAGCCACATCGCTGTCATCTGATGGAACAAGTGTCGCTACAAATATGTCATAAGATGGAACCTATAGCCATATTGCTGCTATGAAATGGAACCAAAATAGCCAATGCTGTTACAACATGGAATAAAAGATTCCACGAAGCTGTTCTAAGATGGAACTATGTAGCAACATGGCTGTCATATGATGGAACAAGTGTCGCTGCAAATATGTCATAAGATGGTAACAATATAGCCACAATGCTGTTATGAAATGAAACTAAAGCCACATGCTTTTACAACATTGAACAAATGCAGCAAGTAGGCTGTTCTAAGATGGAACTAATGCAGCCACATGACTGTCATATGATGGAACAAGTGTAGCTACAAAGATGTCATAAGATGGAACCTATATAGCCATATTGCTGCTATGAAATGGAACCAAAATAGCCACAATGTTGTTACAACATGGAAGAAATGTATCCACAAGGCTGTTCTAAGATGGAACTAATGCAGCCACATGGCTGTCAGGTGATGGAACAAGTGTAGCTATAAAGATGTCATAAGATGGAACTTATATAGCCACATTGCTGCTATGTAAAGGAACCAAAATAGCCACAATGCTGTTGCAACATTGAACAAATGCAGCAAGTAGGCTGTTCTAAGATGGAACTAATGCAGCCACATGACTGTCATATGATGGAACGAGTGTAGCTACAAAGATGTCATAAGATGGAACCTATATAGCCACATTGCTGCTATGAAATGGAACCAAAATAGCCACAATGCTCAATGAGTTGCTCAGGCAGCAGTGATATAGGACGTAGCGTAAGTAAGCAGACGGTTATGATAGAGCATGGAAGTTAGGTAGCAGATTATTGTCAGCCTGTATGTGTGTGCGTGCGTGTGTGTGTTTGTGTATAAATGTTTTTAAATATAAATCTACAAATTTTAATGAATGTATTGACATATTAAGCGATTATTATTTAAAATATGTGCGATAATGTAATGAAAAAAACCCGTTATCTTTGATGGAACCTAAGCGTCTTTTTTAATAATACAATTGAAGAAAGATGTTACTCCAGATGAGATTAAGGTGGGGATATTATAGCCACAAGATTGTTATAAGGTGGCTGACATGATGGATTTACAAGTGCAGCTACAATGCTGTTATAAGATGGAACCAATAAAGGCACAATACTGTTATGAAATTGAATCAAAATAGCCACAATGCTGTTATAATATGGAACAAATGTAGCCACACGGCTATTATGAGATGGAACCAAACTAGCCACAATACTTTTATGAAATGGAATCAAAATAGCAACAATGCTGTTACAACATGGAATAAATGTAGCAACAAGGCTGTTCTAAGATGGAACCATGTAGCTGCAAAGTTTTTACGATATGGAACAAATATAGCCACAATACTGTTACAAAATGGAACAAATGTAGCCACTAGCCTGTCATATGATAGAACCAGGGTAGCCACTAGGCTGTTCTTAGATGGAGTCAGTGAATCCACTAGGGTGTTCTAAGACAAAAAACAAATGTAGCCCTATAGCCTGTTCTATCATAGAACCAGTGTAGCCACATGGCTGTTATGCGATGGATCCAATATAGCTACCACGATGTTAAAGAATGGATCAAATGTAGCCACTAGTTTGTTCTAAGATGGAAACAGTGTAGCCACATGGCTGTTCGAGAATGGAACCAATGTAGCCACTAGGCTGTTCTAAGATGGAGCCAATTTAGCCACTAGGATGTTCTAAGATGGACCAATGTAGCCACAAAGCTGTTCTAACATAGCCAGTGTAGCGTCATGGCTGTTATAAAATGGAACCAATATAGCAACAATGATGTTATAAAATGGAACAAATTTAGACATCAATGTCAGCTGTATATAGAGTTCGCGACACTGACATCATAGTCAGCTGAATATAAAGTTCGCTGCCGTGACATCATAGTCAGCGGTATATAGAGATTGCTACACCGACATCATAGTCAGCTTTATATAGAGTGCGTATTGTCACTACACCGACATCATCGTCCGCTGTATATATAGTTCACTACATTGACATCTCAGTTAGCTATATATAGCGTTCGCTAAGCAGACATCATTGTCAGCTTTATATTGTCATAATAGTCAGCTGTATATAGAGTTCCCTTCAGTGACATCATTGTCAGCCGTATATTGACTTCGCTGCACTGACATGATAGTCAGCTGTATATAGAGTTCGCTAGACTGACATAATAGTCAGCTGTATGAAGGACGCGCTACGATGACAGCATAGTCAGCTGTACAATGATTTCGCTCAGCTGACATCATAGTCAGATGTGCATAGGGTGCGCTGCACGGACATCATAGTCAGAAGTGTGAAGACTCCACTACGCTGACATCAAAGTCAGCTGTAAGTATTGTTCGCTACGCTGACATCATAGTCGGCTGTACATAGCGTTCGCTACACTAACATCATCGTCCGCAGTATATAGAGTTCGCTACACTGATATCATTGTCCGTTGTATATAGAGTTCGCTACATTGATCATATAAAGTTAGCTACGCTGACATCATCGTTCGCTGTATATAGAGTTTACATTGACATTTCAGTAAGCTGTATATAAAGTTTGCTACACTGACATCATCGTCCACTGTATATAGAGTACACTACGTTGACATTTCAGAAAGCTGTATATAAAGTTTGCTACACTGACATCATCGTCCACTGTATATAGAGTACACTACGTTGACATTTCAGAAAGCTGTATATAAAGATTGCTACGCTGACATCATCGTCCGCTGTATATAGAGTTTACATTGACATTTCAGTAAGCTGTATATAAAGTTTGCTACACTGACATCATCGTCCACTGTATATAGAGTACACTACGTTGACATTTCAGAAAGCTGTATATAAAGATTGCTACACTGACATCATCGTCAGCTGTATATAGAGTTCTCTACATTGACATCTAAGTCAGCTGTATATGAAGTTCGCTACGCTGACAGCTGTATTAAGACTTCGCTCGGCTGACATCATAGTCACATGTGCATAGGGTGCGCTGTATTACATCATAGTCAGCTGTGCAAAGAGTACGTCACACTAGCATCATTATCAGCGGTATATAGAGTTCAATAGACTGACATCATAGTCAATTATATAAAGATTTCGCTACATTGACGTCGTAGTCAGCTGTGTATAGAGTGCGCTGCACAGAAATCACGGTCATCTGTTTACAAAGTTCGCTAGACTGACATAATTGTCAGCTGTATGAAGAGCGTGCTACGTTGAAATCATTGTCAGCTGTACAAAGACCATGCAACACTGACATCAGAGTCAGCTGGGTAAAACCTGCGCCACGCTGACATCATAGTCGGCTGTGTATAGAGTTCGCTACACTTACATCATAGTCAGCTGTGGAAAGACTCCACCACACCCCCATCATAGTCAGCTGTCGAACTTCTGCGCTACTTTGACATCATAGTCAGCTGTATGTAGAGTTCGTTACACTGACATCATAGCTAGCTGGGTAAAGAATGAGCAACACAGACGTAATGGTCAGCTGTATCTAGAGTTCGCCAGACTGACATCCCAGGCAGTTGTATGAAGAGTGCGCTACTTTGACATCATAGTCAGCTGTACAAAGACCAAGCCACACTGATATCATAGTCAGTTGTGGAAAGTCTACGTCACACTTACATCATAGTCCGCTGTATATATAGCCGGCTACACTAACATCATAGTCAGCTATATATAGAGTTCGCTACACTGATATCATTGTCATCTGTGTATAGAGTATGCTAAACAGACATCGTAGTCAGCTATATATAGAGATGGCTACATTACCATAATAGTCAGCTGTATGAAGAGTGCGCAACGTTGACAACATTGTCAGCTGTGCAAAGACGACGCCACACTGACATCAAAGTCAGCTGTGTAAAGACTGCGCCACGCTGACATCATAGTCAGATGTGTATAGAATGCGATAAACAGACATCATTAACCGCTGTGTATAGAGCTCGCTAGAATTACATAGTAGTCAGCAGTATGAAGAACGTGCAACATTGACATCATCGTCAGCTGAATAAAGAGCTCGCTACACTGACATTATAGTCAGCTGTGTAACAACTGCGTTACGCTGACATCATAGTCAGCTGTGTATAGAATGCGATAAACAGACATCATTAACCGCTGTGTATAGAGCTCGCTAGAATTATATAGTAGTCAGCAGTATGAAGAACGTGCAACATTGATATCATTGTCAGCTGAATAAAGAGCTCGCTACACTGACATTATAGTCAGCTGTGTAAAACCTGCGTTACGCTGACATCATAGTCAGCTGTGTATAGTTTGCTACACAAACATCATAGTCAGTTAAATATAGAGTGCGCTACACTGACATCATTGTCAGCTGTGTAAAGAGTGCGCTGCACAGACATCATGGTCATCTGTTTATAGAGTTTGCTAGTCTGACATGATTGTCGGCTGTATGAAGAGCGTGCTACGTTGACATCATGGTCAGATGTGCAAAGACCAAGCAACACTGACATCATAGTCAGCAGTGTAAAAACTGCGTTACGCTGACAAAGAGTACGTCACACTGACATCATAGTCAGCTGTATATAGAGTTCACTACACAAACATCATAATCAGATATATATATATAGAGTTCGGCGCACTGACATCATAGTCAGCTATGTATAGAGCTCGCAACGCAGACATCATAATCAGCTGTTTATAGAGTTGGGCAAAGACTGCGCTACGCTGGCATCATAGTCAGCTGTATATAGAGTTCTCTAAAATGACATCATAGTCAGCTGTATGGAGAGCACGCAATGTTGACATCATAGTCAGCAGTCAGCTGTGTGTAGAGTCCGTTACAATGACATCATAGTCAGCTGTGCAAAGAGTGAGTCACACTGACATCATAATCAGCTGTATATAGAGTTCAATAGACTGGCATCATAGTCAGCTGAATGAAGTGCGCGCAAGTTGACATCATAGTCAGCTGTATATAGTGTTCGCCACACTGCCATCATAGTCAGCTATTTGTAGCAATAGCGCTGTTATGAGGTGGAACCAATCTTGCCCCATCTATGTTATAAGATGGAACTTAAGCAGCCACATGGTAGCTATGAGAGGGAACCTTTATAGCCACAATGCTGTTTTAAACTTGAACAAATGTAGCCACTGGGATGTTTTAAGATGGATTCTGCGTACCCACCAGCCTGTTATAAGATGGAACCAATGTAGTCATAATGCTATTATAAGCTGCACACTAATATAACCGCTTAACTGTTAAGATGGAACAAATATAGCCACCCTGATGTTATGAGATGGAACCAATAAAGCCACAAGGTTGCGAACATCATAGCCACAAGGGTGCTAAAAGATGGGTGAAATTTAGCCACAAGGCAGTTAAAAGACTGAAAAGTGCAGGCACAAGGATGTTACGAGGTGGAATCAAAATAGCCACAGTGCTGTAATAAAATGGAACAAATCTAGCATCTCGGCTGTTCTAGGATGGAACCAGTGTAGCCACTAGGCTGTGATGAGATGGAACAAATCTAGCCACATGGTTGTTATAAGATGAAAGCGGCGTAACCACAAGGTTGCTATGATATGGAACCAATGTAGCCACAATGCTGCTGTAGGCTGCAACCAATGAAGCCACAAGATTGTTATAAGATGGAACAAATATAACCACTTGACTGTTATATGATGGATTCACCATAACCGCAGGTACGTTATAAGGTGGACATAATGTAGCCACAAGACAGTTATTAGATGGACCAAATGTAGCCACATGACTGTAATGAGATGGAATGAAAATAGTCACAATCTTGCTATGAACTGGAACAAATGTATGCACTAGGCTGTTCTTACTGGAATCAATGTAGCCATATCCTAATCTTTAGGTCGAACTTATGTAGCCACTAGAATACTATTGGACGAAACATATGTAGCGACTACGTTTATCTAATATGGAACCAACGTAGCCTAAAAGCTGTTCTCAGCTGGAACCAATGTAGCACCATGGCTATTAAAAGACTTTTAAGGTGGAACCAATGAAGCTAATAGGAAATTATGTGATTAAACCGATGTAGCCCCTACACTTTTGTAAGATGGAACTATTCTAACCACTAGGCTGTTTTAATCGGAACTAAAGCTGAAACCAATGAAGCCACGAGCGTAAAGATGAACCTGATGTAACCATAAGGTTGTTATATGATTGAAGCAATATTTCCAAAAGTCTTTTTTTAGATGGAACTGCTGTAGCCAAACGGCTGTAATGAGATAAGGACTGTAGCCACAAGGCTGATATAAGACGGAGACAATGTAGCCACACTGCTGGCATAATATGGTTACGATTTAGCAATAAAGCTGCTATAGGATCTGGACACTTGAGCTACTGGATTGTTATATGATCGGAATAGCATAGCCACCTTGGCTGTAATAACCAATTAAGCCACAACACTCTATGAGAAGGAGACAAATAAGCAAGTATATAGAGTACACTACGTTGACATCATCGTCCGCTGTACATAGAGTTCGCTACACTGACATCATCGTGCGCTGTATTTAGAGTTCACTACATTGCCATCTCAGTCAGCTGTATATAAAGTTCGCTACACTAACATCATCGTCCACTGTATATAGAGTGCGCTACATAGACATCATAATCATATGTGTATAGACTGCTCAACACTAACATAAAAGTCTGCTGTATGAAGAATTAGGTACAATGCCATCATAGTCAACTGTGTAAAAACTACGCTACGCAGATCTCATAGTCAGTTGTATGTAGATTTCGCTACGCTGACGTCATAGTCAGTTGTATGTAGATTTCGCTACACTGACATTATAGTCGTCTATGCAAAAACTACTTTTCACTGACATGCTATTCAGCTGTGTATAGAGTTCGCTACACTAACATCATCGTGCGCTGTATATAGAGTTCACTGCACTGACATCATCGTGCGCTGTATTTAGATTTTACTACATTGACATCTCAGTCAGCTGTATATGAAGTTAGCTACGCTGACATCATCGTGCGCTGTATATAGAGTTCCCTACACTGACATCATCGTGCGCTGTATATAGAGTTCACTACACTGACATCTCAGTCAGCTGTATATATAGTTCGCTACGCTGACATCATCGTCCGCTGTATATAGAGTTTACATTGACATCTCAGTCAGCTGTATAGAGAGTTCGCTAATCTGACATCATTTTCCGCTGTATATAGAGTTCACTACATTGACATTTCATTCAGTTGTACATAGAGTTCGCTACACTAACATCATTGTCCACTGAATATAGAGTTCGCTATATTGACATATCAGTCCGCAGTATATAGAGTTCGCTACACTGACATCATCGTCAGCTGCATGCAGAGTTCATCACACTGACATCATCATGCACTGTTTATAGAGTTCACTACGCAGCATCTCAGTCAGCTGAATATAGAGTACACTACGTTGACGTCATCGTCCGCTGTACATAGAGTTCGCAACACTGACATCATCGTCCGCAGTATATAGAGTTCGCTACACTGATATCATCGTCCGCTGTATATAGAGTTCGCTACATTAACATCTCAGTCAGCTGTATATGAAGTTCGCTACGCTGACATCATCGTCCGCTGTATATAGAGTTTACATTGACACCTCAGTAAGCTGTATATAGAGTTCGCTACACTAACATCATCGTCCGCCGTATATAGAGTTCGCTACATTGATATCTCAGTAAGATGTATATAGAGTTCGCTACACTAACATCATCGTCTGCTGTATGTAGAGTTCGCTATACTGACATCATCGTCCGCTGAATATAGAGTTCGCTATATGTGACATCATCGTCCGCTGAATATAGAGTTCGCTATATTGACATCATTGTCCTCTGAATATAGAGTTCTCTACATTATCATCTCAGTCAGCTGTATATGAAGTTCGCTACGCTGACATCATCGTCCGCTGTATATAGAGTTTACATTGACATTTCAGTAAGCTGTATATAAAGTTTGCTACACTGACATCATCGTCCACTGTATATAGAGTACACTACGTTGACATTTCAGAAAGCTGTATATAAAGATTGCTACACTGACATCATCGTCAGCTGTATATAGAGTTCTCTACATTGACATCTAAGTCAGCTGTATATGAAGTTCGCTACGCTGACAGCTGTATTAAGACTTCGCTCGGCTGACATCATAGTCACATGTGCATAGGGTGCGCTGTATTACATCATAGTCAGCTGTGCAAAGAGTACGTCACACTAGCATCATTATCAGCGGTATATATAGAGTTCAATAGACTGACATCATAGTCAATTATATAAAGATTTCGCTACATTGACGTCGTAGTCAGCTGTGTATAGAGTGCGCTGCACAGAAATCACGGTCATCTGTTTACAAAGTTCGCTAGACTGACATAATTGTCAGCTGTATGAAGAGCGTGCTACGTTGAAATCATTGTCAGCTGTACAAAGACCATGCAACACTGACATCAGAGTCAGCTGGGTAAAACCTGCGCCACGCTGACATCATAGTCGGCTGTGTATAGAGTTCGCTACACTTACATCATAGTCAGCTGTGGAAAGACTCCACCACACCCCCATCATAGTCAGCTGTCGAACTTCTGCGCTACTTTGACATCATAGTCAGCTGTATGTAGAGTTCGTTACACTGACATCATAGCTAGCTGGGTAAAGAATGAGCAACACAGACGTAATGGTCAGCTGTATCTAGAGTTCGCCAGACTGACATCCCAGGCAGTTGTATGAAGAGTGCGCTACTTTGACATCATAGTCAGCTGTACAAAGACCAAGCCACACTGATATCATAGTCAGTTGTGGAAAGTCTACGTCACACTTACATCATAGTCCCTGTATATATAGCCGGCTACACTAACATCATAGTCAGCTATATATAGAGTTCGCTACACTGATATCATTGTCATCTGTGTATAGAGTATGCTAAACAGACATCGTAGTCAGCTATATATAGTGATGGCTACATTACCATAATAGTCAGCTGTATGAAGAGTGCGCAACGTTGACAACATTGTCAGCTGTGCAAAGACGACGCCACACTGACATCAAAGTCAGCTGTGTAAAGACTGCGCCACGCTGACATCATAGTCAGATGTGTATAGAATGCGATAAACAGACATCATTAACCGCTGTGTATAGAGCTCGCTAGAATTATATAGTAGTCAGCAGTATGAAGAACGTGCAACATTGACATCATCGTCAGCTGAATAAAGAGCTCGCTACACTGACATTATAGTCAGCTGTGTAAAACCTGCGTTACGCTGACATCATAGTCAGCTGTGTATAGTTTGCTACACAAACATCATAGTCAGTTAAATATAGAGTGCGCTACACTGACATCATTGTCAGCTGTGTAAAGAGTGCGCTGCACAGACATCATGGTCATCTGTTTATAGAGTTTGCTAGTCTGACATGATTGTCGGCTGTATGAAGAGCGTGCTACGTTGACATCATGGTCAGATGTGCAAAGACCAAGCAACACTGACATCATAGTCAGCAGTGTAAAAACTGCGTTACGCTGACAAAGAGTACGTCACACTGACATCATAGTCAGCTGTATATAGAGTTCACTACACAAACATCATAATCAGATATATATATAGAGTTCGGCGCACTGACATCATAGTCAGCTATGTATAGAGCTCGCAACGCAGACATCATAATCAGCTGTTTATAGAGTTGGGCAAAGACTGCGCTACGCTGGCATCATAGTCAGCTGTATATAGAGTTCTCTAAAATGACATCATAGTCAGCTGTATGGAGAGCACGCAATGTTGACATCATAGTCAGCAGTCAGCTGTGTGTAGAGTCCGTTACAATGACATCATAGTCAGCTGTGCAAAGAGTGAGTCACACTGACATCATAATCAGCTGTATATAGAGTTCAATAGACTGGCATCATAGTCAGCTGAATGAAGTGCGCGCAAGTTGACATCATAGTCAGCTGTATATAGTGTTCGCCACACTGCCATCATAGTCAGCTATTTGTAGCAATAGCGCTGTTATGAGGTGGAACCAATCTTGCCCCATCTATGTTATAAGATGGAACTTAAGCAGCCACATGGTAGCTATGAGAGGGAACCTTTATAGCCACAATGCTGTTTTAAACTTGAACAAATGTAGCCACTGGGATGTTTTAAGATGGATTCTGCGTACCCACCAGCCTGTTATAAGATGGAACCAATGTAGTCATAATGCTATTATAAGCTGCACACTAATATAACCGCTTAACTGTTAAGATGGAACAAATATAGCCACCCTGATGTTATGAGATGGAACCAATAAAGCCACAAGGTTGCGAACATCATAGCCACAAGGGTGCTAAAAGATGGGTGAAATTTAGCCACAAGGCAGTTAAAAGACTGAAAAGTGCAGGCACAAGGATGTTACGAGGTGGAATCAAAATAGCCACAGTGCTGTAATAAAATGGAACAAATCTAGCATCTCGGCTGTTCTAGGATGGAACCAGTGTAGCCACTAGGCTGTGATGAGATGGAACAAATCTAGCCACATGGTTGTTATAAGATGAAAGCGGCGTAACCACAAGGTTGCTATGATATGGAACCAATGTAGCCACAATGCTGCTGTAGGCTGCAACCAATGAAGCCACAAGATTGTTATAAGATGGAACAAATATAACCACTTGACTGTTATATGATGGATTCACCATAACCGCAGGTACGTTATAAGGTGGACATAATGTAGCCACAAGACAGTTATTAGATGGACCAAATGTAGCCACATGACTGTAATGAGATGGAATGAAAATAGTCACAATCTTGCTATGAACTGGAACAAATGTATGCACTAGGCTGTTCTTACTGGAATCAATGTAGCCATATCCTAATCTTTAGGTCGAACTTATGTAGCCACTAGAATACTATTGGACGAAACATATGTAGCGACTACGTTTATCTAATATGGAACCAACGTAGCCTAAAAGCTGTTCTCAGCTGGAACCAATGTAGCACCATGGCTATTAAAAGACTTTTAAGGTGGAACCAATGAAGCTAATAGGAAATTATGTGATTAAACCGATGTAGCCCCTACACTTTTGTAAGATGAAACTATTCTAACCACTAGGCTGTTTTAATCGGAACTAAAGCTGAAACCAATGAAGCCACGAGCGTAAAGATGAACCTTATGTAGCCATAAGGTTGTTATATGTTTGAAGCAATATTTCCAAAAGTCTTTTTTTAGATGGAACTGCTGTAGCCAAACGGCTGTAATGAGATAAGGACTGTAGCCACAAGGCTGATATAAGACGGAGACAATGTAGCCACACTGCTGGCATAATATGGTTACGATTTAGCAATAAAGCTGCTATAGGATCTGGATTGTTATATGATCGGAATAGCATAGCCACCTTGGCTGTAATAACCAATTAAGCCACAACACTCTATGAGAAGGAGACAATTAAGCAAGTCTTTTATATCAAAGGATCAATATAGCCATACGAGTCTTACAAAAGTGGGTCTAAATGTTGCCACAATGCTGTTGTAAGATGGTAATTACTCTGCTTCTGTCAGTTGGGACTATTTGAGCAGCAAGAATGCTAACAGTAGGGATATTTAGACACCAGGTCGTCACAAGACGGGGACGGAGAGGCCACTGAGCTGTTGCGAACAACAAGCAACAGGATAGATTGAAGTGGAAATATTAGACAGCCAACAGTCATATTGGCGTAAAAGGGCTATGCTACGTTATATGCTTTCATTACATGAGTCGAACCTTGAAAACAGGCAGACGTTTGTAAACACGCTAATCTCTTTTGGACCCCTTTTCCAAAGAGCTGTGGATTCCAGCTTGTACACATACATTGATTATATGTTTGTGGTATTTGTCAATTATTTCATTATGCATTTTATAACTAGATATGGTACATGTCACAACCGATGTTGTTAGTTTAACATTTGACAAAAAGCCGCTCAACTAGCTTTTATACTTGCTGATGTCGTTTTCATCGGTAATCGACCACTTTATCTTACTGAATACGCTACGTTCTGTTTTCTGTATCTTTGAAACACTGACATTCAAACTATGGTCTGCAAGATATTTAGCGTAGCGGACGGCGATGGGCGCGGTGACTAGGTATGGAGATTGGTCAATGGAAACACAGCAGCAGAGGCATGGTGCCAGGTGGAAGGAGTAGCTTTTCTTTATTGCAAGGGACCTATAGTGGGATAGCTTGACGTCAAGTGATGATGACAAGGCAGAAGAGGGTGAATCTGTGAGGGAAAAAACACGAACCTCCCTGGAACACGATCTTCTCATCACCGTCGTTCCCATCATTACTCGCTCATACAGGCTGTCAACAGGGCGCCCCTGGTCTATTATATCCAGGCAAAGATCTTGTTGTAATAAGATACCCGACTCGGACGTTTCCGTTGCTAAGCTCGCGACCAGCGAGCAACCTGGTTTCATGGAAGCTAAAATGTAAACAATAGCGCGTGGTAAAAGATCGATCGGCGATGGTATGTACTCAAAAATACTGCTGTATTTCTAACATTTAATGACTTTTTTGACATAGCCAATACACAAAAAAACAAATACTATTGACACTTTTTTATCAATTTGTGTGACGATTTGTTTACTAAAATATTTGTTTATGAACGTTTGAACGAAGTCGCATATATCAGTATCTACCCCAGCCCCGATCGGACGGTAAAATACATACTTACGCAGACGTCCTGTAGGGCTGAATTTACCCCTTTTTAAGACACAGTCGGACGTCTAGTCTACCCTTATTTGATGTTAAAAGATTAATCTGAATCATATTGGTTTTGTCATTAGTGTGGACGTATATGCGGCGGAATATTAGCAGTTGATTTAAATACATGCTCATGATTTCCCGATTAAATGATATGTGATTTGTCACCCGAACCTCCACCGAATCAAGAAGCTGCATTGTCGGTTGATGGGGTGCCCTGTGCAGACGTACGATTTCATTATGTAGTAATGTAACATGAATTCTTGCTTATTTTGAATGACAATATAATAATGAATTATTTCAGGACACAGCATATACTAAAAATATTGATGCAGCATGAATCTAATCATCATTAACGCTCTCTCTCGCTCTCTCTCTCACTTTCTCTTTCTCTGTATTTCTCACTGTCTCTCTGTCTCTCTTTGTCTCACTGTCTCTCTGTCTCATTGTCTCTCTCTCTGTCTCTCTGTCTTTCTCTCTCTCTGTCTCACTGTATCACTCTCCCATATCTCTCTCTGTCTCTGACACTCTGTCTCTGACTCTGTCTCTGTATCTCTCTCTCTCTCTCTCTCTCTCTCTCTCTCTCTCTCTATATATATATATATACATATATATATATTTATATATATATATATATATATATATATATATATATATATATATATATATATATATATATATATATATTAAGGTCATTACAACTAAAACTCTCAGTCTTGATAGCTTACTCAGAACAACCATTAATGAAATGAGATCATCAGCATACATTACAAGAGTAACAACAAGGACACTAAAACTACACTGAACACAACAATTATTTAAAACTAGAGCTCAATTAATCCATATAAACACTAAACAGATAGGTTGACACTATGCCTCCCTGTCTTATGCCATTAAACACACCAAATCAGCCAGATATAGTTCTGCCCCATCTTACACACACATCTGATTGGAGTACCATGCAACCAACCATTCTAACAATATATCCAGAGACACCTTTGTTCGACAAGCTCCCCCCACCACTTCAATCTAAGGTGCAATAGTCCTATATACTGGTGTGGATGTATGATAAAATAGTCCTTGTACATCTACCATAGAGGGCTTAAAAGGAACTACTTTTTTTAGACGGACACTCCTTGTCAACTGGTGATGTATTGCGGGGTGGCTCACTCCAAAAGCTGCCAAACATAGCGTGTTCCAATCTGTAAGCAACTCCAAGAGCAATCGCCGGACCCGCCCCGTTTCGGAATAGCGTTGGATTTAATTGTTGGTAGCAGGTCATGTGACGATTGACGTCATTGTTGAGCATATTAGCCATATACCCAACTTTACATCAGCCGCCCTACAAACTTGTCACATTAATCATCAAGCTTAGTGTGTCTCAGATGCGTCCAACTGGAAGCTGCCTTAAAGACTATTATAACGAAGTAACACATAAATGTCGTCGAATCAGGGACGAAGTCCTCGTGTTGAAAGTCTAACTGGATGATACCCCCGACATTGGCTGACAACAAGTAGGAAGTCTCTCAGGGGTGTCGTGTATTACCTCCTCAACCTCCCAACCCCAACCATGTCGCTACCATGATTATGAATACCACGAAAAAAAAATGATTGATGTGGCGACATTACGTGAATAGACACCAAGCGATGTATTATATAAATGGACCAAATAAACAGATATACCCGTACTGTCGCAATATTCATATGCGTTCCTAACACAATCACTGTGTGCAAAGATATATAATCCACCGACATTGTTAGCCGATCAAAAATGAAGAAAAATGGGACGGATGGCTCTTTCCACCTCCGACATAGCGGTGGTACTTCACTGTGCGCCAAAGAATAGCACTCCAGAACGTGGAAGAACACAAAACCCCCCCAATATCGTCAACGTAAACATGCCTTACACAAAGCGATATGTGACGTACATTCAAGCAGTATTTTAGCTGCTATTGGCAGATATAAGTAAGTGTAACAATAGTGAGATGCTGCTGCTGCACTTACTGTTGGTTCTCGCTTCCTGATGAATGAAGGTTGAAAATTCAACAAATGATCTGTGTTCACGCGTTTTATCTAGTTTTATCTGACGAAAACAACTCACCGAACATTTATATGAACTAAAGGCGAGTTTCAACAACTCAAGCGGAGTATCTCGGCCTAAATTCTGACCAAGCGGTAATATCTGGGCCCGACTTGCCAACGTGGCGGCCAGGCGGCCAGGCTGCGGAAACTGACCGGCGGAAGCTTCCACCAAATGGAACATAGGCGAGACAGCTAGCAAGACACAGGCTCGCACGGAGTATTTGTGGCACGAAACCTTCAACGCTAAAGGCTAAAACGACATCGTCTCATGCATGAAAAGGCCACAAACACACCTGAAGATGCTTGGGCACGCTGGAATACCGTCCTCCACGCATGTATTTCTGAAGACGATAGGAATATGAAAGCATTATGTTTAGCAAAAACTAAAATTTTCACTTTCGACACTGATCGCAAAAAATTCGGCTGAACAAGCACATTTCGTGAACAAAGTGGTGTGTTCTGTCAGCATGTATCTGAGTTAGTCAGAATCGAAAACAAAATAGGTGATTGTTCTGTTAGACTAAAAAGGTAATAAAACCTGACGTTAGTCTGTTGGACAACATCATAACACGAGTGTCATCTATCGGTAGGTGGCGCGCCGCTTGGGTTATCCGAACATTCTTCAGACCCGTGAAGTTATGGCGACAATAACTGCTATATCCTGGAGGAACAATGCATGATAAAATTAGATACCATTAGACAAACGCAAGGTTAGATAACTTGAATATTCATGGTCAGTTTTAATATGTGGTTTATATTCTGGGCCAAGCAACTGACAATGATCACGGCAAAGAGCATACAGCTGGTCTAAGAATGCCCACTAGCGCCTCCGCGGGATCACGCCACATTTGAGCATCGTGGAGCATTGCCAAAGCATCTCTTAAAACCACTTGACGGGCATGTATTTCACCCATTGGCACACTCACCGCAAGGCTTGAAGGGGTTAACCCCCTTAGTGCAGCTATAATTACTCCGATGATACCTCATGTTTATATATATATACACACACACACATATATATATATATATATATATATATATATATATATATATATATATATATATATATATATATATATATATATATATATATATCTAATCTCTCTATCTATACTCTAGAGATATCTCTCTATAGAGGATATAGAGAATACGAAAGGGAGAGATAGAGAGAGAGAGTGAGTGAGTGAGACCACGGAGATATAGAGCACTGTGGAGCACAGCACGATAATAAAGGGTATTATATCCCGCTAGCATATGTAAATTGTCATCTTAGAAGTTGCCAAATTTGCATATAAAGTGCACTGATTCTTTGTTGACCCCACCTCCTTCCCCCTGGAGGCACAGAGGAAAAGGGCACGAACGTTAAATGTCATCCACGCCGTCCATCTCACCATCCCACGGATCCGAGTACCAACGACGATATACACAGGCAAACGTTCACCATTCGTTACCAATGAGAGATACATAAGACCAGCGCCGGTCTTAAGTGTCACAAGTAACGCAGAGTCGTCTGGAAGTGGCCGGATTCTGTAAGGACGCAATAATGACAAACCAGTCATTACGGTACATGAATATGTCATGCATTACTTTGAAGGATAGGATTTGTTTTCATATTGTGATGCTGAAGTGGGAAAGTGATGGCTGTAATTGGACAATCAAGCATCGTCAACACGCTACATGTACGAAAAAAGAACAGTGTTTGGATATGGATATTGGCATTTAAAAATGCCATACCATATAACGTCGGGAACAATGTGCCATTATAGACTCACGTACCTTCGGAGGAGTTAGATATCACTTAGGAATGTATGTGTAATGCCCAAGTCGGGTGAGACCTACAGGTGCCTACGGGCCCCGTACAGACTGTGGCCCGTCGGAAGCCCGTAAGAAATCATCCCCTGTACGAAGTTAATGTCACATGCTTTACGGGTGGTCTGCGGGCGTTCTACGGGTTCTTTAAGGTGAACTTGCCACGGGGTCGAAATAATCACTACTGGTTACGGGCCTTATACGGGCTGAAACCTGTAAGGAGCCCGTGTCTGAAAGTAGTGCATATTCAACTTTTTGCCACGTACAGGGGTTCAAATATCCTCAAACTATAAGTCTCGTGTGACTTAGGCATTAGGTTTGTGCTATATATCATCGTACACAAGAAGTCGTAGCTGGTGTTCGTTAATTTTTAAGAATATAAACACATGTCGCACAGATTCGTAACCTTGCGTGGGCAGCGGGTTTGTGTCATTGAACGAGCATCTGAATGGCCTCTGTCGATGCATGAAGTCATCCTCATGCATCTCTTATGCCACAGTATTTCATTTTATTTGTTACAAGTATAATGCAACGATAACTGCATTTCTATCTGAACAACACACTCTGAAAAAGTTCGGATATGCTAGTGGTCAATTGGAAAACCTTGCAGATGGTATGATGAAGAATAATATATGATATTACGCTAGCCATATTGTAACACTGACTCTTTACATTCTGGTGTATAAGTATGCAACATCGACAATGAGCAGTCACTTTCGGCTAGTGGCTAAATGTGCAAGCAGCACAATTCATAAATGCAATAAGCACTCGTATTTCCTTCTCATCGAGCATCGATTGGATCAAACAAATCACAGAATAACAAAGAAAGATGGAGTTTACTATCGTGCAGCTGCTGAAATAAGACACCACATAACACAATCTGGTCTTCGAGCGTTAATCAATACCTAGATACCTTCAAAAAAAAAGAAGGCCTCGTCAATACCATATGAAATGATATTATGGCTGGTCGTCAGTAATTTCATGAAGCCAGAATGTATTAATGATTGGAACAGACTACCGAGCATGCTGGAAATGAGGTCAGGAGGTCGAATGCGGCCAAAGGCTCTGGTGTCAGAAAACCCAGGAATAATAGCGCGCGTCCTATGTGTTGATTTTTGTTGATTTCAAGGTGGGGCCACCTGGCGATGGGCGTGTGTTTCACTCATTGGCATACTAACCGTGCAGCTAGTCAGAGTCAGCCCTCTTAGCACAGGTACAAGCAAAGAGTTTAGTGCTACGCTAAGAGGGTTCACTTCGAGTGGCTCTGTGGTGATCGCTTCCCTAATCATGATACACTGCGATCACGAGGTGGCGCTACCGTGAATTGACAAAAGTCCAGATTACATAGCACTGCCTTATAGTGTGTGGTCTTTACAAGACAAACTGTCAGAGCTAGCAGAACCCGGCGGAATAGGTCTACAATACATGTCGGTCCCTTACTGTGGTCGAGTTTTGGCCGACAAACGTGACTTAATGTTATCCTCAATAGGCAGGTGTAACGCCGGTTGAAATATCCGGGATTGATCTTTCTCAAGAAATTGGCGCGGTGACTAGTATGGATATTGCGTGAAAAAAACACAGCAGCAGAAGGCATGGTGCCAGGTGGGAGGAGTAGCTTTTCTTTATTGCAAGGGACCTATAGTGGGATGCTTTGAACGTCAGTGTGATGACAAGACAGAAGAGGGTGAACTTTGTGAGGAAAAAACACGAACCTCCCTGGAACACACGATCTTCTCATCACCGTCGTGTCCCAGCTTAGCTCGCCAGTCCAGGCTGTCACATGGCGCCCCTGGTCCATTATATCTAGGGCAAGATCTTGCTGTAATAAGATAAATACCCGACTCGGACGTTTTCGTTGCAAGCTCGCGACCATCGAGCAACCTGGTTCATGGAAGCTAAAGTAAAACAATAGCGCGTGGTAAAGCTCGATCGGCGATGGTATGGTACCAAAAATACTGCTGTATTCTAACATTAATGACTTTTTTACAAGCCAAACACAAAAACAAATACTATTGCACTTTTTATCAATTCGTGTGGACGATTTTGTTTCTTAAAATATTGTTTATGAACGTTTGAACGAAGTCGCATATATCAGTATCTAACCCCAGCCCCGATCAGACGGGAAATACATATTACGAACGTCCCCTGTAGGGTCTGATTTACCACCCTTTTTAAGACACAGTCGACGTCTATCTACCCTTATTTGATGTTAAAATATTAATCTGGAACCATAATTGGTTTGTCATTAGTGTGGACCTATTGGCGGCGGATAGAAGAATTGGATTTGAATACATGCTCATGATTCCGCGATTAAATGATATGTGATTTTGTCACCTTGAACCTCCAACCGAATTCAACAAGCTGCATTGTGTCGGTTGACGGGGCCCTTGCAGACGGACGATTTCATTATGTTGTAGTAATTTAAACACTGAATCCCTTGCTTATTTTGAATGACAATATAATAATGACTTTTCAGGACACAGCAATATACTAAAAATATTGATGCAGCATGAATCTAATCATCATAACAGCTCTCTCTCGCTCTCATCACTTTCTCATTTCTCTGTCTTTCTCACTGTCTCTCTGTCTCTCTTTGTCTCCCTGTCTCTCTGTCTCATTGTCTCTCCTCTCTGTCTCTCTGTCTTTCTCTCGCTCGTCTCTCACTGTATCACTCTCCCATAGCTCTCTCTGTCTCTGGACACTTCGTCTCTGACTCTCTGTCCGTATCTCTCTCTGTTCTCCTCTCGCTCTCTCTCTCTCTCTATATATATACATATATATATATTTTTATATATATATATATATATATATATATATATATATTTATATAATATATATTGTCGATATATTATATATGTATAATATTATATAATATCAAGGTCATTACAACTAAAACTCTCAGTCTTGATAGCTTACTCAGAACAACCATTAATGAAATGAGATCATCAGCATACATTACAAGAGTAACAACAAGGACACTAAAAACTACACTGACCACAAGAATTTTTAAAACTAGAGCTCATTAATCATATAAACACTCAAACAGATAGGTTGACACTAGGGGCCTCCCTGTCTTATGCCAGTAAACACACCAATCAGCGATATTAGTTCTGCCCCATCTTACACACACACATCTGTTGGAGTACCATGCAACCAACCATTCTAACATATATCCAGAGACACTTTGTTTCGACAAGCTCCATCCCACCACTTCAATCGAAGGTGGCAATAAGTCCTATATACTGGTGTGGTGTATGATAAAAAGTCCGTGTACATCTACATAGAGGGCTTAAACGGAACACTTTTTTTAGACGGACACTCTTGTTCAACTGGTGATGTATTGCGGGGTGGCTCCCTCCAGCAAAGCTGCCAACATGCGTGTCCAATCTTAAGCAACCGCAAGAGCAATCCGCCAAGCTTTAAAAACGACCGCCGCCGTTCGGATAGCGTTGGATTTAATTGTTGTAGCGGTCATGTTACGATTGACGGCATTTGTTGAGCAATAAACCATATATACCAACTTTACATCAGCCTCCCTATCAACTTGTCACAATAATCATCAAGCTTAGTGGTGTCTCAGATGCGACCAACAGGAAGCTGCCTTACAGACTAATTGGAACGAATAAACACGTAAATGTCCTTCCCCGAATCCTTGACGAAGTCCTCGTGTGTTGAAAGTCTAACTGGATGATACCCCCACCGACATGGGCTGGACGACAACAAATTTGGAAGCCTCTCAGGGGTGTCCGTGCATTACCTCAACCCCGCCAACCCCAAACACCATGTCGCTAACCATGACTATGAATACCACGAATGAAAAGGATTGAATGTGGCCACATTACGTGAATAGACAACCAAGCGCATGTATTATATCAATGTACCAAATAAACAGAATATACACTCGATTTACTGTCGCTAATATTCATATGCTGTTTTATCCTAACACAATCACTGTGCGCCTCTTATGGCCACATCCCTTTGCTGAATCTTCCATAGGTTCCATTGATCTTGACGCATACAGTTCTCCGTTGTTCGGGCAGCTGAGGCTTTACTTGTAACCCAAAAAATGATAGCACATAAGTTACCCAAACCTTATCAAAATATCTGGTGCGGGTTTTCGAAGTCTGTAACGACAAATCTGACAACGACCACATAGTGATACTTTAGGCGCTTATACGATCTAGAATATTTGCTTCAAGTCCATGATATCCAATAATCCACCCGACATGGGGTTGTTAGATCAAATATCAATTAAAAATTGAAGCAACAAATTATTGGGTAATTAATGCGTTGTTGGACTACGTTCTAATCGCTTTATATTTCCACTCCTCAAGCAGTATTTTAGCTGCCTATTGGCAGATATAAGTAAGGTGTAACAATAGTGAGATGCTGCTGCACTTACTGTTGGTTCTCGCTTCCTGATGAATGAAGGTTGAAAATTCAAAATGATCTGTGTTCACGTGTTTTTTATCTAGTTTTTATCTGACGAAAACAACTCACCGAACATTTATATGAACTAAAGCCCAAAGGCGAGTTTCAACAACTCAAGCGGAGAGTATCTCGGCCTAAATTCTGACCAAGCGGTAATATCTGGGCCCGACTTGCCAACGTGGCGGCCAGGCGGCCAGGCTGCGGAAACTGACCGGCGGAAGCTTCCACCAAATGGAACATAGGCGAGACAGCTAGCAAGACACAGGCTCGCAAGGAGTATTTGTGGCACGAAACCTTCAAGGCTAAAACGACATCGTCTCATGCATAAAAAGGCCACAAACACATCTGAAGTTGCTTGGGCACGCTGGAATAACGTCCTCCACGCTTGTATTTCTGAAGACGATAGGAATATGAAACATTATGTTTAGCAAAACTAAATTTTCACTTTCGACACTGATCGCAAAAAACTCGACTGAACAAGCACATTTCGTGAAAAAAGTGGTGTGTTCTGTCAGCATGTATCTGAGTTAGTCAGAATCGAAAACAAAATAGGTGATTGTTCTGTTAGACCAAAAAGGTAACAAAACCTGACGTTAGTCTGTTGGACAACATCATAACACGAGTGTCATCTATCGGTAGGTGGCGCGCCGCTTGGGTTATCCGAACATTCTTCAGACCCGTGAAGTTATGGCGACAATAACTGCTATATCCTGGAGGAACAATGCATGATAAAATTAGATACCATTAGACAAACGCAAGGTTAGATAACTTGAATATTCATGGTCAGTTTTAATATGTGGTTTATATTCTGGGCAAAGCAACTGACAATGATCACGGAAAAGAGCATACAGCTGGTCTAAGAATGCCCACTAGCGCCTCCGCGGGATCACGCCACATTTGAGCATCGTGGAGCATTGCCTAAGCATCTCTTAAAACCACTTGACGGGCATGTATTTCACCCATTGGCACACCCACCGCAAGGCTTGAAGGGGTGAAGCCCCTTAGTGCAGCTATAATTACTCCGATGATACCTCATGTTTATATATATATATATATATATATATATATATATATATATATATATATATATATATATATATATATATATAGATAGATATATATATATATAGATATATACTCTAGATACATATAGGAGATCCATATATATCTCTCAATATATAATATAAATATAGATATATATATCTATATATATATATATCTATATATATATATATATATATATATATATATATATATATAAATATATATAAGATATAATATATCTATATATATATATTATATATATCTCTGTATGTGTGTGTGTGTGTGTGTGTGTGTGTGTGATATAATTACTACGACGATACCTCATATATATATATATATATATATATATATAATATATCTATATATATATATATATATATATATATATATATATATAGAGAGAGAGAGAAGAGCGCGAGGAAGAAAGAAAGGGAGATATAGAGCGAGAGAGTGAGTGAGTGAGTGAGACGCAAAGAAAGCACTGTGGAGCACAGCACGATAAAGGATATTATATCCCGTTAGCATATGTAAATTGTCATCTTAGAAGTTGCCAAATTAGCATATAAAGTGCACTGATTCTTTGTTGACCCCATCTCCTTCCCCCTGGAGGCACAGAGGAAAAGGGCACGAACGTTAAATGTCATCCACGCCGTCCATCTCACCATCCCACGGATCCGAGTGC
The DNA here is from genome assembly GCA_034190875.2 of Urechis unicinctus. Taxonomy (NCBI): domain Eukaryota; kingdom Metazoa; phylum Annelida; class Polychaeta; order Xenopneusta; family Urechidae; genus Urechis; species Urechis unicinctus. The sequence goes on along the minus strand of CM067349.1, from coordinate 45,469,444 downwards.
CAACGACGATATACACAGGCAAACGTTCACCATTCGTTACCAATGAGAGATACATAAGACCAGCGCCGGGCTTAAGTGTCACAAGTAACGCAGAGTCGTCTGGAAGTGGCCGGATTCTGTAAGGACGCAATAATGACAAACCATTCATTACGGTACATGAATATGTCATGCATTACTTTGAAGGATAGGATTTGTTTTCATATTGTGATGTTGAAGTGGGAAAGTGATGGCTGTAATTGGACAATCAAGCATCGTCAACACGCTACATGTACGAAAAAAGAACAGTGTTTGGATATGGATATTGGCATTTAAAAATGCCATACCATATAACGTCGGGAACAATGTGCCATTATAGACTCACGTACCTTCGGAGGAGTTAGATATCACTTAGGAATGTATGTGTAATGCCCAAGTCGGGTGAGACCTACAGGTGCCTACGGGCCCCGTACAGACTGTGGCCCGTCGGAAGCCCGTAAGAAATCATCCCCTGTACGAAGTTAATGTCACATGCTTTACGGGTGGTCTGCGGGCGTTCTACGGGTTCTTTAAGGTGAACTTGCCACGGGGTCGAAATAATCACTACTGGTTACGGGCCTTATACGGGCTGAAACCTGTAAGGAGCCCGTGTCTGAAAGTAGTTCATATTCAACTTTTTGCCACGTACAGGGGTTCAAATATCCTCAAACTATAAGTCTCGTGTGACTGAGGCATTAGGTTTGTGCTATATATCGTCGTACACAAGAAGTCGTAGCTGGTGCAATACCATATGATATTGCTATTATGGGCTGGTCGTTCATTACTTTCATGAAGCCAGAATGTATATAATAGATTGGGGGGGGAACAGACTACCGAGCATGCCTGGAAATGATGTCAGTCGAATGCGGCGTCATAGGCTCTGGTGTCAGTAAAACCCAGAATATATCGCGGTCCCTATGTGTTGATTTTTGTTGATTTGTTTGATTCAAGTGTGGGGCACCTGGCTGATGGCGTGGTTTCCACTCATTGGCATACTAACCGTGGGCAGCTAGTTCATGAGTCCGACTCCTCTTAGCAGAGAGTACAAGCAAAGAGTTAGTGGTCTTTACTCTAAGAGGGTTCACATTCGATTTTTTTGGCTCCTGTGTGATCGCTTTCATTCATATACCCTGGCGATCAGCGAGGTGGCGCTACCGTGAATTGACAAAACTCGCTTGATTACTATAGGGGCACTGCCTTTAGTGTGTGGTCTTTCAAGACAAATTTCTTTATTCATGCCATAACTGTCAAGCTAGGGGCAGTAACCGGCGGAATAGGTCTATATAGCAATAGGCATGTCGGTCCCTTCCTGTTCGCGAGTTGGCGCGACAAACGTGACATTAATGTTATCCTCAATAGGCTAGGTGTAATTCCGGTTGAATATCTCGGTATTGTCTTTCTCCAGTAGTAGCGTAAGAGGCTGACATCTGCAGCTACCGTGGTTATAAACGCACGTTGTAGTGTGTCTTGGCATCCGAGAGTGACATTGACTCTCATTTAATAGCAACCTCTCTTACAAGATAGATCGCTTAAATTATGAGTTTAAGATTCAAAAGCAAAGTGGCAAGTGCAATGTTACCGCTTATATGGGTCGATAAAATGTAAAATCACATCTGAGGCACACTTTGACACGTCAGTAAGAGTTTTAAGGTGGCGAATTGCACCTACAACGTCTATATTTTCTGCGAACAACCTTGCTCCTTATCTATGCATAATGGCTTAAGTATTTGAGGAAAATTGTATTTTTAAACACCATGATCTTAGTATGAACTCTATTCTTTTATGGCATGCTTGACCTTCTTATTTATTATTCGTATTATTGTTTTCTTTATGTCGCAACTAAGGATTATTTTTTTCAGTAATAGTATGATAAATCATATGGCTGGGAAATTGGATTGTGTTGAGGTTACATGCAATGAGAGTTTCAAACACTGCAGACAAGAATCCTATGCGGTTTTGTGAGATGCACTATAAGCTTGTCGTGCTGAAATAATGGAATTAATTAATTTATCTTATAGCTGACACGACGAGAGTTGCACATGGAGAGACTAGATTTTCTTTTGCTTGGAGGACGTTTCATAATCTTGTAAGCAAGACAGTTCGGCGGGTTGTATTCAGATAAAAAAAAAAAAAAAAAACATTCATGGATAGAATTAACTCATAACGTGATTTTCTGAATGATGTACATCTGAATGTTAACTGTATGTTGTTAAACATGCAAAATAGTATGATGTTCTCGTCTTCTATACATTTTATAGCCGATGCACAGAAGGATAAAACGCAATGCATAGATGGCTGATAACTGACAATGCAGATGATGCCATGTGAATATCATCGGCGCTAATCATATTAGTAATCACAAGTTAACAATGATCATTGTAAGAAGTAATTGTTAGATGATAGTAATGCATCATCATCTATCTATCATCATGCATCGTCGTCGTCGGCCATCGTCAGCTAGTATTATTTAATTCATCTCACAACAAATTTTCAGGATACCAAGTCGCGTGGAAATTGCATCAACCGTCGGCTCATGCATCGGGTATAGAATATAGCCATCTCGTAATACACTCGGCCACAACTAAACCTAAACACAAACTATTTCAGTACTGTGCCTCTTTTAGGCATTCTGTTGATATCTGATATCTGGTCATGAGGCTACAGGTGTGCGTTAGGTGTATGTATTTCGCAGACTCATCATATTTGAACTAAGTCAGAAGTGTACGGCATGTGGTCGATGATGATGGCTCTCAGTAGCTCCCATCAAGCTGCAACAGCAGCATCTGAAAATATCGCGCTTGTATTCTAAAATATACATCGGCATATTAACACCACCCTTTAGTCAGCAGCAATTATGGAGGTTCTGCATGTTTATTCCTGCCTCAGTCAGCGCATACATGAGCCAAGCCAAACAAGAGCATCATGACTCAATGCTTCGGCATGCAAACGCTTTCGCTGTAGTTAAACCTTTTCGCCTATCTCCACGATTTGTTGTATAGCTCTGTGTTGATATTCGATTCCTGAAAGCCGTATATTGCACGGGGGCTTCAAAAATAATTTGTCATTTCCGAGACTGAGAGACAACCCGTGTCATTGGTATTTCTTGCATCTGCACCTAAAAAAGATAAAATACCTATTCCCGGCGTTAATGTCGAATCGTCTGATTTCCGCTAGAATTAGCCAGACATAATTATCTCAGTCATGCTGAGGGGCAGGATAAATATTTATGGTATTCAACAGGCTATAACCATGGCTTGTCAGTGTGTTATTTATCTATAGAGTAAATCATCTCTCTTAGCAACAGCTGATCATATATTCCACAGCAGGCTAGGGCGATGATATGTTGTGCTCATAGGCTGATGCATGCTGATCTGATATCGAGAATGCATGATCTAAAGAATAAGAATTCATCATTGCTGTCCCTGGATTTTGCTCTAACGTTTTGGTTCGATGTGCTACCGCTAGAACAAGCCACCCGGGCAGCCCTCCCAGGGTGACAAAGCTGCAGTCGCGGGATGAATCAGTCGTCTGAACGGCTTACTTGCTACGTCTAACGAATTGAACATTAAGCGGTCTGTGTCTGTGTCACACGCCATATTAATAAGGTTCTAAACGCACCGAGTTAGGTTTTCGTATAGCTCTTCTCATTGATTATCGTTGGTAATGAAGTCCCTGAGGATGTCATGTTTGTTACGAGTCGACGGGATAGTGTAGCATACGCTTTTCCTAAGCCACGACCGCTTTGGTGGCGACACGCGCAAGAATATACGCATATAACCTGCTAAAACTTTAAGTCGCATACTCGCATTCTTTGTTCATGTCGGTAGCTAACGCAGTTTAGACACGGCCTCATCATCAAATGTCACAATATGCTGCATCAGGCATGACGGATGTTAGCTCAGCGTCACCGAGGGCTAAGCTGCATCCCAGATCATGCGCATGAGAGACGCGAATTGTATGGTCCGCGCACGTGTCGCAGCGGAAGCAATGCTGTCCTTCGCAGCTTCTCACACTCACGGGTTGGTCTTATGGCGAGGCTAGGTTTACTAAAACATTGAGTACTACGCTCATTTTTGATTGAAAACTTTCGAGGTGTATCGTTAATATCCCTTGGGGTAACATTATCAGCGATTGGATAAGTACGGCGCGTCTTACCATAAACTAGTTCCAAATTGATTACAGAGCTGGAAGAGAGTCGAAACGCGAAGCTTATCAGAAGAAAAAATTAACTTATTGAAAGGTCGATTGTAATCTATGAGGTAAGAAGATGTTTGCCATGGATAGGCGTTTCACAGTATCAACGACACCTGATGTAACGGCAAATATGGCTCTTATTTGTACGGCTTATCAAGTTTATACCTAGTATGCTACATGTATATTACTCATTTAATTATCAGTGATGAAGCGATCTATTCAGTATAGACATTTTACAACATTAGCCTATGTATTTGTTCGAGTAAAAAGTAATTACAAGGTGAATATGCTTGTGTGTTCTAAGGCTTATTGGTTTCTGTATTAATCAGGTATATGGACTAATACCTGTGCATTGATTATGGTCCCCGGCGCCAGGTGGCTGCATATCTCCAGCATCCCCAATAACTTATGCCGAAGATGCAAGAAGGTATTCCTGCAGTTCACGCGTCCAGTCTTCCTCTACTTTTACTCTGCGCTACCAAAAAGTGTTATCAGTGGTCTGGATGCTGTGGCGCTAGTAAGAGGAAGTCTGTGGAGAATAGAGGTTGATATGTGTGTTCCCCCTACAATCACAATGGTGTCATCAAAGGAGTGCTATTGTGTGATTGTGGTGGCAGGTATGGGCTGCCATGACCACACCTGTAGCACGTGTTGTCATGTGCTCTTGCACTTGTAGATTACAAAGTGCTTGGCGCTTCGTCAGCGTACATTCCGTCTAGAGAAAACTATTTAAGGGATCGTATATCAATGCTCTATCGTCTGAGCGCTGGAATGCTGTAGGTCGGCAACTTCTTGGAATGGAAGATCTTTGGACCCGCAGGCCATAAAGTTGCGCCATGGCCATACTCACACGCCTTTCATGGCACCATGTGTCCAACTTCGCCTCTACAGGCCACTGGCCGCATGACCATATCCATTGTCAGTTATATAGATAGTTTGCTACTACATTAAATTCGTAGTCAGCTTTCATGTATTCTGGGGTGAGCTACACAGACATCATAGTCATCTTTATATGCGTTCGCTAGTACGGATCATCATAGACAGCTGTGTATGAGTAGTCGTGGCTCACGCATGACTTCGTCTGGGTAGCTGTATATAGATTCGCGTAGACTGACTCTAATTGTCAGCTGTATGAAGAGGCACCCTACGTTGACATCATCGTCAGGCTGTGCAAGAGACTTACGTCACAGCTGCCATCAAGTGTCTATCCGTATATAGAGTTCGCACAGCTGACATCATAGTCATACTGTATAATACGGATCGCTGAACTGACATCGTATTCATTGTAAAGCCAGATCGCTACTACCTGTCATCATGGTAGGTCTGTTTGAAAAGTTCGCCTAAATGGCATCGCTTAGCAACGGTATATTGATTTCGCTCATGCTACAATCACTGTCGCGTTCTATACAGAGTCGCCACACTAATAACATATTCTTGATAGAGCCTAAATATAGGAGCTTGCTACATTGACTTGCATTATCAGCTGAATATAGAGTTTTCTACTTGGATACTCATAGTCAGCTGTATATAGATTTCGCTATTAGTGGCACTGACATCATAGTCAGCTGCATATAGCTTTGGCTGACACATGACAGTGCAATGTCGAGCTGTGTAAGAGTTGGCTACATAGCAATCATATCTGCTGTATATCTAGTTTCGCTACCGACTATTCATAGTCAGATGGTCCAGAGAGCTTCAAGGCACCTGACAGCGTCATAGTCAGAGCGTTGTCGTGTAATGACTGCGATCCATTCGGCTGGGGGGACATCATAGTCCAGCTGTAAATGTAAGTTGCCGCTACAATGACTCTCATAGTCTAGCTATGTATTATACGGCATAAGCTGTGTATTGAGTGTCGCTATGCACTTACATTTAGTCTAGCTGATAAAGTACTTGCTCACTCTACATCATTGTCAGTCTGTGCAAAGACTGCGCTACAGCTGTCCTCATAGTGCAACTGTGTATTTAGTGGCGCTACACTGACATATTAGTCAGCTGAAGAATACGTCGCTCAGCGCTGATATCATAGTCGCTGTTTAGGAGTGCTCTACATTGGTACATAGTCCTCTGTTCAGGTTGGGTGCTATGCTGGACATTGAATAGTCAGCTGTATTTAGTAATTGATTCTAAACTGTCATCATAGTCAGGCTGTATATAGTGTTCGGGCATACACCTCGACATGGTAAACAGTTTACTCATTTTAGCGCATCTCTCTAGCTTAAAGGCTTCAGGTCACAGATTACCCTTGACTCCGTCATTAGTCTTAACCCCAACGTATTAAGCCTCTCTCACCTCCGCCGACATGCCAGGAGGCTGCCAGGTCAATCTCTGTCTTGCGGGCACTCATCTAGCGGCTACATCACTGAAATGTGTAGGCAATCTCTGCATGGACATTAATGACATGTTTGAGACTTGCAGAGACACTGTAGAATCTATTGCGTAGCTTATGGCGAGATTTTCTCTTCGCGTGCGGTATGAGTATTCAATCAATCAATGACCCTTTAATGTAGCGTCCTTACAAGCTCCTCGTGGCGCTGGCTTGTAAGTCGATGAGCGCGCATCATTTGGGCCTTCATGTAGTTACGTTGAAGCATCAGCGATAATTTCTGGTATTGTATCATCTGCATGTGTGAATATTAGTGCCATGCGTCAGATTGCTATATGTTAGCATGAAAGGTGACTAGACGGCGTGCTACAAAATGGTGTGGGAAAATAGAGGCTGTGTTTTACTGTGTGCAATTTCTTCTACACTTGCCTTATCGCTGTATGTCTGGTCATTGGTTTTCTTTCCAATCACCGCGATATACAGCGCGTCCCTATTAAAGGTCTTTTAGTCAAGTCAACATATGATGTTCCCCCATTTGCTTACCCTTTTTCACGCTCACATCAAAACGAACGGAGGCTGGAATTTGTAACAGGATTTTTGCGGTAATAACACGAAGCACACGTGCTAAGCAAGTAATTCAGCAATGTCTGGTAATGGGCATTGAATAACCACAATATGTTCGCAAGAATATTTGATTCGGTTCTGCTCCGTCGGGCCCTGTCCCTATTAACAATAGGCTAGCATGCCGCGAAGGGTTCTATGTTATTTTGCTCGATATCTGATATTGATCTCTTTAAAATGTGACATTACGCGCTATACATGTCCAAGCATATTCGACTGCTTTGGCTGAGAATGCCTCACAAACATAAGAAAAGTAAGAGTAACCCACATATAATAAGATTTATCATAGTATACACGACTCACATGCACCTTAGGACTTGAGCACCATCCACGGGAGTTATTCGCTTTTCACAGAAGAAACTCTACTACATCATTGTCAAAGGCCAATGTAACGCTTTCACATTTCCCTCCAGGGATTGTATAAAACATGTACAGAATTAAGCCCATTGACTTGTCGGGGTGGCACACCACACAACTTCTGCGATAATGCTTTCGAGTGAGGCTATTCCCTCATCCTGCACATGGCGTTTCATGCTAGCCATGTACGAAGTGATGTGTTCTAGCTGTAAATGGCTTATTTCATGTAAAAACATGATGTTGTGAATTATTCGGAGAAGTTTGGCTTTCTAATCGTTAAAACTAATGACGGCTCTTACAGCAGTATTTAATATTACAACTGAGTTAATATACTTGGGCAACTTGAAGGCACCTGATGTTATGGCTTAAGGCTCTTAAATATATAGTGAAAAGGCAGATAGGACCATTCTATACTTCGCGCGCTTGCCGAAAAAAAAGTTTCGTTTTATGCTTAGCATAATCTCCTAAACACAGAAGCCAATCAAGGTCACTAATCTCAACATACATTGAGAGAGGCCAGCCAGGATAGTCCTCATCAGCTTATCCTGTACAGCTACAAATTTTTAAAACTGACTCGATCGGACAAATATATTGAGTGAACCTTCCCATTGGTGCGTGATACAAGGTATGCGATTCCTTTGAATTCCCCTGTCATAGCATGTTCCTAGGGGCCACTGTAAACAATCATTATGCATATAGCTATAGAATATATAGATTGAGTTCCCCTAGGTGTTTAATGAATTATGGCCCTGAATGAAATTTAGACATAATCGTGTATTTTTAAAGATTTTTTTTTAATTTTATGCCCTGGCCATGCAAATCATCGAGCACTCCACCAAGTATGAATTGATTTCGATGTATATATCAGATTTGCAGTAAAATGTGGTAATCTTTTTTCTTATACAGTTTTTGTTAACCGTTATTGACCGTAATTTTCACCTAGATATATGATCATTACTCAACAGTGCCGATGTTTATTGCTACGCATTTGTTGGGTTCTCATTTGGCATCATATGCGCAATGTCAAATGCTGCCTCAGTGTCCAGTGTTTGCACCCGTGTTGCTATGGTTGTTTTGTTGAAGTAGTCTACCATGTAAATTTTCATCAGATGAAAAAAAAGCAAATGATGTCAGAGGTAAAACAAACCTCATGAGCGTAATAACATTTGTCCACAAAAGCACAAACCTGGGGGCATGTACCCTGAAACTATGTTTTATATTCTTGAATGCACACGCCATATCTGGTAGAGCAGGTTGCAGAACATTAAAATTACCCTATCCGATCCATCGAGTTCTATATCGTCCCCTCGGAAATTAATGAATGCTGATTCCATGGCGCCAGGCTATGGTACTAGTCAACTGTAGTCACTGAGATGGCGATATATTGTTCTTTCTGATCTCAGGTGGCGACTCGTCTATGTCACCTCCTATGTGTATATATATCTGTACTATAGCCCATATATATTATATATCTATATATATATATAATATATATATATATATATATACTGATATACTCACTCCTTATATATATTACTGATACATAGCTTCATACCCTTCTCACGGGCCCACCTATCACTCTCTCCCACTCTCCTTCTATCCTCTCTCTCTCTCCTGCCCACTCCGTCCTCTCCGACCCCCCATCTCTTCTCCACATCTGTCTCCATTCACCTATCCATACTCTCTTCCTCTCTCCATATCTGATATCTCTAGCTCCTTTCGCCGATCTCCAAACGATACTCCATCTGCCTCTATTTCTCTCTACTCCACCGCTCACTCCGACACCTCTCCTCCCTCTAACCCTACAACCGACCTTCATCCCTCGTCCTTCGCCCTTCTCTATCACCTCTCCCCCCCATATGAATCATCATCCATTGCTCCCACTTGTTTTGCCTTGATAATTTCGCATCACTAATCGTTCGCATAACTCACAAGTATAGTCTCTATATCTTTGATGAGCTGGACGCGGCTGGTAGCACTCTGGCAAGAGAGAGGAGAGTAGACACTAGACTTAGAATCAGAGATGAGATTACTAGGGCGAGAGAGAGACTGAGAAGACTTACCAGATAGAGTCCAGTAGAGAGAGACACCTTCGTTAGAGCGAATAAATACAACATAAACAGATCATGAATAGGGAATGAGAGGAGATGTAATATATAGATATTATACCCATATTGACAATAGATATATATTGATAGCTATAATATAGATATGATATATATATATATAAGTATATACATATAATATATCTATCAGCGTGATTCCAGGCCATGCTATATTTGCTCCCTTATATTTGATATGAGGCAATGCCGGCCACAGAAGTTTCTCTGACATTTCGTCCAAATGATGTACTCATAAACTGAGCACTTGAGAGCGTAGTAGGTAAGCGCATAGATAACGTTATATTACTTAGTGACCACACATCTATAATGCGTCGCACTAATGACGTATATGACCTTATCCATCATCTATGCCGAGGTGCCGGCATCAATAAAAATGATGACCAGCACAGCCCACATAGCGTAGCGTATGCATAACGTATATGACCAGCACATCGATAGCGCCGCATAAACGTATATGACCTGCAGCATCTATAGCGCCGCATAACGTATATGACCAGCACAACATCTATTGCTTGTGTACTTTAAACGAATTTTACGCAATTTCTTGTGTTTTTACAAGCATACCAATAATTGTTTGACCAGGCATTTTCCACCCATAAACACCGTGTGTATTGGCTGGAGCCAACCCCGGACATCACTAGATAGTGCATTCTATGGGTCTGCAGGCGGTTGAAGGGTAAGATGCAACCACCGCAAACATAATTTTACGTCAGCAAATGTATTGGTAAAAAAAAAAAAGCACTATTGTGTGATTGCTTAGGGAGGGTATTTGTCGCGATGACCAGGCACAGGATATGCAATACAATTCAACGTTTGTGCGGCGCGCTGATAACTACGACGCTCACAGTGCGCATGTGTGCGTGTCCAGTTCCTATACTAATCGCTATGTCTTAAACTATATAGTTGGAGCGAAACCGGGCATCTGTGATTTTTTGGGCGACATCCTGACAAATCTTTGTCACCCGGGACTAATTGTGCTAAAATCCAGAGTACAGGCTCATAAATTAGCTATGCTTGGAAGTTTACCAGTCATTGAGCAGCTAGGGTTCTACGTCCTGGATTTACCCTTCGCGGTTTGGGTGGGCGTTGAGGTAAAGTACGCTGTAAAAGCATACCTTTCTCATGGTTCATGCATCAAACATCCATGCGTTATTGTTTATCTGCAATAACTTCTTCATTCAAAAGACAATGAGCCGTGCAAACGCAACGGCTGTGCGCATAAGAACTTCTTTATTATTGTGTGCATTCCGGGCTTCACGGTGGAAAAGACGTCATTTTCATTTCTGTGCATATGGGCAGTAATCTTAATGACTCAGGAGTAGCTGGGTCACATTGAAATAATCATCAAACATTTACTTGTGCGAAATACCAGAATATAGTAGGGTGAGATATTGTTGTGGACTTAGGCAGCATTGATTTTGAGCCTTAATATATATGGTATAATTTGCAGTATCTTGGTGCTTTCAGCCTATCCGATTCAATGAATCGGCGCCTTGCTCGTTCCGCTTGTGCCAAGCATATAAGCGGCAATCAATCTTCTGTTTGAGCGCTGCATCTGACGAAAATTGGGCTATTGCCATGCGCTGCCTGCCTACAGCTTTTGCATCTGCTGGTGTTAAATTAGCACTCAGCACACCAAGCACGTGCGAGTTTAAACACTTCTATGTATTTCCCACGCCCTAGTAATGGTGTACTCCGCTGTAGCTGCATCTAGTTAGAATAATGACACTTAAAGCTTGATGCTGGCGGTCAAGCGTGGTGCAGCACTTGAGGCGGTATCTATCGCAACAGAGGCTTTTTTTGCATACAAAAGAACTACAGCATACAATCATGGTGGAGCCCTACTTTGTAGCGCAATTGTAGAACTGCTCTAATAACACGGTTCGAGTGCCAATAGTTATTTCTTACTCTCAAATTGTACTTTGAAGCGTTGCTACCTAGGTGGCGAGACTGAGCCCCGATGTTGTACACTCTACGATAACATTTTGCGATTATCCTTGACAATACACCAAGAAGTTACTAAATGATCCGCAGCGCCATTTAGGGTAGTGTTTTGTGCAGTGAATATTCTTGCGCCGCATGAGCCTAGTCGTAATTCTATAGGAGTTAACACTCTGTAGCTAGTAGAGGGCGAGACCATGTTATACTAATAATTAACATTGTTTGTTTGCGTCATGTGTAAGGCATAACACTTACTCCGATAGTTAAGAATCATGGCATGGTGATTAAACATGGTGAAGCAGTTTGGCTACTGCGATCACAGACGTGATGGAAGTTCATGTTTTTTTTGTTTTTCTAAAATAACGAAATGTGCTGCTTATACGCATACTCCTCTTTATTGTTCATTACATTGGTCCTGTTATCTCGAAGCAGAGGTATGATCTTTTCGTGCGTTTTCTTGGAGTCTAATTAAGTTATACATTTCTATGACGTAAATCCTAAGATAAGGCACTAACCTCAGTGCAATCAATTGTATATTTCGCGCTATGCTAGTTAGGTCATGTTTACTCCCATGACAACCCAATAGGTCTGTCTACTCATCGCCGATCCTGATCACTCTGTTCTATTGAGATGGATTATCGGGCAGTTACTGACAATTCAAGTTCTAGCATTCAATTGGGAAAAGCGAACTGATGATACCTAAATGTATAAATCTGTCGGTTGGGCGGATAGTAGAATAGAAGTCTCTGTTTTGAGTAAAGTGACATCTATAGCGTGATCTGGCAAATTCATCTGTTTTAGGGTAAATCGTTTTTCCAAGTGCAAACACACAGATAACATACGCTAAGCATAACGAGCCCCGATCATCTATTTAATCTGAAATAATTCAGCTTCGGTATAAGGATAAGTATAAGCTCAGGCATCTCTCTCACGGATGACGTAAATATTATATACAATGAGCCGGCTAGCTGTTTACCAAACGATGTTACTGTGTTGGGAGTTAATGACGCTCGTGACAGGCAAGACAGCATATGACCTAGAAACATAACACTGCTTCTTATATCCATGCATCGCATAGGCAAGGCCGCCGCCGCTTACAATGGCTTATAATCTCGTTTGTGGCCACTATTATAAGGGCCGCCGTGCCACTCTATCTATCTAACACCTGCTACACCAACACAGTAGAGCGTCTGTTTGATTAGACCGCCATGGCGGTGTTTTTTTTGGCCTAAATGTCATTTTCTCTGTGCCTAGAACGATTCTAATCCTTCATTACTGTTGCTTGAAAACATTGATAGCACTCGTCACCAAAATCTTTTCTATCCTCGCAGAAATTATTGTAGTAATTGTCAAATGTGATGTTAAGATTAACTATGTAACAGAGGCATCCTCACTAGATTTTCGATTCTTCAATACAAATAGATCTTAATTTTTCAGGGCTGGTTGTCCGTTATTTGTCATATATCTATATAAGGCTTTCTTCTTCCGCGCTGCCGATGTTGAGAGGATGGCGCATGACGCAATGGCATGAGATACTACTAGCCAATTCCGCTGGTCAGTTGTGTATCATATAGAGTGTATTATAGTCGTTTGTCTGCTATTTGATAGTTCTGCAACGCTCGGAGCTATACGGCGCTTTCCACTATCAATCCCACATTATAGGACTGATCAGCATTGCCCATTGCCGTATACAAAGTATTGTGCTACACTGGGATTATGAATAACAAGGTGTGGCTTATGTGGTCCGTCATTATGTCTTCAATCGAGGTGAAACACTCAGCGTTTACAGTGGGCAGTGGAGTGATTGATATAAAGAGCGTGTAAACCCTATTATCTATTACAACTCATTTTCACGGCTAATAACGAAAATGCTTGTGCTGATTATAAACGACATCACTGCTCATAATTCTCGGTGTTATGAATGATAATGAAGCGCAATAACGCGTGGGCTATTAATTAGGCTGCGAAACGTATGTAAGAACGTCATTTTGTCGTACCCAGCTAGAAATTGACAATCTTAATTAATGTTAGCTAAACTAAGACAATCGACAAAAGACCTGTAATGGGCGCATTTCTTGTAAAGGTCAAACAGTAGCAGGTTACACAATTAAGTTATGATGCTTCACTCGCATTTTTATAAGCATTATAGCGTTTGTTTACAAAACTGATGACGTATCCGTTTTATTTCAAATACCTCTAGTCTGATAAATTAAGTCGCGCCTGACTATTTTTTTCTGTGAGATAGCTAGAGCCGTAGGCGAGACGTCTTGATGCATGAAATTGATGCTTAGCCTCGCTGATTCTGGTAACTATATCTATAGTATATTTGCCACTGCCGTTATTTGACAATGAATATATGAATAATTTGGGATATTCTATTCTGAATTCTGCCTAATATATGACTCAGCGCACAATCATGAATCAGCATGAGTGTTAAAACTATTGAAAGATCATCAAATCGTAAGGCGTCATAGTACTACATGCGTGGAATAATGACCAGGGCGCTCTGTCGTACGGATTGGCCGTATGATTGACAACTGACAGCATGCAACAAAGTTATCTAATATCGCATATCCAGCCACCAAGGTAATAAACGGACTGCGACTCATTCAGCGTTGCTTTACCGCTTTCATCTATTCAAATGTTTTAGAATGTTTTAATCAAATAGGCTTCGACGAGCCGTCTATTGATAGAGGCCTGGTTAATGATTCTAGCATGTGCATATAGTTTGCCTCCTGCCTAGAACGATATAAATCACACCAGTAGTGTCATACCTTCTAATCTGGCGATGTCATCCATCGCGATGCACCTTATCTTAGTGTGCTTACCGTCTATCGAGTTCCTGGTGCATCATCCATGACTAAGCTAGATCCATTTCTTCAACCCTGCTTGAAATTAGTACAAGTGCTCCGCGCTGGTATTGACAGAATAAGGTTATTAATACTGAGCTTCTCAGGCAAATGAATTTTGGCTTTACAAAGGCTCGAACCGCGATCATATAGACTGCTAGAGCGGATGTTGACTCGTCTGTGGACTGCTTATATGCGGACATTAAAGGAATGAGCTACCTGGATAACTAATTGCAATGTCTAATCCTATGATCTGTTAAGGTGAGGTTAGCATAGAGATGGATCCGAAAACATGTGTGAATATCCGTATCTGATTATAACAGTTCTTAGGGCTGAGCACCGCGGTCGGTGTGATAAACAGCTCTACGCTACTTACCCAGGCTAGCAGGGAAGTCAAGATGCGATAGCATAAGTGGCTGGATCATGGCAGTTTAACGAACATTAATTTTAAGTAGTCATAACCCGCGTTTCTGCGGTTTGGTTTGGATGGCTTGGAAAGAATCTCCGCTAAGGTTCTTGAGATGATCCGGCAACTTTTCCTGTGGGGCCTTTTGTAAGAACTTATGTTGGAACATAAACTAATCATGGTGCATCTGGTATCTGAACACGATATTCGGACAATATACAACGTTGTCGTATGCATCTTATCCACTTTAGGGTCGGCTAATTCGCCTCTGTCTTATGAGACAAACGTCCGCTGTAGGCATACTATAATAATCTTCAGGTTTTTGTAATATGCCCTGAATTTGGTGTTTAGGTTAACCCGATGGTGATGAGTAGTGAGTTTGGCCATATGGGAATCCAGGATTCTACGAAAGGAAAATTGCATCGGCAGGAATATAAATGTATCCGGCTAAACACGACTGGAAATGTCAAGTATAACTACGTACAGAGTGCATGGTCAGGCTGGTGCATGCTGCAATGTGCCGCTAACTTACAAGGTCATAAATGCAACATACGTTTTAAGAGGCCATGAAATTGTTTATATGGTTCGTATTCATTGTTTGGCGTGCGAGAAACTGTCTGGTTATTCTATTTGTTAAGCAACAGATAGCCAGCTCGTTCATCCAAATCTCCACCAATTTAATGCTTCAATTTCCTTTTGGGCTATGTATGATCGTTGCGGTCATCCATCGATGGTTGATCCTCAAGGTAGGGGGCATACGAGTAAGTGACTCTGGTAGACACGAAGGCATGCGTCACGCAGCTATTAATATATGACTTGAAACTGGTGTTCTGCTTGTTACTAGGAGCCAAACATGCCCCCTTTCCACTAGAACGGGACTTTTTAAAATTGTTGTCAGGTCTTATTCACAAATACACAACGCTAATGACTCAGTTGTGTTTTTATATGGTTACGGTGTATATAGGTGTGCTGTAGGTGAACGAGGTAGTAATCATATTATGTCAGCGTACAAGCATATTAGAAAGGATAACATACCATTAGTAAGGGCAAACTTAAAGTGGGGCTTATTATAACATGGTAACCTGAGGAACGGTCGCTTAATCAAGCACATCTATAATCCGATTTGAGGGAAGGACGCACTGTATGGCTGTATCATATCAGATCGTTTTACTAATAATACTAAAGGTTGATAAAAGTATGACGATTATGAGTTTCAGCTATGCTTTATGCTTAACCTATTTTTTCTACCATATTGCAAACAAATAACCGAACGTTTTTAATTAATTTTTAAAATCTCCCGCTTAGAGTCAAATTCTTGAAATGACATGATCATGCTTTCAAAAATCGCGACAAAGCGGTTTTACGATGAAGATCCCAATCGCCATTGGGAAAAAGCTACGTATCTTTGACATTTACAACACACGCCTTTTGCGGTTTTTCAGTGATAAGATGACATCTTTTTTTTGATTGTATGGGAAAGTGTTAATGTACCAAAATGCAAGGGGTTTCTTTTCACTTTCTAGGGGGGCTTACATACAAAACTACGAGTTTGTGGGGGATGGGGGAAAAGTACTATGTGGCTCCCAAAAAAAACAACTTGAAACCCCCTTTTTTACTGGAAGAAAAAAGTTCTTTGGGGTACTGGATGTCGCCCCTTTTGGCTTCATAGGGGTATCAAGCCCCCCCTTGGAATCCCCCCCCCAACCCCCCCCCCCCGGGGGGCTTTTATGGGCCCACCGGGGGGGTTTCCAAAAGGCTTTTTTTTTTGGATTTCAGTCAAATCCGTTGGTAAGCAAAACCGGGCCTTTCGTATTTACAAAAATCAAAATTTAATTTATTTGGAATGTTCGCAATAAAAAAACAAATACCATTATAGTACATCTTTAATGCATACAATATAATAAAGTCACTTTTTTTCCTAATTCCGAAAATATGTGCAGTAAAATCTGTTTTTATGAAGACGCCAAAATTTAAAGCTTTTGTCCTTCTGATCTGCAGTGAGTACGGGACGAACGCCACGAAAGGTGATTTATTGTAATAATGACCCAAAAATAAAGAAAATGATTAAACTATTGCTGCGAAACCTATTTTGGATTGACTTTAGCACGAGAGATATTTTCTTTTATTCTCTGTTTGACGGCGTTTCGAGACAAGATCCTTTTTGACAAGACTGCTTGATACGACCACAAAAAATGTGAGAGTTTTACCCTTTTAAGCAACTTGACTTTAGACCAGGGGCAGGGGCGATACACCACTGTGATTTTTAAATCCAAACAAATTCCAATATAAAGGCGGGTTGCGTATTGTTTCAAGGGGTTCTGTAATTTTTAAATATTACCTCCGGAAATTCAAACACTGTACTTACGTCTATGAATGACCCGTTACATATTTGAGTGTATGACAAATTATTTTTGTCTGAGCTCTTTAGGGGTTAAAAAAATTTCTTTCAATGACAGCCCGTATGGTTGTTTATTAATCGTTTAAACCCATGCTTAAGTACCAAAAATTAAAGGCAAAGACAAGAGGTGCGCAGGTGTTAACGGGGCTTTATGTTAGCTTTTTTTGTGAACGTTTTTTGATGGAACCCCCAACCCCATGTGGGGGTTTGCAATGGCGCGGGTCACAACCCAAAAAACCCTAAACACCGTTTTCACAGGCCAACAGGGGCCCCACGTTTGCCCAAATTCAACACAAGGAACGAATCGGGGGTGGGGAAAAAGCTAGGAATCAGTGATATGTATGGTCTTTGAGTAAGTCCCGGGGGCGAGTGGGGATTTTGGTCGCCTTTGATGTTGGTGGAATAAGGCCCCTTTATTAAAGGTCCTTTAAACCCCAAGCCTATAACATAACGTATATGCAGCTGAAAACCCACCCGAAGAAAGGGAAGGCTTTATTACCCGAAATTGAATCATAGTCAAAGGGGAAAAAGACGACATTATCTCGGAAAGCCCGGGTTTTCCTTACATTTCTAATCATGCTTACGTTAAGTGCTGACCCCATCAAAGAGGATATTGAATAACGCCGACGATGGATGTGAGGGTATGTTGGCATCATTAACCACTTGTGCAAATTTTGGGAGCCTACGGACAATTTTATACACAATATGAACAAAAAATTTAAGGGGTTGAATGCCAGAGCTAAATATCCCTTGGCCTTTTTCGGGTTTTGTCGTGTAGTTATCCACCGTAATTTGAAAACGCTGTTGTAAAGCAATACGGAGTTTTTTTCCCATGGAACTGTGTTTGCGTATTTTTCCCTTACAGGGGAAAATTTTCTGCACGGGATTTTTAAAACCGAATTATAAGGGAAACGCCTTTGGGTTGTATCAATTTTTTTATGAAGCCAAAGCGTTTGGCTCTGTGAAAAACTAACTAAAACTTTTCCCCCACTACGTCAGAGTGAATCACACATTTACCGATATTGTTTGGGGGCCCTATTTAAAAAAAACCAATACTTTTAATTTTTCAATTTTCTTGTGCTAATTGGAGAATGCTTTGCGTTATGACACAACCAAATGCCTTTCAAACATGGACCCCTTTTAAGAGGTACTGGCGGAAGGCACGTCCGAACCCCCACCGAGGCTGTTGCTATAGGGAGTCCCTTTTTTTGCTTATAAGGGGGCCCTTTTTATTTTAAACCCAAAATTCAAATTTCATGAGGCTATAATAGGTTTTTCGACCAGAGAGCCATTTTAATAAGCAAATTTTAATGTGATTCGGACAAGCATTTACACAAACGGTTATTTCACGTTAGCGTTTTGCAAAGTTTTTTGTGGAACGGATCTTTACCGGGGCGTAAGGAAAACTGCTTTCTGTTTCGCTGGTTTTTCTCGAGTCATTCAATTTGAACATCAAAGCGCTCATCTAGTAGGATTAATGGAATTGTTTTATTTAAGTTCCCAAACCCTTTCGTTGTTTACGATCCCGGTAATTAATAGATTGTAACGCAGGATAAGAATTGGGGGGAATAGTGGGGGGCATTTTTGAGCCATAATGCAAACACTATGGTTAGGACCTTGATGGGTTTAAGTTGGGAGGGTTTGTGGTTGACTGCGTTTCACAATAATCGGAATGTTTCTTAAGCGGTCCCTTTCCAGTCATTTCACGCCTGAACTGCCCAAATCCGAAAAGGAGCTGATTTTTGGAAATCTTTGTTTTAATTTTTTTCACTAAAAATATTTAATTCCTATTTGTAGCTATTTTGGGGATGATAGTCGTTACTGATCTTTTTCGCCGCTGATCCTGAGGTTATAAATTGAGCACCTTCATTTTAGCCCACCGATCGTTTTAATTCGTTTACTTTTGTTTAACAATCACAGTAAATATTTGGGAAAGCTGTTATCACCAACTTAGATAAACTGGTATTATTTTCACTAGTCCCGGCAGTTTTTTTGCACTGGTTCTGGTGAAGTAGTCACTTTCCCCCAACCCCTTTTTTAAAAGGGGTATTTTAAAGGGGGGGGGGGGGGGAGCCCCCCTAAGGGGTTGGTTAAGGTCCTTTTTCCTTTGGGGCGGCAACAAGTGAAAACATCATAAAAACTAAGGAAAAAAAATTTGAGCCAAGTTTTCGGTAACCCACCAAAGCAAACCCATACTAAGCTAGATGGGGTTGCTCTGGTTTTAATACGGCCGCAACAGTCATCGTTGCTAACAAGTTTGGGGGCATGCATACAATACCAATATTGCAAAAAAACAATGCATGGTAATTGTAGGAGAGGAATTGACAAGGCCTATTGAGTTTTCGCTCGGGTTGAATGCGCTAAATGGTAAATCCAAGAACGACAACGCGGTTTGTGAATGGAAGAGCTTATTGTATGCCAGTTTAGAGGCGTGAAAACAAAAAAAGTCTATAAATGGCATGATGGACATAAAAAAAATTTTCCCAATTTATGTTAAAGATACGAGCTCACGACAAACGCTGGCACGCTTTTTGGGTTTTTTTCCTAAACCCTTTTTTGGAGCGATGGGGACCTTTTTTCAAACCTTTGAAAAAGTTGTATTTGGGGAAACCGGGGTGTACATGTGCTGGAGGGGGGTTGAAACGTTTGATTGTACAAACAAAAAAAAAAAAAAACCAACAAAAAAATAAACTGGCTGGCCAATTTTTTTCAAATGCTCTTTGGGCCGTTTCAGTCGTCGATGTTAGTTTGCAGCGAAACTGCCTCCCTTTTCCATTTTTTATTGTACATGAAACCATCTATTAGGGGGAAGCCAAATAAGTACGGGCCTTTTTTCCCAGCCGTAGCATGAGTTATTGGATATCTCTATTTAACCCCCCGTCTCACGAAATTTTGGCTAAAATAGGGCATTTTGTTCACAATTAGCTCACGGGAAAATGAAGATGACATTTGATAAAATTTTTAAACACCAAATATTTATTGTTCTTCCATGAATCAGTCAAGAATCTGAAATACTCAATTTTATGATCCTAATTGTCAGCGATTAACCAAACGGCAGGGGGTTGAAAAATTCTTAAGCTGCTGAAGTTTTAGGAACAATTGAAAATTTTTTGGGAACCCTGCAGGGACTATTCTAAATACTTATTCAATGCTATCTGTGTGTGAGAGATTGGTTGCGTGAAGAGATCGCCCCTTGCAAAACAATTCGGATCATTGGAAACTACAAAACCCAATTTAACACCATTTTTAAACAGAAACTTGTCCTTTTCCACAAGATTTCAATTTGATGCGAAATCTGTGTGTTCGAAGGGGGTAAAAAACCCCACGGCGTTTGGAAGCAAAACAAAGGCCAGCTAAAAATAAAATGTAACAATTGGTCCCACCCGGCCCTAGAATTTAACAAAATACCTCACTTTGTACATTCAGGGGCATATAGAACACCCAAACCCTTTTAAACAGCGCCCAGTCTATTTTAATTGGGGGGTATGGAACACTTTCGCCAAACATT
Source organism: Urechis unicinctus (assembly GCA_034190875.2). NCBI lineage: Eukaryota > Metazoa > Annelida > Polychaeta > Xenopneusta > Urechidae > Urechis > Urechis unicinctus. The sequence continues at coordinate 45,448,706 of CM067349.1, read as the reverse complement.
TCCCGTGTGTAATATTTCCTTCAAGGTGACCCACCCCGTTTGGGGTTTTCAAAGGTCTTAAAACCCGTGGAATTTTTTGATCAATTTTTTTGTACGTCGGCCATGAAAATAAGTATTAACAAACGCGACTCCAAAACGTTAGATCAACATCCATTCTTTTGTGATTTCCTGGTATCACACCTGATGACGGGGGTTTTTTTCATGAAGTTCAAATCATACAAGCTTGCATGCTTTAAACTCTTTGCTCGAGCCTTTCCATGGGCCCCCGAAAATCAATAAATTAAAGTCTACCCCAGAAACCCCTTCCCCGTTTAGACTTTGTTTTTAATCTAAACACCCCTCAACACGGACAGAACGGTTGTGAACAGCAACGCAGGCTTGAGTGGCAAACTTTTTGGAAAGGTCAACCAGCAAATCATCGGTGTATTATGTTTTTTTCCACTTTTTATTTTTCGCGATTTTAAAACCAAAATTTGAAGTTTGGCGGAAAGGTAAGGGAAAACGAAATTTTCCCTTTCTTATCAATCGGGAGGAGGTCAGCCCCAGTTTGTATGTGATTGGTTTTTTTACCAAACGAACGATGGCTGGTATTTTAATTTAAAGGGAACCACATCGAGTGAACCCTCTTAGTAAATCTATAATTTATTTGCTACACGGCCAAAACTAGAATGATGCCATCCCATAAGGTGAAAACTGTTTTGTTACGTTATAGAGCCGCAGTTCATTTCGGCATCGATGGGGATTAGGATTGGGTCAAAGACAGTCATTAGTGGGGGTTACAGATGAGTTCAGCATCAAGTTTCTCATTTATAAGTTTGTTTTTTTATATAAAAAAACACAGTTTTGGGCAATCTAAAGGTCATGTTTTTTTTATTGCACTTTACCTGATGAATTGCGCCGTATGGCAAACATTACATCATAAGGTGCGATAGCGAATTTAAGGTGATTTTACCATTATATACATGCGGGAAAATAATCCCGTCCTGCGCAAAAAGGCTCGGAAATGATTTGGCTACAAGGATAATGGGGTTGCGGCTGGTGCGTTGTCTTTGTAGGGAGCACAAAGTAAATTAAACATTGCTGAAACCCCGTTCTACCAACGCATAGCAGGTGTGTTGAAGCAAATACAGTACTGCTCGATGAGCCTAAATGTAAGCGTCTTGTATTTCAATGCGGACACACTTATTTGTAAATACGTTGGTGTATTGTCTTGGTAAGTTGTCGGAACAATTGAATCAATTATATTTGCGCACCTTGCCAACGATTAGTCTAAATTAAAAGCATTTTGAAAACAATTAGAACTTAGAAACCGCACTCGTACGAAAACATTGAAACCAAGCCGCACTTTATGCTTTGAAAGCTTGCAATGCATATATTTCGAGTTGCTCTTTCCCCAAAGGAATGAAACATCAGATGCTTCTCAAGGTCAAAGACAGGGCAAGGTCAAATCGCATTCGTGACCTTTTAAGTGAGCGAGAAAAAGTCCTTGATTTATATTAATCCTCGTGTTTCCCGGGTTGATTTAGCGCAATTATTAATTAGATCAGGTCTGCTCATGTCAGAACACATCGTCTATGTGTTTTACAGCCCGCTACATGTCAGTGCGGAATGACACGGTACATTAATTTCTCAAGGTGTCTGCAACTATGCCATTTTTTCATATCTCGGTAATAATATGTAAGTAGGATAGAGCAAAACCATTGAAAGTGTTGAAAAAAACAGCCATGCAAGCGACTATTTAGGCCTGTTTGACATTGGCAAAAAAAAACGGCGCAGTAGGTGCCGTTCACATTGAAATCAGCCTCCAACACAAACATTATTGTAATGACAGAAGCTGATGATTGACTGTTTTGATTATATTTCAACCTTTCCTTTGGGACTAGACTAAACTCAGTTGCTGCAGGTCTTAAACCAAGTGGCGAATGGTTGCGCATCACATGCCGCATTTAATTTTAGAGGAATGCTTACCACTACCGAAGATAAGCTGATCGACTTATTTAACACCTGTCACTTTAACAGGGCATTAAAACAGCTTTGCTGGCTTGGGGGTTGTGTCATGTGTCACGTTCAAAGCATAACGCAACAATATTATTCATCGCTATTGTCCATTTATTGAGCCCTTTTTATGGTGTTTGTGGTTTGGAAAACCAACTGGGTCCATTATGAAATGAGGTCTGATTGGAACTTTCATATATTGTTTTGTCACATTTATGGGTAGGATTTTATACTCATCAGGAAAGAAGGAGGGTAAAAGAAAACGTATAAAGAAGATTAGTACAAAGCTGTTCGTATATTTCTGAAATTTCAATTGTCTTCAAGAATTACTAAAAGTAACCCGGGTTTTTAATTCACCCATACTTGTCGTTGAATAAAAATACGTACCCTTTAAATATGTAGGTAATCATTTTGTATAAGAAAAAACTATCATGAATATTAACACATGAGGCCAGTAAACACACCCGGTTTTACACAAATCATTGAAGGTTTTTGTTTAAAAAAACTTCTTACGTGACAGTTGACTAATGTATGTGTTTTACGAATCCAATGAGATAATTACGTTTACAGCGATAAAATGTCGGTGAATGTGTTCAATTGCACTGTAATCATTTGTTCAATTTTCAGTTGTGCTAATTTTTATAATGCATCCACACCCTCCCAGAAAAAATGTGGCGTCACTGATCTTTCAGCCTCTGCAATAAAAGGCGCTCTGAACCCACGACTCAATGGCAACGCTCTCAAAGGTAACCAGGGGTGTGTGGGAAATTTGGGATCAAAATCAGGTTTTCATGGAATTTCTCACGCACAAAACAATTAACAACACGCTGTTGAACAGACCCTGCTTAATGCCGCTAAGTGGCTTCTAATAGCCATTAAGATTTTTCAACATTACTTGCATTTACTCGAAACGTCAGCAAGTCGTTTAGGACGCAGCAAGGCATTAAACCACCCGCTTATTCGTGTGCACAAGTTTAACATGGGCAGACCACAAAATATTCTTTTACAGACAGCCCATATGCCCAAAATGCAAATGAAGGCATATTTGGGGTCATCTCTGTTAAATCTTTATTTGGGTGTATTTTCTCACTTATAGGTACATTGCATATTGCTTTTATCCCGGGTTATAGTCATCAACACTGTAGGACTCTCCCGATTGGAACCATTTTCCCCCCACAGCATGGCAACGCTGTGAGTCAAAGGGCAGCTTTTTCCATTTTTTGCAAGCCATTTTTATATTTGTTGCGGGGGGGGGGGAGGTGATTATATTCGTGCGACCTCAGAAAATCGTTTGGTCTACCTTTTTGGTTTTGGGTATTAACTATTGGGGCGGAAAAAATTTTCGGTGGGCACGGCAGTCGATCGATCCCGGCAATGAAATAATTTTAGTGGGGGATGAAAAAGGAGTGTTTTTCACAAATGACCGGGGTTTGAATTTTTTTATTTCTTGGGTTTTCGTCACTGATATAACCCGCCCTTGGGGAATTAATGGATAAAGGATATTGAAAGTGAAGAAAACTTTTAGTTAAAAGTGCATTTTATGGATACAATTTGAGCTTCCCTTGATGACCCGCTTTTATGTGACTTAAACCCGTAATGTCATAGAACAGCCCTTGATTTTCATTAAAAAGGATTTTCTATTTTATGGCAAAAATCGTAAAGTTTT
>CM067349.1:45420658-45444945 GCA_034190875.2 Urechis unicinctus | reverse complement strand
GTGACTTCAAGGGTATTTCAGTAGCTAACTGACAGACACCTGTTCCGGTAAGCGCTTGAGGATTTCAGCAATAAATCTCAATAAGTAGGTATCTTCATTGCCGAAATTGTCATAAACGGCCAGTGAGGAAGCACGCCGACCGAGCAATGCGTCTAATGGACAACACGGTTAGTCCCCCACCCCCACCCCCTCCACGTTTTGCCTTACAGCGCCCGACAGTTTACTATGTGAGGTGTAGCTTATCGCTGATGATGCAAATATGCTATGATATAATGCAGTGTCAGGTTTAGCGGGTGAATTACGCAGCGGATACAATTGGATGGGAAACGTTGGTACGTGTACAGCATTCACTGACGCATCTTGTCAGATAAGCAGCGGCTAATATCACAAGAAGCAATGTCTGGTTGATGCAAGGAAGACAGCAAACCACTCCAAGCTATACATACACGTTCTCAACCAAATGCCTCACATAGTGTCTGACTTTCGTTTTCTTATGTCCAAATAATCAAGCAAGAACTCCAAGCAAACTCGGGAAGCCGGCTGTAGGTGCATCTAGTACTTACATCAGCCGAGCGAGCAGGAGATTATATATGGCTAATGTCGCTATCATGCGGCGTGGGTATTTAACAAATCTTGGGGCGCGTTATGACAGGATATCAAATTCAGGTGTGAATAACATAAGGGTATAACAGAGCTATACTAAAATAAATACTCATGCTGTTGTATTGCCTATGCATGAATACGCCCATTTCTAATGCATTCATTCCCAACCTAATGCACACATCCTACGCACAATGTAACATTAAAGATAAACCAGAAATATGTATTGATAATTATGGCGATATCTTCGATACTGGACTGGTAAATTAACATCAAAATGATCAACATGCAAACTAATATGCCCCTGCCATAAATCCGCCTGTCTGTGCCAACTCGATTGATTAATCTTATTAGCCATAACATATCGCACGTGTCATCGCGATGCCAATCAACGAACCAATAAGTAGGTGTATCACGTCATTATTCCATCAGTGTACCTTTAATCAACATCACAGGGTCACTTCGGTAGGATCTAACAAGGCACTGACCACGCTATCGTTGTAAGCAGATGCCGTCGGCAGCTGCATATCAATTTGAATACAACAGTACATCGAAGCTCTGTTCTCCTCAACCTCCACTTTTCCGTGTCCTACAATGTGCGTCCATAAAGCCCTGTTCGGGAAGTAATTGAGAATGACCACAAGACTGGGCTTGGTGTTTGTTTGATAGCCAGCCAATTGAATGTTGTATTCTTCCTTTCCATTGATACCATGATGTAAAATTGTTATTTAACCTAATGGCGGACATACCATGCGCTTTTTCCACATGTAAGTAACGCTTAGTGAACAAGACAGCAGGAGATGGTTGATAACAGATACTATCAAGTGGTGAAATTTCATTGCAGAATAAAAAGCATCCTAAAATCGCTTATGATATCGGTGATAAAGTTGAAAAATGTACAAAATATGTCAGGAACCACAATGGTCCTATTAAACATATAAACGTACAGTTATTAAGGCAAACATGAGCGGAAAAAAATTACCTTGATACTTCGACGTATCCCGACCTCGTGAAATGCATGTTAACTACAAAAATCGCCATTGACCTGGGCCTATCTGCGTACGCGATGTAGGTCAGATATATATATATATATATATATATATAGATATATATATATATATATATATAGATATATATATATATATATATATATATATATATATATATATATATATATATATATATATATATATATATATATATATATATATATATATATATATATATATATATATATATATCTTGATGTGGTGATGTAGTACCTGGCAGTTGAGGGGCTCGTGTTGACATGTAACGCTACCCGGGCTGAATGTCAATGAGTTTATGGATGCTCTTCAGTCATTGATACTGGGATCACATTTGCTTGAGTCACTGGATAATCAATTCAATCTGCCGAAACTATGGGGATGAAGATGCCTGCCAACTATGATATGTTTGTGCTACTCCTCATACTCCTACCTCAACAGGTGTCTGTCGTGGGGCTAATCGAGTAACTTTAGTACTTGATGTAACAGACCTAAACAACTAAAATACCTTGCTGTTAACGTGATGTACAAAAAGCGACGATGACATTGTATTCTCAATGCGGTAAGTTAACTGCAATATATGATGGGGTGGCATTTTTTCACCCGTAAGTACATGCGACCTCTGTTAAAAATGAACAGCATAAATAATTCATAAATGTGAACCATTTCAAAAAGTCCCAGCTGAATTGTCATTTCATGATCATATAATGTCACTCATTCGACGTCGCGTTATGCCGCGTAGTACGGAGAGAAATACCAGAAAACCAAACAACCTTGAAATATTATGACCCTAAATATATGAAGCGCCAATCGTGTTGTATATATTGTCAACACAACAGCGCGGCATCGGCTTAATAGTCACCTTAAACGTTACCATCGATAAGTGATTAACTATCGGGTTTATTTAAGACTTACTTGGGTTGACAAATGTTAGAGGCTTTGTGTGAAGTGCTTTATGTTAAGCGAGCGGCATAAAGCAAACAGATGCAGATGCTATCTTCAGGGGAATATTTGCTGTCTTACCCATCATGCTCTGCTCAGGTGTTAACAGCCTGAGACAGGAGTGTAAACAACGGTTGGTTTCAACCTGGTGCGGGGATGATTTAATGTAAATACCGGTGGTTATACTATGATCGATGATTGCCTAGATTTATTATCATCACTACGGAATACGAATGGCAGACAGACTTCCCTACGATGCACGAATTCAATAGAAAGCATAGTTGATCTACAGAGAAGCCAAGTTATTTTATGAGTCTAAACAGTGATTTAACAAGGGCACACATGTGTAATTTAGTTATTGATGCCGGAACCATCACAAAACATACGAAATCAAAATACGAAGCTCGTATTATCTATTGCAAGGCAATTTAAAAACTAGATGATAATAAAGGTAGGGATATACGTACGTACGTACGTACGTATGTATGTATGTATGTATGTATGTATGTATGTATGTATGTATGTATGTATGTATGTATGTATGTATGTATGTATGTATGTATGTATGTATGTATGTATGTATGTATGTATGTATGTATGTATGTATGTATGTATGTATGTATGTATGTATGTATGTATGTATGTATGTATGTATGTATGTATGTATGTATGTATGTATGTATGTATGTATGTATGTATGTATGTATGTATGTATGTATGTATGTATGTATGTATGTATGTATGTATGTATGTATGTATGTCTGTCGTATGTATGTATGTATGTATGTATGTATGTATGTATGTATGTATGTATGTATGTATGTATGTATGTATGTATGTATGTATGTATGTATGTATGTATGTATGTATGTATGTATGTATGTATGTATGTATGTATGTATGTATGTATGTATGTATGTATGTATGTATGTATGTATGTATGTATGTATGTATGTATGTATGTATGTATGTATGTATGTATGTATGTATGTATGTATGTATGTATGTATGTACATTTGTGAGAGCATGTGAATATGTATATATGTATGTATGATGTATATATGTATGTACATTTGTGAGAGCATGTGAATATGCATACATGCTTTCGAGCGAGCGAGCGAGCAAGCTTAGTAAATGGGTAAACAGGTATTCTGGCATTTTTTGCAAAATATGGTTTCACAGTTTTGTAACAGACTACACATGGAATGAATGTACGCCTGTACACCCACTTTTGATTATGTCACACGACTACCCATATGCATGTTAAAGAGGTTATGGATGCAGGATCTTCCACATATCCTATATAGACCAGCTGTGACATTCTCCAAGATTATAATTCTTGAATGTTATAGGGCTGCACTGGCGATAATTAATGAGAGGCGGTGCACACGAGGTGGTCAATGTCAGCAATATCTGCTGCATTTTTTTTTATTTCTCCCATAAAGCATATATTGTGTCACAGAGCACAATGGCCCAGAATATGTGTAACATTTTAGGTGTTCATCACATTATAGTGCTCTACCTAGTAAAAGAATGGCATGGGTATTGATTGGATATATTTCAGCTTACCTTTTGATGCATTTGACAAAACTTAACCCACACGATGATAATCCCCTGATGTTTGTTTTTCAGATGATGCATGTTATTGTTTGTTTTCTCTTGTTTTGCATGATACGTGGACATAAGCGTAGGAAAATAGTCGATGAATGGGAAATATTGCAAACATTAAGTGTCCGTACATGCAATACACAGCAATAAATAATGAGGTATGCGCGATTGAACAAAGGGACAAAGGAGTTAACTTTCGTGTAAAAGGTGCCATGACCCAGGGATACACACGACCCACCATCCTCGACGGCTCTCAGTCTTACAAAGATTACACACAATTAGAGATTGACCAAGTCAGGGGAAAATAAAACGCCCGGTTAGAGATTGACCAAGTCAGGGCTATATCAAACGCCCAATTAGAGACCAAGTCAGAGTTTACAAATCTGACAATTAGAGACAAGCCAACATTGGATGTATGAAGGACAACGTGGTTTATTTACGAACTGTGCTTCCGCGCATGGGGCTTGTAAAATGCGTTAACAAAAGGATATGACTCCAGGTAAGGAGTATTCCAATGCCATCTTATTCCGTGCTTTGTTTGCAGGCAAGAGGATCGTTAAGCTGCTGAACTAACCCGAATTGTGCTCAAAGGATTTCAGTGACATAGTGTAAATACGAGCCTGTTGTTCGCAGCGATATGAAGCCAGAAAAGAAATCAGAGAAAGAGGTTGAATGAGCCAGAGAAATTTACAGATCCTTACTAAATATCCGGTCGAGATACTGGATCAGGCCTAGGTGGAAGCCCTGTATGACTTGAACACGATACCAACAGAGCAGATTCGCATTCCGTTCAGAGAGCAAGGAATCACTACATCAAGCATCATCACTGCAGTCGAGATGGCGATTAGCACTTTGGTTCCGGCGTTGATCTGTGGTGGCGGTGCTGTCGCAACCCTTATCTTGTTGTTGTCACCAGTAATAAGTTCTCCGATGAGTAGCCGCATATCTGATGGTACCATTTGCAGCTACTGTCAAAATATGAAGTACACCTTAGAGTTGGCGCATTGTAGAACATCGTGAAATCGTATCAATGACTGTGCCAGATGCACAGGCCAAGCAGTAGCAGTTTAATTCAAAAAGCCAGTTATGGCACAGCAAATGGCAAAGTTGACCTGGTTCAGACAGAACATTTAGGGGTTGGAGCTCCAGTCTTTGACAACTGTGTTTTTATTCCCAATTTGTTAACCTTTAGTCCTGAAATAGGTTAGTTGAAGTTGATCTGGAAGCCCCCTGAACCACCACTGGGTTGCGCTGAGAGGTGAGAAGTGTCAACTGCTCAGCGACAATATGGGCTTGGTATATTCCACCGGCTTTGTATGTGGCTGCACTATTGAATTAATAGGCTTGTGTAGTCATCATCACTGTGTATCAGACTAATGTTCAAAACGGAGAGGCTGTGCTTATGCAGAATCATATTGAAAACACTGCCTGTCATCTAAGTGTAGGTCTTTCGGTGATATAATAACCACTAACTCAAAATGTATTTATGGAGGAAGAGTGCACGAATTGAAGGTTCAGCTACGTGATTATAAAGGCAGGCCATAGGCCAGCCACGACCTTGCAGTGAACATTGTAACTGAAAAGACAGTTAGAATCAGAACGAGACAAATGCGCCGCACAAAAAAATGGGCTTGGTATATTCCACCGGTTTTGTATGTGGCTGCACTATTGAATTGATAGGCTTGTGTAGTCATCATCACTGTGTATCAGACTAATGTTCAAAACGAAGAGGCTGTGCTTATGCAGAATCATATTGAAAACACTGCCTGTCATCTACGTGTAGGCCTCAGGACGATCACGTGTATGTGGCCCAGAGCAACATAGATCTTTGGAGGTTGAAGCTGGGGTCATTGCATTCACTATTCGTGGTGGAACTGCATGTCTTGATGATGGAGCGTCAAAATGTTGGGTCTTGACGACGGCCTGTTCAGGTACAGGGGTACGAACAATTAACTAGAGGAATTTCAATATACTTTACGTCAGCCTCGATCAGGTCAGTACAACATACAACGTGATAGATGGGGGTGCCCACCACACTCCGCAAAGTTGTAGGTGTGCAGTCTCTTTCGGTGATATAATAACCACTAACTCAAAACGTATTTATGGAGGAAGAGTGCACGAATTGAAGGTTCAGCTACGTGATTATAAAGGCAGGCCATAGGCCAGCCACGACCTTGCAGTGAACGTTGTAACTGAAAAGACAGAAACAGAACGAGACAAATGCGCCACACAAAACACAAAGCATCGACCAGGGGTTAACACCCTTGATGGGCTGGATGGCGCCCTTGTGCTGGTCAGCATGGGTAACGGGTGGGTAGCTGCTGTCCACCATTGTAGCGGAGCCGTTGTGAAAGGGTTGCAATGGCTTGTGGCATGCTATTAGTGGCTAGAAAATTAATTAGCTGCAGGCTGTAAGTGAAGGCACAAAAACATTATGTACTTTAAGTTCTCGCCGAGAGCAAGCTGAACATGATCATTAAATATATCTCTGCCGCCTTTATTGAGGGCAAGATTTCAGATGACGAATTTCGCCTGACTGTAAATGAGGTGGGAAGAAAATGTTCAGGTTAAGAAAGAAATTCGTGCTGGTGCACAAAAGGCCAATTCCGCTGTAGCTCTCAACGATACCACAAACACATTTGGATGTGACCAAGTCCACACAGACTGCACAATGATTTGTGGCAAATACGCCCCGTTGTATAGCAAGTATAAAATTCGACCCAGATGTGAATGGGGTTTTGCTAGGCTTACTTATCCCAGACAGGGTCGGGCCTCCATTAGTTGTTTAATTACACTCTTATACAGGTGCACTGCGCGGACCTTTGCATACCTTAATGATCGCCTGGCCTCGTTTAACTCGCATCGTGGACACAGGTGCAGTTAACTGTGGGTGCCTTTACCGCATCTGCGACAATGGACCTGGGGCGTTGAACCACTGCATCCCATAAACGCCCTATGGTGAAGAAAATGTGTGTAGGCGCATTTAATTCTACAGCGAGTAGTTGTGTCAATTAGCAACAAGCTGCACGCGTTTTATGTTTGCACGTAGCAGCATGTTATGTATGTATGGATGTTTATCTAGCTGTGTGCGGTCTATTGAATACATAAGCATTATGAGTAACAATGGAGGAGATGAAAATCAACACTATAATACATAATGAAGGAGAGGAGGAACTGGTATTTGAGAGGAAAGACAGAGAAAAGGATCTAGAGTTGAGAGACATACTCAGGACCATCGAGGTATGTGTGGTATTCCTAAGATAGCCGGGTGTGCGTGTTTTATATATCCCTGGGTCATTTTACTTGATACATAAAAGTACGGTTTTTGTCAGCGAGTCCCATTGCGCATTGTGCTGCTGTTGTGCAAGCCATGCATGAGACTAAACGTCCATACACCATTAAAATGTCTGGCGCCAAATATCGTAACCACTGTAATGAAGATCAAGTTCCGTATCAGATGACTTCAATTTGCCCCAAACACTAACAATAAACACCCTAACAGATCAGTTAGCATCAAGGAAGTAAAATTCAGATCATCAATGACATGGGTCATCTTACAAACGTATTAGTATGTTCACCGTTAGTCTGGCCCCAATCAATGGCATACCATGCACTCCAAGACCGCACGGTTCCATCCGCATAGCTTGATCTGGTAAGTCCTATTCTGAAACTCGGTCATGGTTACGATACAGTGAAATGAATCGATCCACTGATTGTGTCGAGTCCACGAAGCGACGTCGTCGTTGGTATTTGGTACCTGGCACGCCATGTTTTGTTCTCAATAGTTCGACCAGCGAACAGCTATTTATCAGCTCGGTAATACTCTTTGGTGTACTATTCCAGGATTACTAAGCTCTGCACAAGTTCGTGGAGTCGATTTCATTTTGATCTGATATGCCTGGTATGGGAACAGGATGATTGCACCGTAAGCGAGCATCCCCCCCCGGCGAGCATAACCCCTGGCGAGCACCACCTTCTTGTCATTCAATCATTGCCGATTTTATTTCGAAATCAACCAGGCAACAGCGAGCAGGGCATATCACATTACCCTTGTCCGGAGTCGGCTCCGGATAATTGAATTGGACAGTGACCAGCGATACCATAATGAGACGTCTGCTCAATAACAGATTGGCATTAAATTACCTCGTGTTTTTCGAATCTCCTTTGTCTACAGATAAGCCTAATTTCATTCTATTGCAGTTGAATAGTTGATAAAATGCCGCGTGCATCTCATATGTAGCGGTAATTACCATCCCAGGTCGATCACACCCTAGATAATTGGTGTGATTGCATTGATAACGGATCATCAGAATGCGGTGGTGATAGTGGTAGTGTGAATGGGAAGAGGTTGGTAATCTTAACCGAGTTCCATCACGAAGGCATACATACACGTCTGTACTCACCGACACATCAAGAGCTTCTCAAGCCACGACACAATGCTTATACGGTGATGACAGGTTTGTCAATTGCTAGTTGTCGCAGCCGATACTGTTCGTAGGTGTGACAGGCAATAATATATGCAGATGTACATTTCAGAATTGGAAGCTAATTTCAGATAAACAGCGCTTCGCGTTGAATAGCTCCACTGCCGTCATGTTAACAGTCATGGCCAGAACAACTATGTAAAAAGTGTTGATGATAACAATGCCTGAACTAGAGAGATTTGAGTGATCTAGACATGTAATATGGCTATGCCTCGACCAACCACATACCGGATTTGTATCAGGAATGCAGCACAATTATTCACCAAAAGAAAGTGCACCGCGATTTGTATACCAAGGCTGCTGCTGTGATCAGCCACATTTCATCACACGGCCGCTCGTGACTATAAATTAGCGATCACCATTTCAGTACTTTAGGCAATTACAACACATACAGTCATACACATATCAGCCACACGTTTCGCTCAATTAAGGCTTTAACAGAAATATTCCTCGTTCGGTCCCGGTCACATTAATTTAACTCTTACGACGGTTGACAACCAATTAACCGCCCCCAGCACCCGGTGCGCACATCTACCCTAGTCTGCCTTATTTTTACATACAGATTACTACATAATAACAACGGCGTCATCTCAACTGTTGCCAGACATATCACGCGGCATTGAACAGCACCAGTCTATTGTATATAAATGACCCGGGGTCACTGAAAGTTGTTAGAACGGGACACTGACCACGCCAGCGTTAAAGTAAGGCGTCCGCCACCTAGCACGGTATCAGATATATTGTTTAGCTTCAACACCGCTTTGCTGACAGTCGAACCTCTCACTTAACCATGTAAATATACAGCAGTTGATCTAGTGCCTAATACATCATATTTGAAGCAACAATTAACAACGCAGGACGATTACACCCTTGGCGACTGGTATGCGATTTTGGTTTAAAAATAGTTTCCGGGCAAGATTCCTCGGGATGCAATGTGAGTACCAGGCTTTTTTGCACCATCATTACTTGCAGTGTGTCTCTGCTCAAAGGGGAAGAAGCTGCAGTGAATGCAACGTTTGAACAGGCGTTTCCCACCCACCTATATCAAGCTAAGTAACCGCTGTAAATCATAGAACGTGTGGATTTTATCGATGAGCTGACATTCTTCACACCATCCATGTCAGATTGATTAGCCAATGACCAGAATTATCTCTAATTGCAAACCCTTCAATAACGTGGAGCGTAGCCCTATTGGTGATTATCATGTTCCGACGTTAGATATCGTTACTCACGGTGATACACGGCTGCTGATGTAACATTCAGTCCATGGATATACCGGAAGAAACCCCCTGGAGTTTATTGGTAAATGCTTCCCAAAAAAACGATATAATGCGCGCCACCAAGCCTTATCAGAAAGTCGAGCGAGGGCTCATGCAAAACAGTAGCTGCAGGCACTCGGATTATTAGAACCATTTCACCACAGCCTTAGAACTTAGAAGAAATTATTACCCCTAGTTTTCCTTTTTAATCACACGGTAAGTTTGGGTGAAGCGAGCAACCAATGAGCGCATTTTTGAGGTGAAACATTCAGTGAAACGCTAACGAGGGCAAAATAAAACTAGAGCCGTATCGGCCATAAAAGAACCACCCATCCACTGATACTTTGATGTCAAGCTTCTAAGAGCCTGTCGTAGCAGAGAAGTAAGCGGAAACTGAAATGAACAACTGTATAGTCGGGTAAATTACAGCATGCACCTACGAAATCCATAAAGACTGGAATGTGTAAGTAATGTAATGCATCAAGCATGTGATGTGACTCTGACAGCGATATAAAATGTAGAGCATGCGATGCAACGGGACGTGAAACAAAAACCATTCGATACGTAGGACACGTGAAACATAAAGCACACGATGCAACTGTTACGCGAAATAGAATGCGATGGAACAGTGTCGTGAAACAAAAAGAATGCGATGGAACAGTGACGTGAAACAAAAAAAAAGAACGCGATGAAACAGTGAAACAGTGACGTGAAACAAAAAGTGAAACAACGTAAGAACGCGATAGAAAAGTGACATGAAACAAAAAAGAATGCGATGCATAGGAGATGGAACGTGACGTGAACAAAAAGGACGCGATGGAACAGTGACGTGAAACAAAAAGAACGCGATGAAACAGATGACGTGACGTGAAAAAAAAGAATGCGATGGAACAGTGACGTGAAACAAAAAGAACGATGATGAAACAAAAAGAACGCGATGGAACAGTGAACGTGAAAAACAAAAAGAACGCGAAACAGTGACGCGAAAAGAATGCGATGGAACAGTGAAAACAAAAAGAATGAACAGTGACGTGAAAAAAGAATGCGATGGAACAGTGTGAAAAACAAAAACACAGTGACGTGAAACAAAAAGAATGCGATGGAACAGTGACGTGAAAACAAAAAGAACGCGATGGAACAGTGACGTGAAACAAAAAGAATGCGATGGAAACAGTGACGTGAAACAAAAAGATGCGAGGGGAACAGTGACGTGAAACAAAAAAGAACGCGATGGGAACAGTGACGTGAAACAAAAAGAACGCGATGGAACAGTGACGTGAAACAAAAGAATGCGATGGAACAGTGACGTGAAACAAAAAGAACGCGATGAAACAGTGACGTGAAACAAAAGAACGCGATGGAACAGTGACGTGAAACAAAAAGAATGCGATGGAACACAGTGACGTGAAACAAAAAAAGAACGCGCGATGAAACAGTGACGTGAAAACAAAAAGAACGCGATGGAACAGTGACGTGAAACAAAAGAACGCGATGGAACAGTGACGTGAAAACAAAAAGAACGCGATGGAACAGTGACGTGAAACAAAAAGAATGCGATGGAACAGTGACGTGAAACAAACAAAAGAATGCGATGGAAACAGTGACGTGAAACAAAAAGAATGCGATGATGGAACAGTGACGTGAAACAAAAATGCGATGGAACAGTGACGTGAAACAAAAGAACGCGAAATGGAACAGTGACGTGAAACAAAAAGAATGAACGCGAACGCGAATGAAAACAGTGACGTGAAACAAAAGAACGCGATGAAACAGTGACGTGAAACAAAAAGTGACGTGAAACAAAAGAATGCGATGGAACAGTGACGTGAAACAAAAAGAACAAAGAATGATGGAACAGTGACGTGAAACAAAAAGAATGCGATGGAACAGTGACGTGAAACAAAAAGAATGCGATGGAACACGTGAAACAAAAAAGAATGCGATGAACAGTGAACGTGACGTGAAACAAAAAGAATGCGATGGAACAGTGACGTGAAACAAAAAGAACGCGATGAAACAGTGACGTGAAACAAAAAGATGCGAACAGTGACGTGAAAACAAAAAGAATGCGATGGAACAGTGACGTGAAACAAAAAGAATGATGGAACAGTGACGTGAAACAAAAAGAACGCGATGGAACAGTGACGTGAAACAAAAAGAACGCGATGGAACAGTGACGTGAAACAAAAAGAACGCGATGGAACAGTGACGTGAAACAAAAAATGAATGCGATGGAACAGTGACGTGAAACGAACAGTGACGTGAAACAAAAAGAACGCGATGGAACAGTGACGTGAAACAAAAGAATGCGATGGAACAGTGACGTGAAACGAAGAGAAAGCGATGGAACAGTGACGTGAAACAAAAAGAATGCAATGGAACAGTGACATGAAACAAAAAGAATGCGATGGAACAGTGACGTGAAACAAAAAGAACGCGATGGAACAGTGACGTGAAAACAAAAAGAACTTGATGGAACAGTGACGTGAAACAAAAAGAATGCGATGGAAACAGTGACGTGAAACAAAAAGAACGCGATGGAACAGTGACGTGAAACAAAAAGAATGCGATGGAACAGTGACGTGAAACAAAAAGAACACGATGGAAACAGTGACGTGAAACAAAAAGAATGCGATGGAACAGTGACGTGAAACAAAAAAAATGCGATGGAACAGTGACGTGAAGCAAAAAGAACGCGATGCATGGAACAGTGACGTGAAACAGTGACGTGAACCAAAAAACAACGCGATGGAACAGTGACGTGAAACAAAAAGAATGCGATGGAACAGTGACGTGAAACAAAAGAAATGGAACGCGTGAAACAAAAAGAATGCGATGGAACAGTGAAACAGTGACGTGAAACAAAAAAAGAACGCGATGGAACAGTGACGTGAAACAAAAGAATGAAAAAAGACGCGATGAAACAGTGACGAAAAAAAAGGAAACACAGTGGAACAGTGACGTGAAACAAAAAGAATGCGAATGCGAACAGTGAACAAAAGAAACGCGATGAAACAAAAAGAACGCGATGATGAAACATGTGACGTGAAACGTGAAACAGAAAGAATGCGATGGAACAGTGAAGCGTGAAAAACAAAAAGAATGCAAACAGTGGAAACAGTGATGGAAACAGTGACGTGAAACAAAAAGAATGCGATGGTGACGTGGAACAAAAGAATGCGATGGACAGTGACGTGAAACAAAAAGAATGCGATGGAACAGTGACGTGAAACAAAAAGAATGCGATGCATAGGAGACGTGAAACAAAAAGAATGCGATGGAACAGTTACGTGAAACAAAAAGAATGCGATGGAACAGTTACGTGAAACAAAAAGAATGCGATGGAACAGTGACGTGAAAATAAAAGGATGCAATGGAACAGTGACGTGAAAAAAAACAAAAAACATGGAAAAATGACGTGAAACAAAAAGAACGCGATGGAACGGTGACGTAAAACAAAAAGAACGTGATGGAACGGTGACGTAAAACAAAAAGAACGTGATGGAACAGTGACGTGAAACAAAAAGAATGCGATGCGTAGGAGACGTGAAACAAAAAGAATGCGATGGAACAGTGAAGTGAAACCAAAAAAACCCGATGGAACAGTGACGTGAACCAGAAAGAAAGCGAAGCATAGGAGACGTCAAACAAAAAGAATGCGATGGAACACCAATGCTGCATTAAGGACGCATTGAGACAGCTACGTTGTGAGAATGCGGCACAAACCTAATGCATAAATCTTGCAATTTTACTGCGGCAATGTTATCCAAGCTGAACAATTTGAGGTTCAGTTTTAAATCATCATCAATGTCGTAGGATATGTTATGGGAACGTGAGAGTCGTGGTGTCAAACAGTGGAATTCATTCATCCGCATAAGGTGGCACATGAATGACACGACATCGTGATCGGTTATACTGGGCCAATGTGTACCATGTTCAGCATTCCAATATCTATGCGGTCACTCGATAATCCCCAATAATGTACTCATCTAAGATTAGACGCAGCCTAAATGTGTGATTGGGTTAGTTATCAGGTGATCTGATATGCAAACATGAATACCTTACCAAGATGCGATAATAAGAAATGTTAGTATTCAGTGCATCCTTATGTGCGTCTTTAAAGATATGCATTGGATTTTAATTCCACTGTGAGATCATTATTTCCGTCTTATATGAAAGGTTTTCCTTGCGAGTTCCTGTCGAGATATCAGCTAGGGGGAATAATACATTTTATTGCAACTGAACACGCGCATGAGAGCAAACCATTGCCACGATACTATATTCTCTCTTCGCTCTATCATCACCCGCGGCTCAATACAGCCGTGAATATTAACGATGAGGCGAGCATTGTCTGAAGTTAACTGCATCTCAGAATAGCGTCCTTCTACGGGCCATAACCTGTCTTTTATCAGCCAGTGAGGCCGAACAACGCATACTGAGCTTATACTAATGACCCAGAGATAATCACAAAAACCGGCCTCCTATATCTTGGTATTAGACGTAGACAGATTACCCGTCGTGAGCTACTAGAAGCGCGAGCAGAGCACTCGCGCTATTGTAACAGTAAATTTACAGCCGCATGTACGATTTAAATGACTGATCACAAAGTAATATAACCAATACGTTTCCCTTCAAATCGAAACACGAGCCTCGATCTACAAAGTCTCGGGCACAATTCCAAAAACTACCCCGATTTAGTACAACACACACTGCGGTTATTTCTTAACGTGCTACCAATCCCGCGTCCTCCAATTACTCCAAATTATGTAGCGGGATTTTATTTACTTATAGAGTGTTGACCATTCAGTTGGACTTGTTATCTCAATCGGCTTTATAAAGATGTCTGCAGCTACGTGTATTAAATTGATCGGGCTAATAAAGAAGTCTGCATCTTAGGGTATTTAATCAACTTGCTTCATAAAGATGACTGCAACTTAGTGTAATTAGTCAACCGGCTTAATAAAGATGTTTGCATCTTAGTGCATTTAATCAACATCACTATAAGCCTCACAGGTAAGCACGAGCCAATCTTGCTAACACTTGACCAGCACTGCGGCACGTGTATGGCATTGAGTGAACTGATCAGCTCACACACCAATCGTACATGACTCCACCTGATAAACGATCACATAAGTCATCATATCAGCTCCATTCTTATCTGATACCGCTCAGGCATACTGCCCAGAACTACATAACACCAATCTATTGTCCCGGGGCCAGCTCAGGTGTATTAAACTGGACGCTGACCATACTATAGTTATAATGAGATGTCAGATTCATAACAACTTGACATTAGCATCTGATTATCCCATTGTTATCAATACCCCTCTACCTTACAGATAAACGTCGAGCCTCTAAATAAGACTGAATGAGTTAATTAACCGTGGATAGAACGAGAATAACTTCCCTTTTAAAGAAGAGATGAACATTACAGAGGGCAATACACAACCATTCGATTCTTCAGACATACATCAACCATAGAGGATGGATGGTCGGTTTAAGAGGAGTATAGAAGCTACCACCAAACATTGGTGCTTTTGCAATAATGCTCCGACACACATCATTAAATCCAATAGAGCGAATTGACAAGCTCACCAAGCACAAAACATACATTACTATCACCATGTAAGTTGCTTCACACATACCTAGAACAAATCTTGAATATCGGATTTTTAACGTTTTCAGACTCTCCGCTAACCAATGGATGTAAACAATAATGGGAACCATTCCTCTTCCAATGCACGAATGACGTCATCACATCTGATGGTCTGGTAGTGTGGATGCTTGAAGTAATCAGACAGTCTAGACTACCATTTAAATGCCGAGTTATGGCTTCAGATGTGTATGTAGAAGCTCGCCAGTATGTAAGTTATTTCGTGTTATCAATACAAATAAACATATACAGATCCATTTGTGGTCACAACAGACGGCCGTTAGCATGACGGCATAACCAGTCGTCAGTCTATATAGGACAATATTACATCAAAGTCAACACACAATGCTTCATAAGACAATTGCTAATCTCCTCTGACATATTATCAGCGTAAGAACAAATGTCAGCCGACGGCCATGCGACAATCTGTAGTGCAGCAACGATCTACATAATCTGTGCTTGTATATACAACTTAATATGAATTAAGTTTCTTTTCCATTGTCATGCTAAGGAAAAGGATTTGTAGCCCCCTCTCGGAGAAGTGTATTGGAAGCATATCATTAGTCACTAATTGTGAGGAGCTTAGAGCCAACCAACTGGTACTATGTTACCAGGCTCATCTTAGTGGTCACTGTTCTCCGGAAACCAAAACAAGGGTGAGCAATTAAGAAGAAATATTACACCCGTTTCTTCACGTGTATAGTTATAGTAATGAGATTCCATCAGCGCATGTACCAATCAAGCGCAATTGATAAATGTAACAGACATAACATACCGTATTGGTATTAAGGCCCTAAATCAGAGAACATGGTGTAAGTCTTATCCAAGACTGTACCACACCATCCTATAAAGGTGATATCGACGAGAACCCCGCCGACTACGATTTAGACAAACGCTAACATGACACAGAGTACACTCTTTGATATGCCCGCGAATATTAGAACGTAGACAAGGCATTGTTACTATAATCAACGACATCAAAGGACCTCAGTCATCACGGACATTTGCCATAAATACATACATTGTGCAGGTTAGCTAATACCCCAATAACTTTCTTTGACAGGTTTTGTTAGGGTAGGGTGGTAATCTGAGCTCCGAGATGAGCCATTATACTGCTGCCTCCCCAGTGAGTGTGTGTGAGGTGAGGGGGTGCTGATGTACTAAAAACATCAGAAACTTTCTCATGATTGCTGCTATTCACAATCGGTGGTTATGCTCATCTCTGCTGTTAGAGGGTGTAGAGTGAAGACTTGCCTCACAGACCCTCGGGTCATATTCAAATGACATTAAGTAACTGACCTTCCTTTATGTAAACATTCAGGTCACAAATAGAAAAACCTGACGTTGCGAGGAGAAACTAATTCTATCCTATCACCAAAACTAGAACAAAACCACGCTCGTCTGATCCTTGACATTCACCAGGATTGATGTATCAGACCGCTAGCGCCTGTAATGCAGATGGTCGAATACATATTAAGAATTGAGAAAGGCACACCTCTCAAATTTGTGGTACCAACAACAATAAAAAGATCATATTCTGCCCTTTAGCGTTGATATAATAACATCAGGTAAATAGTAATACATGAAGCTAATTTTCACAGCAGCCGAGAATTTCAGAAGCGATACCAACGTGTAGATGTTTGTGCTCGGTCACCTGCAGCTACAACTGACCAGGTGTGCCGGCATCAGCCTAAGATGGTTAGACATAAGAATTCGTCTGCCCCTTCAGAGTTTCATTGTTTCAGTTGAGTCTCATCATGAAAATAAAGTATCCTATATGATCATCTTGTTTGACATCGAATTTAAATACCGGATGCAAATGTTGTACTCATTGTTTTCTGGAAGAGAGCATTGAAGCAGTATATGCGATGCACCTGGCCAAACCATTTGCACATCCTCCTGCTCACACACATACACACACACACACACACACACACACACACACACACACACACACACACACACACACACACACACACACACACACACACACACACACACACACACACACACACACACACACACACACACACACACACACATACACACACATGCGCACACACAAACACACACAAACACACACAGACACAAGCACACATATACTCACTCATGCACACACAGAAGCATACACACACGCACACACACACGAGCACAAACACATACACATATACTACCGAACAATGGTTGTGCAATGTCAGAATTGGCCGAATACCATCAGTCAAGGTTAACCTCCTTTAACCTGTGACTGGGTTCGGCGATTGAAGACTGCATTGTAACAATTGTCGTGAGCGATCATTTCGGCAATGTCGAGAAACAGGCGCCAGCATATGAAGCAATAAGCCGATCGTCGACATTATACTGAAAGGGAGTGCCGTGGGTTTGGGTGGGGGGAGGTGAGGTGGTGTGCGTGTACGGCCGGCTCCCGATCATTATAATGAGCTCTATGTGCGATATTCTGCTTCGCTGGCTTACAGTAGACAGTGCTTAATGACCGCAGACGAGCGCTGTTCCCCAGTGCAGATAAGGTGGTTAATATGCAAACTGTTGTGTAAAGCCGCGGGTGATAGTGACATTGATTTGCTGCCGTCATTGGAGTCGCTTTACGAGAGGTAAAGAGCACTTCTCTCTTGGTGATGGGCTGCATTAGGAGAAATAGAAATATTGTCTTTAATTGGGGATTGGTGTTAAAATGGAACTAGAAGCATTCGTTCTTGTTTGGCAGGTTGAGACATGGATAATTTTTCGTGAGTGTGCCCAATGTCGAAAATGGGTCACTTTCAACAGCATTGCCCTCGACAAAGAGAAACAACAAACGAACTGCACCAATCCAGCCACAAATGATTACTTAACGTTCAGCTTCCTATTTTACCGTTACAAGTTGAAAGCTGGGTCCAGTAAATGTAACCACCACTTACTTATATTATCCTAAACAGACCTACACTGAGTGGCGAGATAGCTAGGTATGATATTCCTGGTTCCATTTGAGATCAACCGATTATCGACCCACCCGCATTCATGAGCTACATGTAATCCGAGCAATGTACGGTACAGGGGATTACAGGATTTATAGACGGATGTTAAAATGCTGAAAATACAACTCCTTCATCAACGATGACCGTGACCTGAAACTGAGTATTAGAATAGGATTTGTCAATAAAGTTAGGGTAGATAGAGCCGTCTAGGCTGGAAGGATATGTTGTGCGGGTAGTATTGTCTGGACTTGTGGTGAAATGTGTATTATAATAACACTGTGGCTATTGCAATACTTTTATGCATTATCGACTTCAACACTGCGACATGAACGTTGCATTGTACGTCCCCGCAACATCGTACAAAACGGGCCTGTGAGATTATACGATGTGTAATACATCCCTTCGATATAATGCGTTTTGTATATAACATTGCCGTTACATAAATGATTATGTATTACATCTCAGTGACTGTCCTTCTCTTTATCACATAACTACAATATCTTGCGTGGTGTTTCACACAACTCAGGTATTATGCGTTGTGTATTATATTCCTGTAATATCATCCATGTAACATGACGTCGTGTGTATTACTTCCGGGTAACATCAAGCATTGCATATTACATCGTTGTTACATCATGCGCACTGTGCTCTACATCTCTGTAACATCACACCTTATGTTTTACATCACTTTTGCATCATGCGTCGGATATATCACTGCAACTGCACCATGACCGGTACATAACGATGCACTTTTATCGTACATTGCACCTAGTTGAAAACCCAGTGCATGCAAAAGGTTTATGAAAATGAACTTGTTCCTGGGCGAGCGCACACTACAGGATTTGTACCAAACAGAGGTTACCATAGTGACTACTTTGTTACCTTCAATAGCGTATTGACCGACACCTATTCAGGAAGGAGGTTGGGTGTTCAGCAATATATCGCAGCAAGTAGGTATTTTGATCCCCACAGGGATCACAAGCGAGGACGCAGTTCGTGGCATACACAGCCATATGTCACATGAACAACACTGCTAGTTCTCGTCAAGTCTTTCCTTACATTGCCCTAGTTTTGAATACTATATCGGATGCAGCTTGCCACTAATAACACTGATATGCTCTAAGATGCCGAATCAGATAATAGAGACTGGATTACTTATGGGAGAAGTTTTGCATCCAAAGCAACGGCGATTGGCACCTCAAGTAGCATTGCTATATTGATAAAAGAAAGACAGGCGAACCACATCAGCCTAGACACATCACCTTCAACTCAATACCTCACTCAATGTCTGCGTTCGTTGGCAATCACCTGAATAATTGCATCATTGACAACAACATTATTCATAGCAACTTTTAAAGCTTGTCACTGTAAAGAGACCAAGGTTCTTCTTCCTTCCTCATATACGCACTAAAGGGTAGCGTTTTAGTGTTTTCCTTAATAAGACAGAACAACGCACGCTAAGCAGCTGATGATGATCCCGTATCTGCCTCCGACCCACCCCCTATTGTTTCATGGAGAGAGTAGCTCATACAATTATGACTGCAACCTACTTTGATTTGTATGAGTTTAACGCTCGCATTGCATCCATATCTGCACCATGGCCCATTAACCATCGGCTGCATATTTTGCTCACTCCATCAGAAACGACCGCAAGCTTTGGTGCCCCCCCCCACCCACCTTTCTCCGTAATGACAACAACATTGCATCATATCGATGCATCACACGCGGCTGCTTATACAACTCTCTGTTAACGGCGAGGAAAGCATCTTCTGATCTTATCTTTATCCACGAATAGCATTCGTTAGGGTTTTAGTGGTGCCGTCTTTTATCGACTGCTGCATACTAATCTACTTCCTTAAAGAATGGGGGACCAGCTCATGACGAAGAGAATTACGTGAACTCGTTTCAAATAGTACATCACTCTTGCATGTCAGAGTATATTCCCACATTATAGACATTGTGCGTATCACGACTTGGCTTGAGGTTATCAGGCGCAAGATATGCCCTTATTTCCGGTTATATGAGAATCATTCATTAACTAGAGGCATTCATTAAAGAGTCCCGTGAACCAATTAAATATCGCCTAAGTTTTCAAATTAGCACCCTGATAAGCCTAATATACTCAGGCAATACAACTTACCACCAATTTACACCTGTCTATCTTTAATCAATAATCCAGAGTCAGCTCCGACTGCAAGAGCTGGACAAGGTCGGCGCAATTAGGTATCTGCCACAACCTGACATTCGCAAGTCATTGGGTGTGTTTCATCTCAGCTTTGTTTACGGACAAACCTCTCTCAAAGTCCATTGCAGTTTTTGCATGGTATAGGGTATGGTATTTAGTTTAATCTCAGCTTTATCTGTAGACAGACTTTTCTCAGCCTTCGTAAGTCTATAGCAGTTGATCAATGGTCGAGTGAATGTCATATATAGCATTAAGTAAGAATAATGGACGCCCCGGTCCAATTGTTTGTTATGCTGGTTTATTAAATAGTTACAAAGGAACATTACTAAGCGTATAGCGAGGACACCAGTTGCAGATGAACTAAACTCAGAATGCAAAGAACATTATCCATAGCTCGCAATATCAAGGCAGGCTTACACACGCTATCATTATATCTTCATCTCTGCCGCCGATACAACTTGACCATTGGCAGCCCGTAAGTGTGACACGATAATATAATAATTGAACAGCAAAAACGAGTTAATCAATCGCAAATACTGGCGGGTAATCAAAGTCCATGGCCAACAAGGGGTCTATCATAAATGTGTCATACGCTGTGAATGCGGTTTGGTATTACTCGGCCCCATGCGCATTATTTGCAACATTCAGCCAGCTATGCATTGACTCTGTCATCCCCAATTACGTACTTATCTAGGATTACACACAGCCTGAGGGTGTGTCGATTTTTAGGTGATCTAATATATAAAAATGAATATTACACCTAGACCCGCTGCATATAGCCTAACGTAGCTTCCGTTATACGAAAAAGACGTTTGTTAATGGCATGTGGTCGGTGTGGGCAATGTGTCCATGGTCTGTCAGGATCCTGCCGCCGGTTTAATATTCAGCAGGCTCATTGTGTTGCGTATCGAGTACGGTATCTCCCGTTAGTAACGCAAGCTAACCGGTATCAGAAGCAATCAACGTGTTTTGCCATACTGCACATGTAGAGGAGGGACTAAACACAGAAGGTTTATGACGATAAATGTGCTCGTCAGCTCATACTAAGGAACAGACTTCCTGTCAAACGCACTAAAACCATAAGTAGTTACTATCGTGACTTCAAGGGTATCTTCAGTAGCTAACCGACAGACACCTGTTCCGGTAAGCGCTTGAGGATTTCAGCAATAAATCTCAATAAGTAGGTATCTTCATTGCCGAAATTGTCATAAACGGCCAGTGAGGAAGCACGCCGACCGAGCAATGCGTCTAATGGACAACACGGTTAGTCCCCCCCCCTCCACGTTTTGCCTTACAGCGCCCGACAGTTTACTATGTGAGGTGTAGCTTATCGCTGATGATGCAAATATGCTATGATATAATGTAGTGTCAGGTTTAGCGGGTGAATTACGCACCGGATACAATTGGATGGGAAACGTTGGTACGTGTATAGCATTCACTGACGCATCTTATCAGATAAGCAGCGGCTAATATCTCAAGAAGCAATGCTTGATTGATGCAAGGAAGACAGCAAACCACTCCAAGCTATACATACACGTTCTCAACCAAATGCCTCACATAGTGTCTGTCTTTCGTTTTCTTATCTCCAAATAATCAAGCAAGAACTCCAAGCAAACTCGGGAAGCCGGCTGTAGGCGCATCTAGAACTTACATCAGCCGAGCGAGCAGGAGATTATATATGGCTAATGTGGCTATCATGCGGCGTGGGTTATTTAACAAATCCTGGGGCGCCTTATGACGGGAGATGAAATTCAGGTGTGAATAACATAAGGGTATAACAGAGCTATACTAAAATAAATACTCATGCTGTTGTATTGCCTATGCATGAATGCGCCCATTTCTAATGAATTCATTCCCAAACCAACGCATACATCCTACGCACAATGTAACATTAAAGATAAACCAGAAATATGTATTGATAATTATGGCTATATCTTCGATACTGGACTGGTAAATTAACATCAAAATGATCAACATGCAAACTAATATGCCCCTGCCATAAATCCGCTCAGCAGCTGTCAGTGCCCACTCGATTGATTAATCTTATTAACCTCCACCTTTCCGTGTCCTACAATGTGCGTCCATAAAGCCCTGTTCGGGAAGTCATTTAGAATGACCACAAGACTGGGCTTGGTGTTGGTTTGATAGCCAATTGAATGTTGTATTCCGCCTTTCCATTGATACCATGATGTAAAATTGTTATTTAACCTAATGGCGGACATACCATGCGCTTTTTCCACACGTAAGGAACGCTTAGTGAACGAGACAGCAGGAGATGGTTGATAACAGATACTAACAAGTGGTGAAATTTCATTGCAGAATAAAAAGCATCCTAAAATCGCTTATGATATCGGTGATTAAGTTGAAAAATGTACAAAATATGTCAGGAACCACAATGGCCCTATTAAACATATAAACGTACAGTTATTAAGGCAAACATGAGCGGAAACAAATTACCTTGATACTTCTTCGACGTATCCCGACCTCGTGAAATAAATGTTAACTACAACAATCGCCAATGACCTGGGCCTATCTGCGTACGCGATGTAGGTCAGATATATACATATATATATATATATATATATATATATATATATATATAGATATAGATATATAGATATATATATATATATATATATATATATATATATATATAGATAGAAAGAGAGAGATATATATCTATAGATGAGAGAGAGAGATGTATATATATACATAGAGATAGAGAAAGAGAGAGAGCCTATAGATATCTATAGAGAGAGAGAGAGAGAGAGAGAGAATAGAGAGAGAGATAGAGAGAGATATCTCCTCTCTATAGAGATTCTCTCTAGATGATATCTATCTAGATATATATATCTCTCTTATATAGATCTCTATCTATATATCTATATATATATATCTATATATATATATATATATATATATATATATATATATATTTATATCTCTTGATGATGTGGCGATGTAGTACCTGGCAGTTGAGGGGCTCGTGTTGGCATGTAACGCTACCCGGGCTGAATGTTAATGAGTTTATGGATGCTCTTCAGTCGTTGATACTGGGATCACGTTTGCTAGAGTCACTGGATAATCAATTCAATCTGCCGAAACTATGGGGATGAAGATGCCTGCCAACTATGATATGTTTGTGCAACTCCTCAAACTCCTACCTCAACAGTTGTCTGTCGTGGGGCTAATCGAGTAACTTTAGTACTTGATGTAGCAGACCTAAACAACTAAAATACCTTGCTGTTATCGATTTTCAGAAAATTTGGCGTATAACGTGATGTACAAAAAGCGACGATGACATTGTATTCTCATTGCGGTAGGTTATATAAGTTGCAATAACTGCAATATATGATGGGGTGGCATTTTTTTTACGCGTAAGTACATGCGCGGTGTGTAAATCGCGACCTCTGTTAAAAATGAGCAGCATAAATAATTCATAAATGTGAACCATTTCAAAAACGTTGTTGCTCAGTTAGATGCTTACTTTAAGTACAAAAGAGGGATCGCTTTTTATATCAGCGTATCAGAGGATATCATTGTGCTGACATCAAAAGCT
>CM067349.1:45404742-45414078 GCA_034190875.2 Urechis unicinctus | reverse complement strand
TTATCTTATGCATTTGTTTCAAAATCGTTTAATCTAACTGATACTAATTATGTAAATCCCTACACATGTTGGTCCGTACAGCCATCGCTTTGATGTAAACTAAACGTCCAGTCATGGACGTCGTGACACCTATTGTTGTCTCAATCTGCTGCCATCGGTGTTTGTTCATAGGTGTGCATATTATTATAAACTTTGCCTATAGCTCAGTCAAGGATGCCATAATGGCATACGCGCAAATGTGTAGAAACATTGCCAAATCGATTTGGTCAAAAGCATTTTAGTTACCACACACACACACACACACACACACACACACACACACACACACACACACACACACACACACACACACACACACACACACACACACACACACACACACACACACACACACACACACACACACACACACACACACACACACACACACACACACACACACACACACACTCACTCACACACACAAACACACACACTCAAACGCACACACACACACACATTGAACAAATATTTCTGGTAATTATATCAGCACTTAATTTCAGCCAGCATGTGCCTGAGCTCGGATCTATTAACAATTCAATTTCATATTAAATATCAAGTATGACAGATTTAAAGACATTAAATATGTGGCCGTGATATATATATTCGTCTAATTGCCGTTTATTGCGAACGAATAGATCCACATATTCTGTATATGGTACAGGCGGTGAGTTGTGTTCGTCTTATTTAAACAGTCTCTCTTGAAAGTCCTTGAAAAAACCATCGGCTTTACTCATGAAGCTGTACGCTTATTGTCGGCTCGACATAATATTTGTCAATTAACAAACCACTTGCGTCGGGACGGACGCTGATCGAGCAACAGAGACCGCCTGTCGTCAAGTGTTATACACAGCAGACAACAGTGTCTTTTAATCTGACCTTGACAATAAAGGTTGGCTCCGTTGTGCAATGACAGGAGCGAAAGGTATTTTCCTTTTTTTCTGATTTTCCAACTAAATATTTGATTGAGATGGCATTATTACATTCACTGGGCTTTATTGACTAACCTCACAAAAATACAGTGATAACATCGCAATGACCTTGTAACCCTCGTGGGTGAGGGCTTGTATTCAGTAACCTTATTTCCTCACGAATTTGGTGCTGGTTTGTCATAACTGGCGTTCGCATTAATGTATCCTTTTGAATTCCCAGCCTTACAAATGAATGTTATTGTGCATGCGCAGTTATACTGCGTTAGGTCTTTATGGTTTACGAAACTGAACCACGTCGGTGGAATATAGCGCCTCTAAGTGAACGTAATTCAGTAATGTACGAAACTATAGGTAGCAACAGTATTATTATAGGATAGAGACATTATGAGGGAATTATTGGAATGAAGAAAATTCAAATGCAAGATATAACAGCGATATACGTTGTCATACGCTGCTAGGAATCTGGTATACTGCTCCACAATGAGACGGAGAACGAAGCTTCATTTACTTGAAGATGAATGGAGCGTGTTGACGTTGACGACATATATTACGGCACAGTTGATGCGTGTATCGTATATGGTTGCAACGATGTTGAAGTACACTTTTCGTGTATTTCATGTCAACATAGCTGCACTGGAAGGCTATTAATAAGTCTAAATGATAAACCATTACCCAAGCCAAGATTTATCATTTATCAAATGCCATGAAGTAAGTTTTACAAGTAGCTGAGGCATATTAAATGCCACCAACATTAACGATATTGCTTGGTCCAGTCCGTCCCGGGAAAATAATAGCCACGTCAATGGCAAGCTGAAAGCCGTACTTTTTACCTTTGGTGTCAATCCAGTTCCAGTGGCATTATTGTTTCTACGCCGATATACCTATGGTAATGTGATATCGCTGATGTTATGAATCGGCTACACTTCTATTGACTATTGTTATCCACGAAACGGATTAAATGGAAATCAGAAATACATAAGGTGATCGATACACAAATCCATCAACCTCACAACACAATATGCTACTTCAAGGTCAACTGAATGGTAGCACAGATCCATAACGACACATTGAGTCACGATTTGACGCAATAGTAGCTTAGTCATTGAGTTCAATGGGCCTCACCTTTTGCGAGCATAAGTACAATTCCCTACTGAAAGCTATTAATAGTGTTCTTAACAGCAATTACTCATATAGACAAATTGTTATATGTTGGTAAATTTTCTCACTGTACCAAGCTCTTTAGACAATGAATGTCATTGGTTTCATATGTAATCCTTTCGTATATTGTTTCTGTTCATCAGGGTATTAATAGATATGTGGTTACAAATATAAGACACGGTAAACAATTGGGTGGCAGTGAAGCATGCCTATATTAACAAACCATGCAAGGTACTCGACAGATATGTTTGATGCAAAAGAGAATAGAATCGCTTGGGACTCATGAATGTGAGCAAGTACACATTAGTTAATTCAAAAACAGTCGATATATCTTAGTAACTGCATTTCAGTGGCTTATGTTTAGATGTACTTCATATTTTGCAGCCCATTTATAAACGCACACGCCTATGTAATTGACATTGTTATTGCTTATTGCACAGAACGAACGACAAATGTCGACAAAAGCACTTAACACGCTATGCAAAAACATTTATCCATAGACGTCCGAATTGCCCGTAAATTGTCTCTATTACTCGTGCTTGGTCCAGGACTTGCAAGTGGTAATTTGGTTACAATGGATGACCACGCAACGAAATTAATTTATCATAAGTTCCATTGTAAAAGTAGCAGCATCAGGATCATCTCAATTAAACAAAGGACAATAATATTCTCATATTTCCGCATTTGGTCCGTTTGAATGTAAGATAAACTGTATTCTACAGTAAGCATTCTATAGTCAGAAGGGAATCCGTTCTCTGAGGTATTGCTCTATATATGGCCCATTGTACTAGTTTATAGCAACACGTAACACTGCGCTTTTAGATAAAACAAAAGGTAGGCAGTAAACTGATGCTTGGTGTTAATGTCAGATTTATAAAAGATGACGAACAAAAAATAAGCTTTGCTGGCAGTGTAAGCAAACATATAGTTAAAAGAGTTAGCGGCTTATGTGTAGAATTATTTTGAAACAAAGTAAGATGTGCGTGTGTTAATTCCATCACATATGTCCATAGACCAAATCAGATTATATTGTGCTTAGTCAGCATAATCATAACGCGCTGCATTCCACAGTGACTTATAAGTGATAATTTGCAAACAAATAAAGCAGAGAATCAGAAACAACCTTTGCATGAGATATTGAAGTTATGACAAACTACGCGCGGTCACACAGGTGGTGGTTTCACGTATTCTGTCTGGGGTGCGCCCTCCTAGCGAAATGAAGACCTCTTTGGAACGACTGAGGGTGATCAATGTCATCAAAATGCTCGTATTGAATCATGACGCGTATCTAGTATTGCCGACGAGGCGGTCAACAACTAGGATACTAGTAAATTTATTGACACGTAGAAAACATATGCTACAGGAGGTACAGCTGTGTCCGCTTTAACAAAACATCCAATTTCTATACGAGACCATCAGCTTTACTAATGAGGCTTAACGTTTTTGGTAGGTAGCACATGAGATTTGTCATTGAACAAACAACTGAGGTCAGGATTCGGGACATTCAGATCGAGCAACGAATGCTGCCAGCCGTTAAGATTATGTATGCAGCTAATTGCAGAGTTTGTTAATCTGACCATGACGTATGAGTTGGCCCCGTTCCGACATAGCCTAAGGGACTCTCCATTCCCTATTTCAGCTCTTTATTGTTAGACTATGTTCATATCTTACACCAAGTGAGGTGATAGATATATCTAACTGATGAGGAAAATGACTTCAATTTTGCATTTTATGTGCTCTACTTGTAAAGGCTCGATAAACCTCACATAGACACTGTCGTAAGAAATCAGCCTTATATATATTTATATATATAAATATATATATATATATATATATATATATATATATATATATATATATATATATATATATATATATATATATATATATAATTGTATATATATGTATATATATAAATATATATATAAAAGACATATATATATATATTTATGTATATATATATACATATGTATATGCAAAAAAATGCAAATATATATATATAAATATATATATATATATATATGTATTTATATGTATATATATGTATATACATATATATATATGTATATATATATGTATATATATTATATATACGTATATATATATATGTATATTTATAATTATATATATATACATATATATATTTATGGAAATATATTATATATATACATATACATATATATATAAATATATATGCATATATATAAATATATATATATATAAATATGTTATACATATATATATATGTATATATATATATGTATATATATTATTTATGTATATAAATATATATACATATATATATATATATATATATATATATATATATATATATATATATATATATATATATATATATATATATATATATATATATGTATATATATATATATATATTTCCATAGCAGTGCGCTAGCCAAAGCCAATAACGTAATAGTTAAGGCCATTGACAATATTATGATTTCCGACAACACATCATCCCCGAATGGTGCGTCACAATGATTGATACATCTTGTCAGCAGAACAAAAATATGACGGAAAATAAGACCTCGTTCATAAGTGATATCACAGAAGCTTAACCTATACAAGCAGCATTATTTTTAGGTTAATATATATCGTTTATTTAGTACACAATTTCCCGGCAGACAATAATGCGTGCGCGTTGATATTAGCCCCTTATCCTCTTTTACACACAGAAAAGCTGTTAAAATGTTGGAATATACTATAATGAAGTGGACTTGATCAACATAAAGGTGCCCTCATAATTTCTAGATAATGACAGTGCAAACACTCTTTCGCAGTATAGTAAAATCAACAGCTTTTATAATGTGTCAATCAGACAGTGAATAGAAATTTCAATATTGGATGCATGCAGGTGCGTTTCATATACAAGAGTAATACGCCACGTAAAACTCCATCTCACAGGATGGTGTAAAAGTGGCAAAAATAGATAGGTAGGAAGTGCCAAATCACAATACGCTAAGTGGTCTGAACATTGTCAACTGAGTTTTGGATATTCATTATTCGCAGCTGTTAATTTGGGTCTTTCAAAGCTTTGGCTAAGAGCAGTGAAAGTTTTGTTAATAAGTGCACAAACACCACAGAGACCTTTAAAGAACCTCAATGGATAAGAGACCAATGGGTTAAAGTTATAATTGCATAATAAACCAAACTGCGCTGTTAAGCAACACATGGAAGGGCCCTACGAGACAAATAAAAAATCCTGGTGACGGTACCATTAAGAATACTATCGAAGGAATATCGAACAACCCCTGTGAAACATCGATATGTATGCATATTAATATATATATATATACATATATAAATATATATATATATATATATATATATATATATATATATATACATATATGTATATATATATATATATATATACATATATATATATATATATATATTTACATATGTTTATACATATATACATATGTATATACAAATATATATATATATATATATATATATATATATATATATTTATATATATGTATATTTATATATATTTAAATTAACATATATATATGCATATACATATATATATATTCATATGTTTATGTATACATATATATATACATATATAACTAAATGTATATATACACATGTATATATATATATGATTATATATAGTAATATGTTTATATAAAATCATATATATTTATATTTTGTGCTCGTATTAATGATGGAAGATGCCTCATTATTTACGATAAACGCGTTCCATGCACATTGATGCCGTGGCTCCAAGTTTATACAGTGATAATTTCATGTTGTTTGTTAGATAGTTAATTCAACTTATGAATGACCATGTGCCATATTCATCACAAATATCAATACCGTCAATGTCCTGTGGACCCCTTACTTTGGGCTATGACCCAAGGAACTTATAATCCAGGGTCCCTGGACCCCTAAGAAATCTGAGCTAGCGAGAGCCGCATGGGATAACACCTGTTCGTTCTCTGTGTATGGCCTAATAGCGCTCGAGACATTGCTATATCGGATATCGGTCGGTGATACACCAAAATATGATGGGTAATAGTAAAGTCATTCTGCTGTAATTTAAAGCAATTTTATTAATGAAAACTGATACTACCAGAAAAACGGTTGCATCCGAGTTGTGAAAAAATGTCAACGACACTATTCCCAAGAAATGCTTGAGGTTGACGGACGATAATGTTCTGGATTGCGCTAATGGGTCCGGGTATGGGGAATAGGATCGCTTGTAGCTCTGGCGGTGGCCGAATGACTCGTTAATCTCATCCTATCCTTAGAAGCAAATGTTTTCCCATAACAGCGGGAATATGTGCGAGAATACATTGTATAAACCGTACAATCATGCATATAAATGGAGTGCGTTATTTTCGTCGATTTTCATTGCCATGTTATCACTGTAACATTTAAATGATTTGGATATCTCATGCCCATCACTGTTTTGCCGAGCTTTAATGTAAAACACGTAATGCACAGATTATTTTAATTTACTCGCGATCGCGATACCTCGTTGATGTTCAAAGATTATTGCATCTTACATTTTCGTTGTGCAATACCCTACAGTGCTATCAGATATGTACCGCAATCAATTTCTCTATTTGTAGTTACGTATTTGTTAAAGTTACCTGGTTTTGCCCACTATAGAATACATATACCATATGTAAAGTCTCACATTCAACTAATGGACTGCATTATCGCTTGGTTACTGACCATCAACGTAATTCATAAGTCATTGGTGATAACGTAATGTGGCATATAAGAGGTCAGAAAATTCCTTGAATTTCGATTGCTTTACAATAATAAGTTTATCCAGCAGAGGAAAAAGAAGCACCCAACCATTCTTGATAATTATAATAAAAAGGCGCCAATGTCGAAATATATTGTAATAACAAATGTTTGCGTTATGCATAAAATTAAACCACTATCTCTGTGTGTAAAACGCATAATTGATGCACTTTTCATAGGGCGCTGAAGGTCACACAACAGCCTTACTAATATTAAATGTGTTTGTCTGTTGGCATTTGTGTAGTATCTGGGCATATTGATTCAATGGTGAACAATGTTCTATGCAGAAATCAGTTTAACATAAATGGGAAAATAAGGCATTTTTTACGGTGCCAACTCAGAATTGGTGACAACGATTAATTAGTCTGTTTATTTTTGTCTGTCTTATTATGCAACATTGAAGCGCAGAACATTATATTGGTTATATATTATGGGGCATAGAATTTAGTGCTGTTGTTAACACATGTATATAAGACGCATTCATGAATAACATAGCATTTAAATATTAAACGAGTTGTGTTATTGAAATCACACAGACGTTACTAACAACGAATCACACAATTGGCAATGTACATAAGATAATGATCTGCCATTTTGTCACGGACGAAAGAACTCAACCACGAGTTGGGATCAATAGTTTTATTTACTCTCCCCAGCGTCACCGACCGAACACCAGACGTCTCGGAGCTCTAACACTTTATAGGTGAACATCATAACAGTCCACAATAATCAGTCAGTAAATGCAGATAACCAACCAAACACCACAAATGCTTATTAATGAACTATAGGCTTAGCGAGAGAATTTTACAGCTGTGAATAACTATATTGAACAATAGTACCTTAACACAACATTCATATAAAAGCAACATAAAAGTGCCTACAAACAAACACACATATGTTAAAACATGCTCCTATGTGCACCGTAGAGCACTGAGCACTGACACCACCAAATTATGGATCCACCATCGGCAAAGCCGACCGCGGTGTGCACTATTGGTCGCTAGTTTGTGCTAATCTGACAATCACAGATTGATGACCTTCAAACGTCATAATCTAGTCACGACAAACGAACAGAAGGATAAGTTTCATAAACTTCAGTTAAAAATGACCGCCTTTATGAGTACTAGCTTAACATATACTGATCTCGACGGAGAAGTTGTATAGATGTTCTTTAACCAATGGCTTTACGGTCGTATTGTTGGTGATATGTTACCAAAACTCTTCAACACAATGCGCTTTTATAATTTGGTTATCCTTGCTTCTATGGATGATCTAGGCGTCAGCTTCAATCTTGAATCAAGCCAAATTTTGTTTATAGCGTTATCTTAATTGTAGAACAACACTCTAAATTGCTGCTACCACCAGACAGTTCGTTGGCAATCAGAATTACGCTGTCAACAACAGTGCATGCTACCAGCGTAATCAAATGTAAAACGATAAATGCGACAAATATCATCGCAAAGACAAACAGACCAACGATCAACCAGAGGTAATATCAAAGTTATTAACTAATTATCTATATATATCCCCCCAAACACCTTAATGTACCATAAGCACTGAACATTAAGCAGCTTAATGACATTCCTTTACAATATCCGCTAATTTGCGTGGGTTTTAAGACTTATCATCTGTAGTATTCAGTTAGCGTGATTACTAATGACTCGTACAGCTTGCTTATTGTTTTAAAACATTTACAAAAGAGTTCATGGCAATTTCTATCAACTTCTCAAGAATGGCCCAGTCTGTCAGCAATGCTCGGTTATTTATAGCTATTTGGCACAAATGGTTAGAAATGGATTGTAATAGTAACAAATAAAGCATTAATAATGCACAAACCATTGATCAAGTATCAGTGTTCTGACTTAGGGCCATGATATGTCGAAGGGTCTGCTTGGTATCTACTAGGCTGTTAATTTAAGCGAAAATCAAAACGCGAATTTAGCAAGGATAGACTGGTCATCTATATATGAAGTGAAGGAGCAGGCGAACGTAGCGGGGGATTCGCAACAGAGAAAGATATATTGCAAAACTAGTTGTGTGCAGAATCGATGTAATCATAAACGACAATTCATATTTTAAAAAGTGCCTTTTATTTCATTGTCATTAGCGAAACTGGCGTCTTTGTGCAACATATATTCAGGAACAGACGATAGTTAGCAGAAACACCCAATTGGACTCGCATGGCCGATTGAAAATGAAGATGATGGTGTTTGAATATGCTGCGGTGGGACCACGAATATAACCATAAAGCTACTTATAATCTATGATAACTATTATGTTTTGTAAGAACAGGCCGATTTTTGTGTTTTATACCACGAATAACACTTGTAACACGATTTGATGGTTGATCAATGACCAAGATGACATGCCTCGATTGATGAATTGTTAATCAATGTGTATCCATCATATATATGTATAT
>CM067349.1:45374742-45399742 GCA_034190875.2 Urechis unicinctus | reverse complement strand
ATTCGCATAATATCATATGTCTGACAGGGTGTTGCCCAGTGATGCATGCAGACAGTTTTACTGAATGCGTCTTCATATTGTTTATCTGGATTAATATCCATTAAAATAATCTTAGAGATCAATGGTACCAATCTACTGTGGATCGACTCATGAGCTGAAAGTTGGTATACGATTGTGAACTGTCAGCCAAAGAATCATAGACAACGAAACTTACAAGCAGCAATTCTCAAATTCTCAATCAACAAACCAATCACCCAGCAACTCGATAAATAATCATAACTGCAATCCAAACTATCACAGGGAATGAGGTGATTATCTGCCTGACTAGACAGCATTCAGACACAATGATACATGATTATTGTCATGGTTGCTTTTATGATTATAAATCAATACCTCCCGATTACAGAGGTAAGATATATAATCAGTTAGTTGAGAACAAACGAGCAAAACATAATTATCATCGGATACTAGTTTCACAGGGTCCTTATTATCGACGTAGGACATGTATTAATATTGAGAGCAGTGTCTTACTATGCGATATTGAGGTTATATGTCTTTAAGCAATATCTGATCTAGCCTACAATAGACAGGCTCGCGTGTCGGAAGAGTGTGATGTCTGTTCTTACATGATATGATGGGAAATACGATTTACCTTCTTACCAAAAACACCGCGGAGATGTTATGTTTGCCACATCCAGTACAAGTAGAACCGGTAATGCGGGATAGTTTTTGCTCAGACATATGGCACAGAACATTTATATTGACTTATCCGACATCGTTTGCTAAGGATTGTTCATATAATGCAACTCTTGAGTATACATAAAACCTTTGAAACATACCAGACAATCTACGATGGTTGGTAAAGTTTGTGTAGACATAAAAACATCCACCAAAATATAATTTATATATTTATATGTATATATATATATATATACATATATATATATATATATATATATATATATATATATATATATATATATATATATATACATATGCATGTATATATATATAAATAAACATATATTTATATATATATATATGTGTATATAAGTATATGTGTTTATATATACATATCTATATACATATATGTATATATGTCCATATATATATATATTTCTATATATATATTTCTATATATATATTTACGTATATATATATACACATATATATATATATATGTATATATATATATATATATATGTTTTATATATACATAAATATATACATATATGTATTTATACGCATACGTATATATACATACATATATATTTATATGAATATATATATATTTTCATATATATATACAAATATATACATATATATATATTTATATATGAATATATATATATATATATACATTTACATATGTGTTTAGATATTTATATATGTATATGTATATGCACAGATATGTATATATATATATATATATATATATATATATATATATATATATATATATATATATATTATATATATAAATATATATATATATATATATATATATATATATATATATATATATCTACATATATATGTATATATATATATATGAATAAATCTGTACATATGTATTCATATATACCTATCCATATATATGCTTATTAATACATATATAAATATATATACACATATATCCTTACACAAACTATGTATCCATAAATATATGTATGTTTGTATATATGTGTGTATGTGAGTATGTATGTATGAATGTTTGTATGTATGTGTGTATACATGCATGTGTGTATGTATGTATGTTTGTAAATATGCATATATAATTGCATGTACGTATAATGTATGTATTCATGTATTTATATAGTTCAATAGCCGGTCAAACGTTATATTTCAGATGTTGCATAAATCCCGTGTTGGTAACACTTGCAGATATTCAGATGCATAAGGTAATGCCATTTGTTAAAGCGCACGTTTGAGACAATCGCATATGCGACCTCATTCAACAGTCACTCGAGGTGACACACGCATATGAACACTTCTCGAAGGAAGTGCTATCTGATGGAAATCCTGCCTGCTTTGTCAGCTATTATTGTATGAATGATCGAAAATTCTTTGAAAACCCAATGATTTGAGTCTGAAGCTATCAATATCATATAAACATTCAATATTATTTATGTATCATAATGTGGTGATATTAACCTATCTGCGGTTTCTTTACAAATTAGGGCTTCACACTAACAAATATACTACGTTTAGGGCAATTTATTTGCCTGCTGGATTGGCAATTAGCAATGACGTCCAACCCATCCAGCTCGGGTCATCAAGATGTACAACATTCAAACGCTGTATCATGTAAAATGCAATCAGCGTGAATTCGGTGCAACAGATTAACGGTAGAATTTATAAGCGTTCTATCATCCTTAGATTGATACTTGACAATATTTAATGCTTAGGCGGTGCATTCAATGACAATGTTGAAAAAACGGAGATTACGTGCAATCATGCAGCGGACGTACATTGATACAAACTATGCGATTGATTGGAACACCGCATAAGAACTTGAACAAGTATGACCAACATATATTGGCGTACTTTAGCGATTCATCCCTCGCAAAGATAAGTCGATTGTGCTGGAATACGAGACCATAAAGGGAAAGCGCCAATTTACTCCGTGTATTGAGTACAGAATTCACCCATATGACATCTACGCAAAGTGAAGCTGGTGACTTACTTATGACAACCCAAACTGCGATTATTTAGATCCGCTTGCGTTTATAATGTGTGATACTTCTGCGTTATTATTTTTTACTAATACATCTTAGCCACGAGAGGCCTTCATCATATATTTTTCGAACAAGAATGTTCCCTCGAGCACAGTCATACACAGAAGTGCTCAGAGTACCAGCATCACGGTAGCAAAGCACTTATATATAGTCCAAATTTATATATATTTATATATATATATATATATATATATATATATATATATATATATATATATATATATATATATATAGATATATAGAGGTGTGTGGGGGATATATACATACAAATATATAGACATATATATATATATATAGATAGATATATAGAGATATAAACAACAGATATAGACAAAGATGTATATACATATCTATAGAGACAATCTATATATACATATATCTAGATATATATTTATACATAGATAGAGAGATATAGATATATATATAGCTACATAGATATATATATATTTATATATATATATATATTTATATATATATATATGCATATATTTATAAATAGAGGATATATATTCATATATTTTTATATATATAGATATATAAATATATATATATATATATATATATATATATATATATATATGTGTGTGTTTATGAATATATATATATTTATATATATACATATCTATTAATATGTCTATATATATATAGATATATATACATATTTATATATATATATAGATGTACCTATCTCTAGATATTTGTCTATATATGTGTATATATTTAAAACACACATATATATATCTCTCTATGTATATCTTTATATATAAATAATTATATATATATATATATATATATATATATCTATATATATATATATATATATATATATATATATATATATCTATATATTATATATATATTTATATATACATACGCAGTTTTCATCTCGTGAAGGAAACAGCAACAGAATAGCCAATGTCGGCTTCGCCTACGTTGTTCAAATTATCTGTCACAGCTGTGTGGCGTTCCATTTGTCAAGAACATACCGAGTGTATGTTTGCAACGTACTGCGTCAACCCTGATGACATATATAATTTTGCATCTGTTGTTATCTAAGATGACGCTGAAACGCGGCCTTGGAAATTGAAAGCAACATACACACATCGGAACTGTGCTAACGTCAACAGCGACAAAATTAATATTTATCAGCACCCTTATCCGCTATGTAAATGATAACTGCATAATACTGGTATTGATGTCGTCGTATATCCACAGTATTAATGTCAAGTTAGCTGCATATGGCAAGAATTTATGTTCACTATTAAAAATTAGTACCATGTTTACATCTTTTATCAGCCTAGATGTGAACCGCAATTCGGGGATCCAATTAAAAATAACACAACATCAAGGCTCTACTTAAGGAATGGCTTAAATGTACCATACAGGATATGTAAGATGCTAGCATCACAGATCAGTCTTTTAGAATGTGCTGTGACGAAATGTAGAAAAGTTAGGTTATGCGAACGTATCTATTCGGGGTGTCATCCGTTGGAAATAGTTAGCTTCTGGAATAAAAATAGAATAAGAATAGAAAGCTCATAGCAAGGTAATACTGGTCGAAGCTGAAACACTGCTGACTTTACCACAGGTCGCTAACCATTATTTGTAGCAATGAAATATTAACTAACGGTTTCTACTGATTACGCTTCAATTTGTCTGTATTGTGCGACCTCTGGTAAAGTTAGCAATTTGCGTATCTGAATTGTTTTAAAATCGGCAGTGGGTTGGTGTTTACATAGGGAGTTATTAAAAATATTCAATCGCTCTTCAATAACAATAGCAATTTCAAACATTTTATTTATTGAACCAGGCTGCACTGCTAAGTTTACTTTATATAAGATTGGTTCAAAATCATTCATTCACTGCGTTGTAACAGCACATTTTTGTCTGGCAAGAAGGAAAAAAATGAAGCACCAGTAAAAGTGTTTTGTGGGATCTATCCCAAAATGCGAAACAAAACACTATTGTGTATGCCAAGATACAGGACGATGCGATGTCATTAATTTTCACTTAATAAATATTTGTTTCACGTTTACTTACAGGAAGGTAATAGAAAAGCTGTTGTATATGGTTTATCCCTCATAGTCCAATTTTATTGTGAGCTTTTTCCATGTGTATACAAATTACGTTTTTATTCCGACCGAGCATGCAATATATATAACATTAAAGGGCCAATCGACTAGCCGAAACAAATTTACTACAGCCTGGACGCCACAAAGGTAGTAGTCATGCCATGTATCGCTGTCTGCAATAGCTGAATGACGATATTATTACTAATGGTACCCAGATAGCTAATGGCTCCTATAATAAGATATATCTAGTGATATATATATATATATATATACATACGCAGTTTTCATCTCGTGAAGGAAACAGCAACAGAATAGCCAATGTCGGCTTCGCCTACGTTGTTCAAATTATCTGTCACAGCTGTGTGGCGTTCCATTTGTCAAGAACATACGAGTGTATGTTTGCAACGTACTGCGTCAACCCTGATGACATATATAATTTTGCATCTGTTGTTATCTAAGATGACGCTGAAACGCGGCCTTGGAAATTGAAAGCAACATACACACATCGGAACTGTGCTAACGTCAACAGCGACAAAATTAATATTTATCAGCACCCTTATCCGCTATGTAAATGATAACTGCATAATACTGGTATTGATGTCGTCGTATATCCACAGTATTAATGTCAAGTTAGCTGCATATGGCAAGAATTTATGTTCACTATTAAAAATTAGTACCATGTTTACATCTTTTATCAGCCTAGATGTGAACCGCAATTCGGGGATCCAATTAAAAATAACACAACATCAAGGCTCTACTTAAGGAATGGCTTAAATGTACCATACAGGATATGTAAGATGCTAGCATCACAGATCAGTCTTTTAGAATGTGCTGTGACGAAATGTAGAAAAGTTAGGTTATGCGAACGTATCTATTCGGGGTGTCATCCGTTGGAAATAGTTAGCTTCTGGAATAAAAATAGAATAAGAATAGAAAGCTCATAGCAAGGTAATACTGGTCGAAGCTGAAACACTGCTGACTTTACCACAGGTCGCTAACCATTATTTGTAGCAATGAAATATTAACTAACGGTTTCTACTGATTACGCTTCAATTTGTCTGTATTGTGCGACCTCTGGTAAAGTTAGCAATTTGCGTATCTGAATTGTTTTAAAATCGGCAGTGGGTTGGTGTTTACATAGGGAGGGGTTAAAAATATTCAATCGCTCTTCAATAACAATAGCAATTTCAAACATTTTATTTATTGAACCAGGCTGCACTGCTAAGTTTACTTTATATAAGATTGGTTCAAAATCATTCATTCACTGCGTTGTAACAGCACATTTTTGTCTGGCAAGAAGGAAAAAAATGAAGCACCAGTAAAAGTGTTTTGTGGGATCTATCCCAAAATGCGAAACAAAACAACTATTGTGTATGCCAAGATACAGGACGATGCGATGTCATTAATTTTCACTTAATAAATATTTGTTTCACGTTTACTTACAGGAAGGTAATAGAAAAGCTGTTGTATATGGTTTATCCCTCATAGTCCAATTTTTATTGTGAGCTTTTTCCATGTGTATACAAATTACGTTTTTATTCCGACCGAGCATGCAATATATAAACATTAAAGGGCCAATCGACTAGCCGAAACAAATTTACTACAGCCTGGACGCCACAAAGGTAGTAGTCATGCCATGTATCGCT
The DNA here is from genome assembly GCA_034190875.2 of Urechis unicinctus. Taxonomy (NCBI): domain Eukaryota; kingdom Metazoa; phylum Annelida; class Polychaeta; order Xenopneusta; family Urechidae; genus Urechis; species Urechis unicinctus. The sequence goes on along the minus strand of CM067349.1, from coordinate 45,393,286 downwards.
GTCTGCAATAGCTGAATGACGATATTATTACAAATGGTCCCATTGATAAGCGTCTCCGCTTATATATATAGATAGATATAGAGAGAGATATAGAGAGAGAGAGAGAGAGAGAGAGAGAGAGAGATAGAGAGAGAGAGAGAGAGAGAGAGAGAGGAGAGAGAGAGAGAGAGAGAGAGAGAGAGAGAGAGAGAGAGAGATATAGAGATAGAGAGAGATACAGAGAGAGAGACAGAGAGAGAGATAGAGAAGAGAGAGAGAGAGAGAGAGAGATAGATATATATAGAGAGAGAATAGAGAGATAGAGATAGATAGAGAGATATATATATATATATATATAGAGGGAGATATATATCTCTATATATATATATATATATATATATATATATATATATATATATATATATATATATATATATATATATATATATAAATACTTAGCTTCTGGAATAAAAATAGAATAAGAATAGAAAGCTCATAGCATAAATATATATATATATATATATATATATATGGATATATATATATATATATATATATATAGATATATATATATATATATATATATATATATCTATATATATATATATATATATATATATATATATATATATATATATATATATATATATATATATATATATATATATATATATATATATATATTTGTGTGTACAGAAAGCTTTCCATCCATGGCAGTGCAGTGCAATAAGAATAATATTTGGCTTAGTTTATAAGCATGAGTAGGTCTAATGTAGACGGAATATGTTTAAGTGTATACGTGCAGCCCAATATCTGTTGTATACAAAGCAGCCCACATACTGATTCGTCGAAGTATTATTACCCGTTTGGGTTAGACTGTGGATCAGGCGACAGTTGTTATTGTATTTTGACATTCTGTTACTCGATTTGTGTAAACATGAAAAGGAAATGGAATCAGATATCACTTTCCGATCACTACATTTAGACATATGGATATGACATTGAGTTGGTCTATGGATATGACTATCATAACAACGATAGCAATCGTGCTTTATAGATACCCAGGATGATCATTATTTCCACAGTGATATCCCTTCCAGGATCTTATCTAGCCGTTTTGAATGATACATTGCGCGCAGCCAACATCACTGCATGGTCGATATCTAGACGCATAACAAAAATAGCAGCTTTGATATAACCTGCGATATTGGTGCTCTCAAAATATAATGTTTAGAGCACCAAGATTGAGGCGCCATTTTCTTGCAAACAACGTGTGTCAAGGATGACTGTGATATTTGTTGGCATTCAATTAACAATGCTTGGTATAGTATTTGTAGAGCAAAGCATATTCCGTCATTCTGTCAAATCACTGTTCAAATAATTAAATGTCATTTTCGTCAAATATCAAAAGATGCTTGAATGCTGTGGATTCGAAAAAGCAAGGCCACGATGCGTTATTCCAGCTGTTAAGGACTTTGCGCTTATTTAAGATGTCAATTATAATGGCTTTGATTTCTGGCTTGGTGTTCCGGATATGCTCTGATATGGATATTTACTTAGTCACAGCTCTGTACGGATCTGTTGCACGCAAAATATGTAGTTTAGTATCTCCACTTTGATGAGGTATGCGCTACGTATTAAGCGATCCCGTCATAACGAAGTCACATTTTTAAACAGATTATCATTCAGTGATACAGATAATATGGTAATCAGGGACAAACTATACCCATTATGTCGCATATACTGTTATTACTACACGACCTAAACAATCAATAAGTGTCCATTACGGTTTGAATCAATCATCTTGATTGGTATATGTAATAGAAATGTACCACCTAAACATCCATTTAACATCTAACCAGATGATTCTTTATGCATTGCACAAGTTCTGTCCTACCGTAAGTCTAAGTGCCTTCATTAAGAAATCTATAACTTTATGCCAACGCAACTGAAATGCATCATGCCGCAAAAAAACATTTGCACAGAATCAACATGAAGATTTGGTCATATTTCATTACCCTCTTACCTTGAGATTGATATCTTATTCACTACATGGTTCAATCCGGGCATCCAAATCAATAGCAGTGACATATAAAACTGTAGGAGAGAATACTGAACTAGAAACAAAAAAAATCCAAATGAAATAAGAGGGATTTTGGATCGTCCCAGATGTCTGTCGAGAAAATGGCTAAGCCATATGCAATCATCCCTCGTGATCTAATACGCCGAGGTAGTATTATTGTTACGGTAGATTCATTTGGTTCCGCCCTAAGAGATAAGCGGGCGTAGCTGATGGTTAACAATGAAACAAGCTACATAGTATTGTGCTTTCAAAATAAATGGTTACCTTTCTCGGTCTCCACATATCAAACCTATTTTATTGTTTAACAAATAAACCCACTGCAAGTTTCCAATCAATTTCAATGACGGCGCAGTCAATATAGGCCAGTGGTGCAGTGATTTCCTTTAATACGTCGCCATATTTACTTCTTGATAATTAGCCATACGAAAGATGTTAGTCTAATGTAGTAAACAGCTATACTTCAATTACAATCGTATAACCATCAGTTAAATGCATGATGTGAATAGCAAATGACTTCAGAAGATGACATTTACTGCTGATCCTCTCCCTCGAGGAGTGCTAGTCATCAACCAATAGAACAGAGCCAAAATCCGTTTTTCTAGCGTGATGAATTAAATAACACACGCTTGCCGTAATAATTGACCCTGCACCAGTATCATTAAGCCTATATATCACCTACTTCGTACTAAAATCAACATCGTTTTACAGTTACATCAAGTCTATGCTAACACTGCACTCATAGGCCGATCATTAAACAAACAGGTTTTAAAAGGGAAATAACGGATGCATATTACATGATGCATATGATATGATAGGTTATATGGAGCTACAAGTTCGGGTGGTGTCGCTTCGATGATGACGATTCAATGTGTTAAGAAACACAGAGACTGGATGACTGTGATTCCGTAGGCATGCCCATCTTTACTCCTGGAGTTTATGCTGACAGTAACGTCCTAGCCAGCAATAATCACATGAATACTGGGCCGAATTTACATAGATTGTATACGAGGCACACGCGGTATTCCTGCCGATTATTGACACAGTCTCCATTTGATATGACATGCATCTAGTCCATCATCCTATTTCACTCCTAATCTAGAGGAGCACATAAGTGTTACCATTGTATAAACGGTAAACCACACATAATATTTTAAAGCTGATACACTCATGGTCGATAAACCAAATATAGATACTTAATAAAACGTAATAGGAACACACTTATCCTAGATAACGCCTTGTATGACCGATTAGAAGAGATTGACTGTTCCGGTCGCCAATATCGGAATATGAGACAGCGCAAGGAAAGGCTTTGTCAATGACATATCGTCACTTGCTAAGACATGCCTCCACCCATTGTTGATGGGATATAGGCTCTGCTATTTTCCTTGTCTGGACTTAAAACCGTACACATTTGCATGCTTCATGCAACACTCATTAGTTTCTGTTATGAAACAACCATGATGCCATTGAGTGCATTTTAAAGTTGACATAGACATATCCCTCTCTAATATTGTCGTCTTTTTACAAACCCTGCTGTAGCTAGATATTGATTAACGAAAGCGACTTTATGATAATAGAAATATCTAGGCCCATTTCATTTGCATGTGGCTTAATTAAGGCTATCCATCAGTTTGTTGTTTAACTTATGGATGCATTCAGGCCATAAACATTGCTCCGTCAGCGAGCCTATAATAAGTCCAACAAATCGGAAATGAAATAGAAGATGTAGTCTGTCAAGACGAATATGCACAGCTGTTACGTACAATAATTTAGTATAGTGATGATTACAACGAAACCAGGTGGCAAATTGATATTGCTTTGATCTTCCGTTCTAAGACGAAGTTTTCCGGAGTGCTGACTGTGCATTACAATCGGTAGTCTTTGCAACGCAATCATGCTGTAAATCGCGACGTTGCACTTGCATGCAAGTTTATAATAAATATAGAGAGTATAAAAATTTCAAAATGTTCAAGATAACTCCGTTTTACCAATATTTGGCTACGTCAGTTGGTATGCATTCGGCGAGAACTGATCTATTTTGTGGATTGGTTTATTTAATCAACTGTGAAAAGAAGATTAGATGAGTATGCAATGAACTCATGTGAACAGTTGTCACGACTATGTATTAAAAATATGTTTCCTGACAACAGTGGAGTCGGTGTCTAATATCTATTCACACATTAATGTGCGCACTGACGAGTATTAAATCGGTCGTAGAGGTTGGCTTTATTGGTTAACCCAGCAGCAACATGATGCTTGGTGTGCTCAATCAACCATTTAATACAAATCATTCGCCCGAACTACGCCTTTCTAAAGAGTCTTTGTTGACTATGATCCGGCTTTGATAGAATTTGGTTCTGACTTGTTACCTTAGCTGATCCGCTGTTAACCCGTATATGGAAATTGAAACCTTGCAGATGCATACCCCCACATTGAACCATAAGAACGTTCGAACGGTATTCACATCTGGCTCATCGTCTCTATCGTTGTCATATCAAAAACAAAACATATGTTTTGCAGGGATTGTTCAAAAATTCTTTCAGGTTGTTCCGTCTGTATACAACTTTTATTGGCCCCATGGCTCACCTTCACTAAAACCTCAAATTACCACGTTTGGTTTAATTTGCCATAGCCGTTTTAATCAAAACATCTGTTAGACCTTAGCTTGTCTGTTAGGCAATTCAATCAAGCTCTCCTTAACAGTGTCTGTGGTTTTGTTTCTTATACACAAATCAACAGAACTGCGACTGATCATCGCAGTGACTCAGAGGCCAGAATGACCCATGGTGAAATATCAATGACTAAAAGCGCGGTAGGCACACTTCAGACCATCCCGCCGGGAGCAATTTAGCATATCTGCCTAGTCTAACTATTTGAACTCTTTTAACATGATTCTGTGAAAAGGAATTTGTTTGGCACCACTATGAAATTCGGAGAGAACATGCATTACATGCAACATAGAAACACATGTATATAGTCTTTTGGCCGCATAACATCATGCAAAGTTTTGTTGTCATTTCCCCCTTCGCTTGGTGTACTGCCATATCAAAATGGTGGTAACGAAATAACGTCATATTTTGTGCAATGTTTGCGTATTTTTTTATCCCCCAAATTAGGCCTCTGATCCCCACACGCGTGAAGCTGTTACGACGTATAGTGCTCATTGTGCTGTATATGACACCATTAGCTGACAAGCTAATGTAAGAATAAGCCAATGAGAGTGAGCGATGGGCAAACACCAACAAATACCCTACAAACATATTAGGCTTTTGAATGTCCTTTTCAATTAACAAACAATGCATTTTCCTCGGAACTATTTGCTATCGTAAAATACCCCTGGGCTATTGTATTCTGTACGACATTGGCATAAGCAATACATATCTTTGATCAGAACACATGTTCGATCGCACTCGATTGTAAATTGGCACGACAATGTTGGAATTATCAGAACTCTACCTTCGCGGTATAATTCGCACATTTTGCAAATAGTTGCAAAATATCCCACGTATACTGTAGGTATACTGTGATGCGCAGTTACTATACAATAGACGAGCATTGATGAGATATATACTATAGTATAAAATAATTGTATTTTGCATGAAATGGGTATGATGCTCAATTATCATCCTCTTGATGCGTTATACGTGTCTCGAAACAGAATGTCGCTACGTACACATTAGTACCTGGCGTGGTTTTAGTACTCGTCTGCGTAACGGAAATCGCTAATGTAATATTGGCTGAATGAAATACGAAAGAGAGGCAAGTGCGTTAAAACATCCGCCGATGGACCAGTGTGATGTTATTACTTCAGCGAGGATAAGCTTATTGCTAGGGAAAACTCAGGGCACTTAGGTTTTTACTTTACAGAACATCACTGTTCACAACACATTTCACTCTCAAAGGTTTTGAAACTATAAAGTGTATGCCAACGGTCATCAGTAATTAAAGCATGTCATTGATTTGCACTTAGCTTAACAATAGTGTCACGTTTACTCTGTGGTTAACAGAAAAGCTGTTTGAATAGATTATATCCGGCATCACAAATATTTATGGGCATATACTTTTTGAGCAACTACTATTCTGTATTTATATGCTGCGCAGGTGCGCTGATTTTAATTTGCTCACGAAAGGATATATAATTATGGTGCGTTTTGGCTGCAATCGTAGTCTGCGTCTCATAGTAATGCAAGTAATCAAGGTACATAATATACCTCTTCCCTTGCCACTCCAACAATTTCAATCGAGGGGGCTATGATTGTTCGCCATCACAAATAAGGTGTCACTGTCATTACTACATCAGCGGCTAAAATGATGACTAACAGGTTATTTACTTCTGGTTATGCAGCTTGTGGGCCTTATGACATACATCATCAGTTATTGAAACACCTTCCAGTTACATCTTGATTACTTCTAACATTAACACAACGCTCTTATTAATGACGCATTTGTGTAATTATATTTGTTTGCAGTTCAATACGCACTTGAATGTGCTATGACTTTGTAAATGGCCAAATACAACTGTTTTTAGCTTAATAATCACATATATAGACATACATTCCAATGATTTATTACTTTAAACGTGAATGCTGACATTATCTCTCCTGACGATAACAAATACCCATGTGGTACCGCTTATTATTTGAATTAATCACGCATATACCACAGGCATTTTCGCATTGATCCTAATGACATGCTGTATAGAAATGTCCACTATCGCTCATATCTAACTATCGAATAACAATCGATGAAATGTACCCTTGAGCCGATGCACTGCTTCGGAATACCTTAGAATATGTTTGTGCTACCCGATTCGACTTACTATTTCAGTATTATATGCACAGATTCAAGCCTCAGCTGTACACATAACTAGTGCCAACATTTAATAAAAGTTAATAACGCAGTGGTTGTGTTAAAGGATTAATCCATTAATGCCCTGCGTTACATTTCTTGACTTGTTGTTATGTAAGCATAAAATGTTCAGGCCGTTAGTACACCACCATATGCAATCCTAGTTTGTAACACAGCGCTGAAAAGTTAATAACGCGCCTAATGCCAACGTCTGCACCAAACCACATTCTTGCGCACAGATTTCCGGGCAGGTTGTAAAGCAAACACATAGCACAAGAGTCAATAAGCCCGAACACATACCTTTCCTAGCTTCAACACGTTACCATAATTCGCAATCATGTGTATCTAATTGACATTCAATTCTGAAGATGCCGTTAACAATCAATGGCACAATCATAATTCTTGCATTTAGCCAATGGTCGAACGGTTACACTCAGCACGATGACTGAGAGAAATACAGCTCAACAAGATTAATGGTGTATTGAAGAAAAAATACAATATATTTCGAACTGAAGTTCATTAAGAACATGTAGCGCGCCAATAATAAAGCTTCAAGTGACAATACTACATTCGGTTTTCTACAAGCGTTTTGCATCTACGAGTCAGGCAGGTTTGAGTCTGATGTTTGCAGATCACTGCCTCCGTGATGAAATTAAACAGAATCTAGTTAAAGCTATAACACAATCTAATGCACTCGTACAATGGATCCTTCCGCATCCGCAGTGTTAATGCATTTATTTATATATTGTTACCCCGTTTGAATCTACTTGTGGTATAAAAAATCAGCTATTTTGTTGTGTGTAACGTAATAAACCTACTCCTCCTTCCTAGATTTAGTATATATATATATATATATATATATATATATATATATATATATATATATATATATATATATATATATATATATATATATATATATATATATATATATATATATATATATATATATATATATACATTGTTATATAATGCACAATTCTCTTACGTCGTTAATGGCTTTGAATGGTAGCAGCCTCCAGTACGATGTAGGTTTTAAATTATGAATGCACCAAACATTTATGATAAGCTTTGGCAGTATGAAACGCAGCTTTTACTAGGTTTTGCAATTCAATCTTCTTCTGCGATATCATTGTTCATCTATATATATGCTACTTGGCGATGATACATTGGTTTGTGGATGTGCATGTTGTTGATTTGCTATACATAGCTGTAACGTAGAAGGCCTTTCATTGAATACTTTCGTACAGATTGAGGCTATGTCAGTTACATACAATATTTACACAATGAGCGATTTACGCTGTCAAATACAAGCAATGAGCAATGATGCATAAGCGAGTTAGGAATGGAGAATTGGTATCTGCAATGAACGCATATGCAAAACAGTTAATGTGCCATGTGCTTAAAGTACCACCAGGGATAATATGCTTTCAAATGTGAATGAAAGTGCATGGACTATGCGAATTTATTTCGTGACACATTTATGTTTCCGCACAGTAATGGTTCAAATAGCAATCAGATAAACCTTATTGGGTACCATCAGCACTTTCGTTGCTGTTAACAACGTTAACTCAAACACCTGCTTGATACAAAGAAATCGCAGTCTGTAGAGACAACTGAAGCTATTGACAAATTACTTGTGCATCGCTGACAAACATTACTAATAATCAATCGCAGAAAATGTAACAATTACCAAGCTAACATAGCCCGATATATGTTGTTGAAGATGACAAGAATTAGCGTTTATTTGGCTTGTCAGATTGTGTGTGATCCCTGTAGCATTACGGAAGTACGGCAGGATTAGATGACGGGCACAAAAATGTGTGTAAATTGATAAATGTCCTGTTTAGGCCACTAGTGCTTACATGCGATAACATTAAATGATCTTCCTAACTTAATAATTTTGGTGGCATGAGTACGAAGACGATTAGCATAAGCTTTGCGATTACAACAAAATCCTTCAACCCCCTCGCACAGAGTTACATGATAAATCCAGGTAGGGTAGGATGTATGATTTAATCCTTTCGGCATCTATTCCCCATGCATTTACTTACAACTAAGGAATGTTATAAATAATGAAACTGATTTAAAGTATTATCTTCCATTTACTCATAAATATAACGGTAATACAATATGTTATTACCTACATCGATGCAGATGATAGCACTATTGCAGCTTTATCAATTTACAATCTACAGAAAGCTTAAACTTTGGTCAAATATGGTAAATGAGCTTTGTTGATGTTCGATCTTACTCAGTAGCATCTGTACGTATTTATAACCGTTGTTGTTGAACGTGATGTAAAACTCAAATATCACCATTACCACCATGAGAACCAACCAAATTTCGTATCAAACAATATTAAAACAATGTTGCCATATGTAGTGCCTTGCATTGCCGTTTTGTTCGTGTATGTTTGTTTTTAAATACCATTATCTTGTGAATATATGAATGTTGTGTTAACGTGCTTTTGGTTATTACAATCATTTAACCGTAGGAATACATTAACTAAACTCACCTATAGTGCCTACATAAGCATTGCTGGTATTTGGCGGGTTATCCGCATTTACTGAATTGTTTAACCGGGCTGCAATAATATTCATGTGGGCGTAACCCCTACAAAAGGGTTTGATCCCCGTGACGTCGACAGTTGTATCTTCGAAGCTCGGGAGAGTTGATAGAACTTGTGACTTCCAGCTTGCTGGGCAGTTCTTCCGTACGTAACAGTGGTCTTAAGTAGATATTGCAACGTTGATGAAACAGTAATAGTGATCAATCGAGCCCTTCGGAGCCATTGCTCATTTTCAATCAGCTCCACCCGGGTGGACACGACCGCATACAAGTAAGACAATTTAAGCTGCAACATACGTTTGCATACGAGGTGTCCAATATAATTGAATCAGGTCACCAAGAGATACTGGTCTTTTGAATTAGATATACGTGTACGGCATAATATGTACCTTTTTTCTAAGTATTCGTTCACTGAATATCATATGAAGGCCGCTCGGTTTCCGATTTCACAGACGCCGGTATTGCAACTGTGCCTCGTCGCACAAAAGTTCCTTATTAATGCCTTAGACCGCCAGATAGCCAAAGAATGCAACCATCGACTGTGCTCATTTCTCAAAAATGCCTTTACATTTATTGCAAATTTGTAGACACATCGACTATTCTTTGGACCCCTTTAAGACGGTTTGGATTTATGTAAATCGATTGAACACCATCCAACTTCTTGGGTTGGCAATTACGTTAGAGCACATTTCTCTGTAGTGAGCATGGGTATAAAATCGCATTACCTTAGTGTCTGGGTGAATATTCCTAGGTTTACTATAATTGGACAAATCATCAAAATAACGGTGTTCAATGTAGTGTTGTGACGCATTTATTTGTTTAATGAAGTATTTTTTAAAAATATTATATCCCAATCAAGTAAGATATTATTGATGCGGTTTGGGAGCACATGTTTATTACGCGGGGACCGCAAATGTCAATCGACACGAATATTTATCTGTTTCATAAACCTATTTGTACGAACGAGATATGTCTTTATTTCGGGTAGCAAGGCAAAAAGCTTATCCAACTAGCTGTACTATTCTTTTTCTACGGAAGTAATGTAAAATAAGCATCATCCATAAGAATGATTGTGGAACTATATTGTGTGAATATACTACGTTATAGGATATCAGGTAAGTAGACGTTTTCTTGGTTTTTAAATGGTGAAATGGTCTTGGTAATAAAATCAAACTCGAAGTAAAACGAACGGGTCGTCTGAGGAGTTGAGGAAGCTATCAAACCGAAACACGGGCTAAAACATTTTAGCTCATAGAAAGACCAAACTCATTTCCGCTCATTTCTTAAAATATATAGAGAAGTTATTTAAAGCTAAATTGTCTGCCGCGACGTTCATCGAACTGTTATATTTTAGCCATTAAACAAAGTCGTATAATGTACATTCTATCGGTCACGTATTCGTTCTAGACGTTGTTGCAATATGATGAACACCAAATCACCAAGTTTTCACTTGCGTGTAACCTAAATCAATTGTTACAAGAATGCCACTATTTCTATCAAAGATTGGAACCGCTTGAACGGCATTAAAACCGACTTGAAAAGCAAAACACTGGATCAAGTGGTTGTGTAAGATAATTACAGTTTGTCAGCATATACAATCCCTTCTCATAAGGCCAAGAGAAGCAATGTATCCCTATGTATGTTTATTATCCGATGTTTACCTGCTGAGCCAAATAGAATTATAATATTGTCTTATCTGTCATCCACTTGGTTATTATAGCAGCACAGAATACCGTATCGTCCACTGATCAGTCGAATCAGGTTATTGCCGTAGCAGAGCTATGCGAAGCTAGCAAAATTCGCTCCTGTATTGTTCTTTGTCTGTTGGCATATAATCAACTCTGTTGGCAGCTATTCAAACATATGCACAGATTTAAAACACGATGAGCCAGTGATGCATTCGGAACTGTTAATGCGAGAAAATCTCGTTCAATCAGTACATTTTATACATCCGATACTACAGGATAAATTGCATTGAGAGTGAGTTAGAGAGAGATAGAGATAGAGAGAGAGATAGTTTAATGATCAACTATCTGAATATATTCACATCTTAGGTCAAAAACCTAATTCGAGAGAAACATATACCGTTTCAATTTTCATTTGATACCATAATGTGTAAATCGCAATAAGCACTCAGCAAAGAATGCTACGGAATCTTTAACTATATGTTGAATTTCGGTACTTAAGCATTGAATCCAATATTCGGATTGGTTTTGTGCGTGTCGTATGAGAGCAAGTTTAGCAAATGCAATACTTTATGCCAAAGGAATTTATTTGCGCACAATTGATATGATGATACTGTCATAAATCGTTATTATTACCTGGCCTTGATATTGACATTCTATCTTATCTTTAAGGTTGAATGCGGGCATCTAAAGCGTTAGCTGTGACTTATAACACAAGAGGGAATTTTTCAAGATGGCTGCATTGGAAACTCGAAAAACAAAATAGCAGTACGGTGGAGATATCATCGTCTAATGCGATTGCATATGCCGAGATTGTATTATCGCTAAGGTAGATTAGGTGCAATTGTACGCTGCGATTGTTGCTGATGCCTTGATATCGAACAAGTAAACAAGTTTCAATCTATGGTGCATTTATACGTGTCGCAAATATTATCATCTGCCAGATGTACCATTTAGCGGAAGTGACGTAAATGCAATCGATGTCAGTCAAAAGGTGAACATTTCGGACATAACCTGATCTTCAACCATCAGGTGATTGTGTGTGAGTATCAAGAGGCTTTGGAAGATTATATTCACGGCTGGTCCGCTCTCTGGAGGAGCTATCATCATAAACCACCAGAGTAGAGCACGTTTTCTTGCTTGGTTGATTTAATAACTCGGTTACCCTATCCATGGTATCAACACCAACGGCCAGAGGCCTATTTATGGATCGCTTCCTCAACACATCAAGGTCGTATCATAGTTCCATCGAGCTAGAGATAAAAGTAGTCTCGTCAGTTTATATATTATAATCAAACAATGTTCTAACCTTCGCACAACTTACAGCAAAGAAGTAGCGTTACATCACGCTACTTTATGAGTATATTATTCAGTCCTTAATTCAACATATGCACTTTGCATGCAAAGATATAGGTCTATTATTCAGTTATAAATGCATGAGACCGTACATTATTACATAGACATTCTTTCACTGGAATGTGCTGGCCGTCAAATAAGAATTAGAGACAATGGAAAGATAAGCGCCGCAGTGTTCCACGATCATTCATAACAGTACAGAATGCATCGAGGTACATATCTTATGTAGTCAGTTATTTACTCATAACTACATTGAGAACGCAAACCATAGACATATGAGAAGATAGTAGAACCTGGAATACTTGGAATAGTATTTTTCACGCACGTTGCAAGGAACGCTTTCATAGCGTACTAAAAATCTGTGCTCCAATCTGATTCCTGAGCAAGTCATGTAGGCCGTTGATTGTCGTATTGTGCAACGGAAGTATAGGCTAATGAACGTCTAAACTCAATTAGATGGTCCTGTACAGGCCTTCGCTCTACATACACCTCGTCTCTCTCGAAAGGACAATCATTGAACAATCACAAGGGTAATGCCTATACTGTGTGAATAATTGCAACATGGGCGTATTGAATGATTGAGAAAGTATCGTTTTTGTTTCAAGTATTGGAAAAGATTAAAATTGACATTGGTGTCCCCTGTTTCATTTGTGAGAGCATTAATGGTGCAGCATTTATATGGTTTTCTTATAGCGGGGTTGAATTAATGATATGTTGTTGCATCGCCTCCTGCAGGTTGACCTACAACCCTTCTATGAATCTCGAATTTTCCTATGGTAGTCTGTGCATTGGTTAATGTTCAAAATAAGAGATTGTTGAAATGCGTGGCTTTTTCTGACACTTAACTGGGCAAGTAAGGACGTGTTGCGCTAGTTATGCTTCGCTTGTAAGGTGCGAACAATTGATACTCAGGCCGATTGCTTGTACTCTTAAATGCTTTCAGCCGGCATGCAGAAATAATTTTACCTAACGAGGAAAGATGCGCATTGCTTGGAACCTAGGTCAGCAAATGAGCCATTATAGAGACTTCAAAATGGCTGCCCACAGATATTTCACCGCCTCTTGCCTTAGGGTTAATAAGTGTTTGCCTCAGTTTCCATTGCATAAAGCTGACGCTGAAAACCGCAAAGGTATTGGTCGTGAATGGGAAAAAGGTACTTACATGAACTTAAGCTGATCCGCTGTTAACATATCCATGAAGCGAACCCTTCTCTGTGATATATAATCAAAATAATTGGAGATATATAGGACCACAAACACGTTAAAACTGTATAAATCGTGATAGTTAGAAATGCTACGCGTTTCTAATTGGCAATCTATCACGTAACCTCACTATCTCAAAATTACTATGTTGCTAAACCCGAAGGAATATATATATATATATATATATATATATATATATATATATATATATATATATATATATATATATATATATATATATATATATATATATATATATATATATATATATATATATATATATATATATATATATATATATATATATATATATATATATATATATATATATGTATATATATCAATAGTCCTGACGGGTTTTTGATTTGTTGCATATAGGTCGTCAATTCATTGCGCAAATGGAAATTTTGTTTATTAGGCCATCTTTGCGTTAACCCACATCTCTTCACTCGTGTCTGATTCATTCCATCATAAGCCCTCAAAGGTCTTTGTTTTTCGCACTTAGTAACAAAACTGTCCCGGTCACTATACCCACAAAAACGGTTATCAGGGCTTAGACCACACCATGCACCACTCTCGCGTGTAAAAAGCATGTGCATAACATTCATTATTGCATTACATATTTACGGTCCTCTTGGGTACATCATGAAGGGGTTTGCTATCGATTCCTGTCTCGCTTGTCTAACTATAACATCAGAATACTGTTGACGGAATACCATCATCAATTTCACAACGTTTGCGTCATTCTTTGTCTCTATGATAAAGCCTCTAATCACTAATCATAGTAAAGATGATGCTACAGGAGGAAAAGCTGATGCATACTTAAGCCGATGGTAGTTGGAGCTGTGTAAATACCCTACGCATTCGAATTAGCTGTTGAATAGTATTGATAAATAATTGCATTTTTCAAAGTACTGTTATATAAGTATTCACTAAGGGCCCATGTTTGGCAGCACTCAATAGTAAATTTCTTAAAGCGCAACGATGTGGGAAATTATCATTATTTCCACATAACTAGCAAAATGTTCAGAACTGAACTGCAAACATAATACCTAGCGAATACACATTGAGCAAATATGCAATAGAACTTAGCAGCCGCTGGTCAAGACGCATGTTCGGGTAAAACAAAGACATTTCAGTGGAATACTTTGAATCTAACACGGCAGATTGGTAACTTCTGATATTTTTGAATGTTTCTCATTGTTCTTGCGTAGCGAATATAACTTGTTATCCTAATTCATATATGATACCTCAATTAATGAGCTGTGAATTAAGCAAAACATGATGATCATTAATTTAGGTTATCAATACTATGTCAAATGAAATTGCCAGTTCGGTATTGAGCACTTAATAACAGTTAAGAACACTTTATGGTTCTACTAAGTGGCAAATACTATTTCCCTGCGACACAATATTTGAATCATTGCAGGGGCACATTGATGTTGGCATATTCTGCTTCACGAGTGTCTCAAATCCACAATTTTATATTCAGACACTTTGACAGCTTTTCTGAATGCATGTGGTATGCGGGGATAATGTCGGCAAAGCACGTGTAACGGTATAGCAATACATATTGTACGCAATAAGCACTTATATATAAACAAGAAAGTACGATCTGCGTCCTCAAGCAATATGTTTTGTCACTTATGCAAGCTATTGTGCATGGTACAATTCGCACAGAGAGGAAATCTGATATATTTATTCAAACAATGATGGCGTAATAACAGCGGCAATGTCATACAATTTAATTGAGCTGCATTCTGAGGTATAGTTCAAATGACATAATCAGGTGGCGTAACTGGCTTGAATGTTATGGGTCATTGGCGTAAGACGACTAGGCAGCGCCAATCAAATTGATCGAGCTTATCGTAAATGAACCAAAGAGTTTATAGCTACGCTAAGGGGGCTCACTTCGAGTAACTCTGCGGTGATCGCTTACCTAATTATAATACATTTCAATCGTAAGGTGGTGCTACCGTGACACAAACAAAAGCACATGGGAATACTGGGCTTACGTCACTGGGATTGTTGAGAGCGGGAATAATGTCTTTTCACAAAGCCTTGTCACTGTCAAAACACGCACAATGAATAGCGAAAATGGCAAGTACTCAACTAAATAAATGTCAAGGTGATAGATTATGGAAAACAATTCGCCTCTTACAGCGTACGCGCAGTTTACGATCCTCGATCTTTCATATCCGCACTATGTCCGCACTGTGGATGGTAGTTTTAGATTGTCAATAAATGTCTGAAGCGAGGCTACTGACCTGGGATCGACATAAACATTTTAGCATGACAGGGGGATGGGAAGGTTTTGAGCGATGAGTTTATAGCTACGCTGAGCTGCGTGACGATTATGAAATTACTCGACATCTGGCGTCGATACCGTGAAATCAACAAAAGCACATGGGACTGTTGATCAAACGTCTTGAGGCTCGGCGGCTGTTAAAAATATGGAGTCATCTGATTGGCCGAGGCGACTACAGCTCCAAAGTAAACAGAACATTCCTCGTGGTTTTAAGTGACGCTATGACATAACATATATCTACAATCACAATTTTTACACATGTTAGAAGGCTGTTAGGTAAATAAGCATGTATAGAAATATGTATATATGAATGCATGTTTGCATGTATGTATGTATGTATGTATGTATGTATGTATGTATGTATGTATGTATGTATGTATGTATGTATGTATGTATGTATGTATGTATGTATGTATGTATGTATGTATGTATGTATGCATGTACGTATGTATGTATTTATGCATGTTAGTATGTATGTATTATGTATGAACATATGCATGCATGTAACTATTAATGTATGCATGTATGTTTGTATGTTTGTATGTAAGTATGCATGTATGTATGTATATATGTAAGTATGTATGCGTGTGTGTGTGTGTATGTATGTATGTATGCATTAATGTATGCGTGTATGTGTGTATAAATGTATGTTAGATCTGTTTATGGATACAACAGTCTTTAGTGCGAAAGTAGCATGTTCCCGTGACGTAGTGGTAAACTATCGCCTATCGACCCACAGGTTGAGGGTTCGATCCCAAGTTTGTGAACTTACTGGTTCCCCATGACTCAGATAATCACGTTAAATGTCGGTCTTGTCTCTGAACAGGATGCACCAGACCTGCTAGGTCAATAGTACCGTGCTACACCATCATCCAAGAGGCATGAGTTTCGCAGCTCGTCCTGGGCATTGGGATTGTACCAAGCGGGCGCTGGCACTTAAGGGGATGTGTTCACGCATTACAATCATCCTCATTCATTACCGTCGCGACATCCCCTCGTTGGTGAATGTGGCGTTAAACGCCAATATTACCATTACTTTTAGTGTAAAAATAAAGATATATGGCCTCATTTCTGAAATCATGCAATTATCGTTGCATTCCACTAGCATGTAGCACACTTATGAGAAAGTTACAAGTAACGATCGTTGGTTTTATACAAGCGTTTTGCATCCACGAGTCAGGCAATCAGGAATCTTCAAAGGTGACCCGTTAAATGTGTTGTTCTTTATGTAGAAAGGATCATGAGTCTCATTCATGTTGTGCTTCTTGTACTGTACAACTAAGTATGGAGACTGCTGCGAGCGTCCATGCCTATATATATGTATTTAGTTCAATTCGGATCATTAAGCGTAGATGAATAATCGTGGCGAACAATTGTTTATATTGATAAATGGTAATTAGATCGTGGTTGATCTCAGTCTCGTATGGCGCAGTGCTCTCCGGGCAGAGTTTCCTTAGCTGATCCCTGAGCTGCCTTTTGCGGTTAAGGCTCCCGTTGTGCTGATGCAGATTATTGGAACTGACATTGGCACAATCGATTAGGTATCCATGATATATTTAGTTACACGGCATCAGATGTCTGTCTGTGTTCATCATCTAATTGGATTAACTAATGTTATTGCTTATGGATATTAACAATGTGTCATCCATGTACGTGAAAACTGCTTCCGGTACCCTCACATAATTGATACGTTAGTTGTGTTGTAGAAAAACAAGACTAGCTGCATATAATCTACACAATATGATAGCAATTCGATCATACGAGTGATTCATTAATTAGTTTGCATATATGTCACAATCAGCCTTGGTAAGTCATCGGACATATTTTAAAACATCGCATATCACAAGAAGATAATCGGTTGCATAACATGATCGGCGAGGCAACATATGACCACACAGCTTGGTGGGATATGCCTCTGTGCCACCCATTACTGCGTCAATAAAATACAAACATTAAACTGAGCAACAGCTTATGTATTGTCGTAAGTGTTTGATTAAATGACATGTTTTGCTGTTCCAAGCTACGGGAAATTTGTGTTAGTTAAATTATATACAATAGATCTATTTGACTTTCATTGGGGGCTCAAATTATGATATGCTTTATCCGAACTCAAACAGTTTCATCACATTAACAACAACCTGACAGTTAAACTATAATCATTTGGCCCATATTTCTGGTAGGCTTTGCATGTTTCCCAGTTGTGCCGTTTATTGTCGACGAGGTGTTCCGTGTGACTCTTTTAGTATACTTTGTGTTAGGCTAAAGGATGATGTTTGCTTAATTTCCAAAGCTTATACAAATACTATAGCATTGTGTGATTAAATGACATGTTTTGCTGTTCCAAGCTACGGGATAACTGCGTCAAGGAAATTATACACAATAGATCTATTTAATTTTCAATGGTGGCTCCATTTTTAATATGCTTAATCCGAAATCAAACAATTTTATCACATTAACAACAACCTGACAGTTAAACTACAATCATTTGGCCCATATTTCTGGTAGGCTTTG
>CM067349.1:45284117-45374642 GCA_034190875.2 Urechis unicinctus | reverse complement strand
ACCGTTGGTGGTGGAATAATCAAATCGTTAAATGTCATCGTTTCTTGAATTGGAGCCTCAATAAAAAATCAGAACATTAGTGCAGGATTCGCCATGGATCTCGATTTCATTTCCCCTGTGTTATTCCGTGGATATTGGATGCATTAAATGGATGGCCGAGAGACATTGGATAAGGTCGAACGTGGAAGCACTGGGGGACGTCATTCAAGTTATGTCTAATGCGTGATTCCGATGCAAAAACGCTCCCGATTTCCACTAATTTCGAGGCCAATCATTGATAGCTAAATAGTTTGGATCCAATTGTGGATAGCAATAACAAAGAAATGCACCATAATTTGGAATGTACGCTTGTTGATCATTAAATAATAACCCACTATCTCCTAATAATTGTGCCAGTTAAATCGGCGCCTTTTGAGCAATAATCATCATTCCAGCGTAGCCCTAGGCGCACGAAACACTAACTTTTTGCCATTGCAGCACAAATGAACGGAATCAGAGTTGGTTAATATTACGTAACGTCATGTGCTGTGTTCAGTGCAGAAGCGTATACAATCCACGGTGCGATATTATTATGTATTCCTGTAGTATCTATTGATGGTGGAATATATGCCCACATACGAACCTTTTATCTAAATACAGTAATTCAACTAACGGCACCGACTCACCTGGTCATCACATCTGTCTTAGAGCAGATCGGCCTCATGCATTCTCTCCCTCTTCCTCAACTCCTTACCCCGAAAAAAGACAAATGTTCAAACAGAACAAAGATGGACAAGGCTAACACATATCAGTTCGTGCGATATGAGACTTCGAACTACTTCCAATTATTAGTTAGCATGTCGCTGCTGCTATCTGCTGTGTCATATAGAAAGGTTACTGAACGCCATTCTAATAGTATTTGTTCCGTCCACTGCTAATATATATCGTATAATCTCCGTGTTAACACACACCTCCAATCTTTCGATTAATATCTGTCTTACTCCACAGCTTATTGGCGTCGTGTAATCACCGTGTTTACTCCACAGCTAATATCTGTCGCATAATCACTGCTTTACTCAACAGCTTATATTTGTCGGGCAATCACCGTTTTAATCTACAGCTAACATTTGTCGAGAAGCATTTTGCGTGTAGTCATCGTGTTACTCCACAGATAATATTTATTTGGCGCAGGGTTTCATTATAAAACCTAACAGACGGTGAATATATGGGTTTCTTGATTATTGCAGTGGCAAATGTTAGCTTTCACTGTCAATCTGAACATCGACTGCACCCTTGGTTTTAATTATTGTCATTATGCAATATCGTGCTAAAGCCCGGCTGATGATTCAAAGTCTGATATTATTCACAAGGATAAAAATCTACAATGACCGAGTCAGTTGCATCAGGGCATAGCTCCTTCACAATCCTCGAATATTATTCAACAACTTATCCATCGAAGTTTTGCTATAACGAAATAACCTTTTTTTTGTTTTGTTCAGGATAGGTAGAGTACATCGTCAAGCATGTTAGAACCTGATGAGCCAATTAAGTAGGCGCAATTAAAGTTACCGATCTACACCATGCAATACTCTATGATAAATCCTATGCAAAGACGAATATCAATAGCTGAATTACGACAAGAACTTCTGGGTGGGGGAGAGTGGGTATATGCATTTTACTATTCGGGAAATCTATCAGGTATTATTGTTGCCCCCTGGGAAATCATAGCGCAAGCCGAGGTCATCAAGCAGGTTTTGTTCAATCATCGATGCTCCCTCGGAAGATCGTTTGATTATCAATCTCTGCTATAAACAGTGTCAATTGTTTTACACTGTAACCCAATTCACTATCGTCCTGCGGTAACGCACTAAACACTTGCAGATCTTCAAGAATCATACGGTAGTGATTAATAAGTGAAATATGATGGACCATTATTAAATCATAACAGCATGGTGAATTGAGAAAGTGCATATCCGTCTTCCACTGGAAACAAGTTAATGTGTGAAAAATTAAATGCATTGACGTCGTGCTCAAACCTGCACCTGAACGAGTCCATGAAACAACCATTTAACAAACAAAAGCACATGCAAAGACTGGGCTGACGTCACTGCGATTGATGATCCTTTCCGCTGCCAAAGCATGTGGCACAAGATGCTTAAACATAGCAAAAATAGCAAGTACACGATTTGATAAATGTCAACTTAATACATTACCCGGTCTGGGGTATACCTATCGAAAACAGTTCCCCCCTCACAGCGTCCGCGCTGCTTACGATTCTCGACCTTTCATGGCCGCACTGATGTTGGCTCTAGATTGTTAATACCTGTGTGAAGCGATAGAAGTGGCATGGGGTGCACATTGACATTAGTTAGCTTGTCAGTGACATGTGAAGGTCTCGAGCAGAGATTTTATAGCTACGTTAAGCTGTGTGGTGATTATGAAATAACAGAAAATTCCCCCTGTCATTGGCCGACGATACCATGCGCTTTTTAGGTGTGCAAGCATAAGGCCGCGACCACACGATATCAAACAGATAAGCAATAGAATTTCTAGAGCCAAAGTGTCATTTCCTAATATCATATTCCTATTCGCCGGGAAAATGTCAAAGTTTCTGGGTTGCAGTGCTTGAAAAAGAGTGATAGTTTGTTGTTGTTAAGTCACATTGTCTTTGCAATGGCTAAGCACATCCATTATTCCTTGTATGTGTTGCCATGATGTTTTTATTATTGTCGTTATATATTGCGTCACTAGAGAGCCACATGGCTTGTATATGTACACGTTGCAATAAAGCAAAGCTTGCTTCGTTAGCAAATAAGAAAACATATAATTCTAAGGGCGTATTTATATTTTGTTTCTGTTTGAAACCTTGGTGTTAGTTGCCAAATTGATGTGGGACCGTATTGAACTGGGCGGAGCTCTGTAGTTTAATTTAGGGCATCACAGTCATTCTGTTTCGTCGTTTATCAATAGCAAGATTATTGAGCGCGAGTTGTTGGTCTTAAATCTCGCATTAATATCTCCGTTTTCTAATGATTGTTGGATATACCATGAGTGTTTTTATATCTTGGTACGTCTATTTAATGAATATTCGGTTATTTGTTTAGCCATGCATCATTGTAATGAATATTGGTTGCTAACAGCTCAGATGCTTTTAGATCCTTTGGAAATATAACAACGCTGACCCATAGATCTCCACCGTCATATGATTGATGGCATAACCCGCTCTCTCAGTAAAACCAAGACATTACAACTTTGTACGATTTAGAAGTTTAGAAGATGATAGTTTTGAATGCATAGATCGCACAGAAAATGCCAAAATTATAACTCATCGTATCATAGGCACCCCTAAGACAGCATCAACTTATTCCTCTTTTACCCAGAGTAAGTAGTGAGCTCCTCCAATTGGTGTGTCCCAAGCACATTGGATGGTGAAACACGATTCAGCCTCTATCACACACAAAATTTCCTGCCCCAGCTCAACGCATCCTAACAATGCGCTATATATTACAAGGTATGGGATGTGAGTTGTTGCTAGATTCGATCTCCAATGAAGACGGTGTCATAATGGGGTCGTCCTATAATGAGAGAGGATATACGACCCATTGTGCAAGTGATGAATTCAATGCCATGCCTAATTCGCAAACAGCTCGCAACCAGTCAATTGGCACTTAACATCATACTATGAATGCTCGTGATAGTGTTAGCTTTAGCATGAATGAGGTACAAGTCACAGCAGCAGATACTGAAGCCATTAGTTTCGCCTAGGTATAGATGGGAAGAAGGTGTTTTTATTAGGCAAAAATAACTTGTTTGATGTAAGAGGCATCGGAACATTTTGTGGGTTAATTTTACCTAAAGAAATTAGTAACGATGGCTTCATAATCGTAGTTAATTGCATAATCCCCTAATTATCCAGCATTATGTAAAGCAAATAGGCATTAACGTCACAGAGCCTGACAGATTGAGCGGAATAAATTAGTGCTGGTATTCCTGGTCACGGATCGCCATCGAACACCCCATCTAACCCCATCAACCGAGGCATTAATCCTTACAACAGGTTGTTGGGCATGCCGACATGTGTTCTGTTTAATCAATTTTAAATAGCACACTTGTTTTCGCTTTCTTCCTGCCTCAGTAATGATAGTGCCATTCAAACCAGTGCCCTTACATACGATCTAATACTAGAACTACTTTCATATGTCATCAGGCACCGATACCGTTTGTTGGAAATACAAATTGTCATTGCTTGGTTTATCGCTCTTTCTTCTGTGTTAAAGCACATTACAACCCAATAAATAAAAAAATATATATAGAGGCTTCAGGCGGATCTACCCCGTTTGTAATACTTTTTTACTAAGGATTAAACGTCGCTGCACATCTTTTTAGGAGAGTATCTTACACAAATTATCACTAGTTGAGAGAAGGCACTGCAAAAAATGATTTAATCAGCTGCAATGTTCTCACGTCATTTAGAAGAACTCATTTCTTTCAAATATGAAGCTGAAGTATGCAGTGAATGCATTGCCGAAGCAAGTGCCATGCATAATCCAATTGCTGAGTGTTATGATATGGGTATGTCAACAACTTGTCTAACAAAGGCTAAACCTTTTAGTTAGCACACCGATGCTGATTATACAACCCGCCTCAGGTCAGGCACTCCCTCAAATACGCTTATGTACTTATGATATCAATAGACAAGGCCCTTATATTCGACAATCCGTTTCGAACATCACTCGTGTGTTTATGCGGGCGTTTTCTTTAAAACTATATAGATAAAAAGTTTATATCATATGTGAGAGAGCGGGAAACGCAAGCCGGTTGTAATGGAATATTCAATCCTCGCTAGATGTGGTGCCTCACAATTATATCGGTGTGCCAACATTACCTTGCTGTTGGTCACAGATTTTGTGGAGAGTAAATCTAAAAGCATCGGCTGACCGGCTACTCTTGCTTAGATAGATATGAATTCCACTGGTTCCAAGCCGCATTACTATTGAACGTCTAGTTCATGGTCATCACAATACAGGTCAGTCAATTTAAGTAAATTGCCCCTTAGGTATATCTTGAAAACTCGAGGGAATGGTGGTCCAATAAATGTGTCGAGGCCATACAGTAAGGTATTCAATCGTTGGCAAGCAATCCAGCCCGTCATTTAGTGTAGGTGTTCACCTTCACAAGGGAAAGGATACACAACCCAAAACACAAGCAGCGAATGCCAGGACCACACAAGGACTGATGTAGCGACAGAAAACAGCAAGCTGCTCATGTATAGGTATTTTGTTTAGCATGAATCTGGATAACATAGGTTGTATGAGGCCAGAAATGGTCAGTCTTAAGTGAAATAGGGGTAGTTAACAAACTCCCTTTGCCCTACGTACTAGAATACGTTACCCACGTCTTAGTAGTTGATTGAATCATCTGCTTGTGGTTCAATTCTTTATATTACACAACCTAGCCTGGTATTTAAGTAGATGTGAGATTGTTATGGGAGATTGTTATGGGCATTCCTGGTCACGCTCCACCCTAACACGCCCATATAACTGTGTCAACAGAAGCATTTATTTTACGATTGGTATTTGTAGTCAAGGCGTGGAAAGTTTCACATTACAGGATGTCTTATTATTACCCTTATCGCGTCTGTTTGCTCTATGTAATAGTGACACTCAAACTAGAGTTATACGGTTGATAAAGCATTTAATGACATCTGTTTATTTCGTTGGATAGCGCATGGAAGAAACCCATTACATAATACCAATAAATTGTTGTTCATTTGTGTACAAATAGATTTAAAGGATGGATGAAGGATATTGACATTGTTGATGATGGAATGAATCAAATCGTTTAATGCCATCATTTCTTGAATTGAAGCCTCAATAAAAGATCAAAACATTAGCACAGGATTTGCAATGGATCTTGATTTCATTTCCCCTCTGTAATCTCCGTAGATATTGGATGTATTAAATGGATGAACGAGGGACATTTGATGAGATGCGAACGTGGAAGCACTGGGGGTCTTCATTCAAGTTCCGTCTCATACGTGATTCTAATGCAAAAACGCTATCGATGTTATGTAGTTTCGGGACAAATCATTGATAGCTAAGTAGTTTAGATGCAATTGCGCAGAGCAATAACATAACCCAAATGATCATTTGGTATCGAACTTGGTTTGTACACCCGAGGTATGATTTGGAGGCGATAACGACTTTACAATCATGTACCATAATTTGGAATGTACGCTAGTGGATCATTAAATGATAACCCACAACGCTCCAAAATCTCCAAATAGTTGTGCCACTCATATCAGCGCCTTTTGAGCAATAATCAACTTTCATGCGTAGACCTAGACGTACGGAACTTTATCTTTTATTGCCATTGCAGCACAAAGGAACGGAATCGGAGTTGGTTAATATAGCGTAACGTCATGTGCTGCTTTCCTTGCAAAAGTGTTTTCAACCCATGGTGCGCTCTAATTATGTTTCCCAGTAATATCTATTTATGGTAGACTATATGCCCACATACGGTAGAAGTAGGAACATTTTATCTAAATAAAGTAATTCAACCAACAGCACCTACTCACCTGGTCATCAGATCTGTCTTAGAGCAGATCGGCTTCATGCATTCTCTCTTCCTCCATCCCTTCCCCCGAAAAAAAATGACAAATGTTGAAACAGAACAAAAATGGACTAGACGGACACAGATTAGTTCTTGTTATCTTGTGTCATTCAACACTTGTAAATGCAAGCAAAAGCGATATAAGACATCAAATAACGCCCAGTTAGTAATTAGAATGTCGCTGCTATCTGCTGCGCCACATATAAAGGCTTCTGAACGTCATTCTAATAGTATTTGTTCCGTCCGCAGCCAATATATGTCGTGTTATCTGTAAATCAATCTCTATGTTACTTCACAACAAATTGCCGTCGTGTAACCACCGTGTTACTCCACAGCTAATATCTGTCGTGTAATCACTGTTTTACTCAACAGCTAATATCTGTCGTGTAATCACCGTGTTTTTCTATACCCCCCCCCCCCCCCCCCCCCCTTCCCACACAGCTGCCTACGGTCTCTGTCTTATCCAGTCCAGTCACCAGTGGCCCGATTGAACAATTCAGGTTTCATTCACCCTCGGGTGTCTATCATACATTATAGTTCATAATTAACTGTCTTATGTTGTAAGTAATCGTCGCATTGGTTTCCTCTAGTTTTGCTCACAAAACTGTTATATCACATACTTATTGGTGACCCATTAACTTGTTTAAGAAGCACCGCATTTAAGCACCAGTATCTCGCTCTAGAAGTGGTTATACGACGAAGGTTTGCTGTGTTACGGTAACAAGCAATGGAACAGAAATTGAATACGAAAAGAACGCAATGAATGTCACCTGCTCCAATTAACATAATCAGATCCTTGCACCTGCCAAATACTGAATAGTTTAACGATATCGGTTTTCATTATTGTCATAATGCAATACCGTGTTAAAGCCCGTCTGATGATTCAAATTCGGAAATTATTCCAAATCTACCATTACAGAATCAGTTGCATCAGGGCTTAGCTTCTTCACAATCCTCGAATATAATTCAACAACTAAACCATCGAAGCTTATGATAAGTCGAGTTCATTGTCAAGTTAGTTTTAAACGGTGCACAAAGCTTTTCCAGGTGGCTAATGATTATTAGTTGCGGCAATCTGTGGAGTTGGTCGTAAGCCTCCATGAGACAATAGCAACCGTATAACAATCAACGTGGATGCTACTTTACCGGAGATATTGCTACCTCACCAGTGATACCAATATTTGTCGAACAATACTCCGGTTTACTCACAAACAAACAGACAATAAATCGCAATAAAATGATGGTTTACTGTTGATAAAAATTTACTTTCTGGACAGATTGCCTTCTGGGTAGAGGGGAGCTATTCAGGAGATCTAGCAGGTATTATTGATGCCTCTTGGGAAACCGCAAGCCGAGATCATCAAGCAGGTTTTGTCCAATCATCTTAGCTTGTTAGGCCTCGAGCAAAAAGAGTTTATAGCTACGCTAAGCTGTGTAGTGACACGAAACTCCCCCTTGTCATCGAGCGATGATACCATTAAATCAACAAACGCACATAGGACTGTTTAGTCAGCGCTTCGGGGCTCGGCGTCTGTTAAAGATAAGGGAAAATGTGATTGGTCGAGGTGACCACGGCTAAATATTATACAGAGAATTCCACGTGGTTTTTAAGAGACGCTATGAAAAGACGCTTTGACAAAAAAACTTCGGTCTACAGGTGGCGTCTTCACATATTTTTTTCGGGCGGAAGGCTTGAGTTAGCGCTCTTAGGGAAGCTATAAACTCTTTGATCGTATTCAGTGTCAATATTAAGTGGCAAACAGCCTATGTGGTTAAATGTAATATCTTACTACAATCAGCCGTTCTTAGATCATGCTCAATCAATTCTACCGTATGTGGACAGCGACGGAATAGGCAAGCCAAACGTCGTGATGAAAATTAAAGACAAGATATTTGTCGTATGTTGGCTTGCTGTGAGGCAATTTTTGTGTATTCGTAACGAAAGTAAGACGTCAGAACAAGAATGTCCCAAATGATAAATGCTGAACAGAATGAACACAGGAAACAAAAGCAGCACTTTATATGCATTAGGGCGATGCTCTTTGTAGGTAGTGCTGTATTGCCTCCGAGGCAATCATGTCCGATCAGGTTTTGTACATATATATGCCAAGTAACAAAAGCAACAATACACGCGAATATAAATATATGTCACTGAGATTGCAGTTTTAGGGGTATTTCTTTCGTTTCCTGTTACTCCTGTTAATAGACAAGCCTGTACATAATTGTTTACACTTTATCTCTATACGGCGCCTATGGTATGGAATCCTTGACGCAAAAACAACCACAAGACGCTTGAATAATGTTATTTAAGTACGATATGTTGTGAGTGAAAACATCCTTGCGTTACTCAATTTCACCGATTGTCGGGTATCTTCTATGGCCATATCTAAAAATTGCTTTTATGTCACGATCAGACTTTACGAAGTAATGTCATAAGCATGAGCTATTATGGTGTGCAAGCATAAGACCGCGACCACACGATCTCAAAGTGGTAAGCAATAGCGCATTATTGCTGTCATTGATGAAGCGCAACGCAAACAGCAAAGGGTATAGTTACATCAATTAATAAAATTGAAATTATTTACAACTGATTTGCACTTACATCATAAACATCCATAATATAGTATGCGGATGCAGTCAGGTTGAGCTAATATCTGATTTCCTAGTGCCTAAGTGCCTTATATCATATTCCTATTCGCCGGGGAAATGTCAAAGTTCTTGAGTTGTAGTGCTGGGTAACGAGTGAGAGTTGTTGATGTTAATTCACCTTATCGTTGCAGTAGCTTAGCACATCCATTATCCCTAGTATGCATTGTCATGATATTTTTATTATTGTCGGTATATATTGCTTCACTGGAGAGCCACGTGGCTTGTAAATGTAGGCGTAGTAATGAAGCAAAGCTTGCTTCGTTAGCCAACAAGAAAACATATAATTTTAAGGGTCCGTGTATATTTTGCTTCTGTTTAAAACATTAGTGTGAGCGCCCCAATAGATGTGGGACCGTATTGAACTCGATCTTGCTGTGTAGTTTGAGCATCACAGTCATTGTTTTCCGTCGTCTTTCAATAACTTGTTATCATTTATCGTAGTTTATTGGTCTAAAAACTCACATTAATATCTCAGTGTCTAATGATATATTATGAATGTTATTATTTGTGGGTACGTCTGTTCAATATATCTTCTATTTTTTAGCCATGCATCATTCTTGGTTCATAATAACTCCGTTCCCTTTTGGTCCTTTGGTGCAAATATTATTACGCAGACCCACAGAGCTCCATTGTCATATGATTGATGGCATCACCTGCTCTCCCTAATAAACCAAGACATAACAACTGCATGACTATTTAGTAGTTTGAAGTACGAAGATCGTGCAGAAAATGCCAAAATAATAACTCATCGTATCATAGGCACCCTTAAGACAGCATCAACTTCTTCCTCTTTTACCCGGAGCAAGTAGCCGTATCGCCAGCGCAATTGACGGTGAGACACGATTTCGTCGCTATCACACACAAAATATCCTCCCTCAGTTCAACGCACCCAAACAATGGGCCTGAATATCGTCCTATGAGGATAGAGGATCGTGCAAGTGATGAATGCCATGCCTAATTCGCAAACAGCTCACAACCAGTCATTGTACCATAAATGTGCGTAATAGTGTAAGCGTAAGTATGAATGCATGAATGAGCTACAAGACTCAGTATCAGCTGCTGAAGCCCTTAGGTTCGCCTAGATATGGATGGGATGAAGGCGATTTTATTAGGCAAAAATAACTTGTCTGATTTAAGAGGCATCGGAACAATTTGTACGTTCAACGTGCCTAAAGTAATTAGCAATGGTGGCTACATAATCGCAGTTTAATGCATCTTCACCTAATTATTCAACATTATGTTAAGCAAAGGGGCATAATCGTCACAGAGCCCGACGGATTGAGCGGAATAAACTGGTGCTGGTAGTCATTGTCACCCATTGCTATCAAACACCCCATCAAACCTCACCGGCCAAGATATTAATCCTGGAAGCAGGTTTTTGGGCATGACGACATGTGTTCTGTATAATTAATTTTAATTATCACGCTTGTTTTCGCTCTTTTACCTCCCTCGGTAATGATAGTGACATTCAAACGAGTGCATGCGGCTTGTAACCGATTTCATGACAACTTGTTTTCTCTGTATAGAAGAACAGCGCATGGAATTTACCATCACTTGAAAGACATAACCGCCAATGCCTGATTCAATAATTCCTTTGATGAGTTGAATGAGTTGATGAGTATGAATGCGGTATTAATTTGGTCCTCTGGGTATTATCACTGCAATAAAACTTACCGCATATCATCATTCATTCGAGGCAAATCATTTTGAGATCGAAGAGCTGATAATGAGTGGATATTGAGGTTTTGTCAAGCACTCGCATGCCTTGACATGAATGTAAAATTACACTATCATTCCTCTCTGTCGTAAACATGCATGCACTGCTCTGACACATATGTCGTCAGATGCTAAACCCGCGTATATCTTTATTTGCAAAAAAGCTAAAATACTTGCTGTATTCCTTGCGTATTGCCCGATCTAATTACCTGATTATCACCAGTTAAGTTAGTAAATTTACATCAATATATTATGTCAAGATACCAGATAAGAGACTATTGGAACCACTGAATGAACGCACTTTTGTTGGTCAGAATTGGCATTTATTGTCAAAAATTATCACTGTCAATCTAAAGAAATTTTGCAGTTCTTGTAATGGTGTGAAGGTATAGCTGTATAACCGGTGTAACTGTATTGCCAGTGTGTCTCGAATCAGATATCTTGCTCGATGCCTTTGTTAACAACTCGAACTTGGACTAATTATGCAACTGGTCTTGT
This sequence comes from Urechis unicinctus, assembly GCA_034190875.2. NCBI lineage: Eukaryota > Metazoa > Annelida > Polychaeta > Xenopneusta > Urechidae > Urechis > Urechis unicinctus. The sequence continues at coordinate 45,363,188 of CM067349.1, read as the reverse complement.
CTATTTGAAATATTGATACATAACAGCATTTATACTTCAGAATTCGAGCAAGTTGTTTTTGCTTGATTTCAGTCTGAGTTGTTCACGCAAATGGCTGCAGCTGAATTATATGAGTGTTGTCCCTATTGCCCCACAGTTACACTACCGTAACCAGTGTGTGCCTTTACATGTAAACCAAAAGATTAATAACTCAATTACTGTTTGTAAGAAATCTACATAACTAGTAATGTGAATCACAAATACTTACTTACCTTGCAATAAGCCAATTTGTATGCTAATGTTATTGATTAAAATATGCTATGTATATAATTAAAACATTGGTTGATTATAGGTGATCAGTGTGTGCAATACGCAATTTATTACCATGTCCACTTGCGACAAAAGTATTCTTTAACAAATCTGCGCGAACAATTTTTGCAAGCCATCAGTGTATTACCGCTAAGATTTAATGAATAAAGATGAGAATGCATACATAGTAGAATTGTATAGATGAGAATGCATACATAGTAGAAAGAACGTTTGTGAAAATATATGAAAAAGGGTTATCTACAATTGGCTCTTGAGGTTGCGTTCACGAGGAAAATTATTACCATAATTATAACGAATTAAAATTGTAAAGGTCGTTAATACTGCCAATAATTCAAGTTTAATTATGCTTGATGTTTCCAATTTTGATGGACTTCAACAGCTCCCAACATCGACAAGGTGGGTTAGCATGTTGATTTTATTCTCGTAACAGATAACGTTGAGGTATATTTGTCAACGTATTATTTTGTTATGTTCTGGAGCGAGGAATGGCCTCCCTGGTGTAACGCAGTTGAAGCAAAGGAGTCACTGACCTCTGACCCTTCAAAAAAAGAGCTCCGTTGTATGTGCGTCACGTTGCGATGGCATCAACTATTGTATGAAAGTTAATGAGCCATCACCTGCAACACAAGAAGTATAGCTTTACATGCAATAGCATTATGCTGGGTAGGTTTCAGGCATTTCCTTTGACGCGGAGTATAACTGGATACATTTTGCTCTTCTAATTATTGGTCGGTCGGCTTGTGCTACTGTCCCACAATTTTCATTGTAACACCGAGATGCAAATTACCCTTCTCTCGATAAACTCGTTTCATTCACGGTTTTATTATTTCGATCTTTATTGCTTCACCAGCTGTATTGCTTCACTCAAGGTTGGGTTATATATATGATTTTTTTATTCCCAGTTTTACTGATTCATTTGTCACATTACAACTATTTAAGAATCATTGTAAAATGTCTTACTTGGTCGACGCTGGTTAAATCCCCTGTTTAGCAGTTGCATATGTGTTTCATTCGTCCACCCGAGCATAACATCCCCACGTGAGAGGGGTTTTTAATTCTAAGGGAAAGACAACTTGGGGCACTGATAAATTGGAATTGCACCTAACGATATGTGTCTAAAGCTCTTCTTTTGGTAAGTTTGACAGTTACTATGGTCAAGAAAAACAGGCGCCACGTTATAGGCATTGTTCCAGAAGCTTTGCTGCAGCATTGGCAATTATTAGCACCATATTACTGTGGCATCTACACATGTGCTGCAGTAGTAATTTTACATGACCAAATGTGGTAATGTGACCACGGACGATCAATCACAATAAACATGTACATCCGCTACGACCAAGGACGACTGGGCGAAGAGAGCCAACTAACGGTAAACACGTCAGTGAGATGAAGTGGTACATCTGTGCTACATGCAAACTAGCATGTGGATGGATAAATGGTTGATTGTACTTGATGCGTAGTACCACGCACAAGCGTACAAATAAGAGAACGCAAGCATCTTGCTACATCATTAATAAAGCTTCAAACAAATAAGCGCGTTGAAAGTACTGACTTATATTGCCACTTTGACAGGCCATGGTTACAAGTGCCATGACAAATTTAGACGATGCTATCGAACAATCAATCAAAACCGTTAGATGATTGAATCATACGAAACTTTCGGAACCACAAAAGAGGTAATTTGGGATGTAATGCGTACATGCGATACAAGATATCTGTTATAACGATGAACTAAAAACAATGGCATGGAAACGTAGTGCCACAGTGTCGAGAAGCGAAAAACTAGGGGTGATAGGCAACGATTTAAGTGGAATGTGAATCTGCACTAAATGATCTGTATCATAGTACAACCACTGGCTCACAAGTACACGAGTAGAATTGCGATAGGAATTGGCTGAGATTGTGGCTGAAAATTTGCACAGCAGGTGATAAATCAATAAAATCACAGTATATTTAGCATTACAATGTCTTGCAATTAGATCTGGTAAAATCAATCACCAATTGATCATGGCATTTGTCCAAAGTGTTGGTTGAGCAATTGCTACACAAAGCTGTTAGTGCATAAACTAATCCAAGTGTTTGCGTTTAGTTGTATTTAACCATTGAAGTTAATATTTATTAAGTAAAAATATGCTGATGGTTATATTGCATTACATGAACAGCTTTCAGCGGTTTGATATTCACGCGTAACGTTCTTGTTTTAGATGTGACATTATTTAACGATGAACATAATTGATGTTTACCGGAAATCGCTCTTGTATGTAGGATATCAGTCGTTAATTTTGGAATTACAACACAGCATCGATTTCTCTAACACCGCACTTGTTAAGTTGTCCACCTCTCCGCTAGCGATCACAGAGCAACGTAGCATTACGCCGGGCTCTTGCGAACAGTACATCTTCATAAATAAGAATCCAATAACAAAGATACATTATTCATACCACTCGGCCAAAAATGTAAATGGTAAGCCTTTGTCCCCTTTTTTGATGATATGTCGATTGGCACCATTTTAGGATGCTGGCTAGTCCGGTACTTAGGTTTTTGTCTAGACGACTCAAGTTTGAATTGTCACAAATAATTGAAGAATGCTGATGACCAAGTTTCCCTTATGGTTGCATATATACTTCATTATCTAGGTCTCTGTCATAAACACCACAGTAATTGCAATGTCTGCATTATGTTGCAATGTAGGTGCTAAAAAAACACCTATTTGGGCTCATTTATTCAATTTGAAATTTGTTTGATCCTGTTTTGCTGTAGTTAGATTCATGACTTCATCATTGTCGCTTTGAGCAGCATCAATTTGTGCTTAGGTAACGGGATTTTCGTACCATTTGCGTGCGGTATGATAGGGGTTGCAGCTTGTCGTTGTAATAAGATGATTGGTATAAGTATAAGCAATCTTTGACACTGATCACCTCTTTGCTGGTTTATTTGAATGAATGAATCACGCTTACGCGCAAAAGTGAAGTTAATGTGCTAGGTATGCCACTTGATGGAGCTTCTGACTCTTAAAAGCTATTTGAATCAACGTCACTTACCTAGTTCATATTGTGTATGATACTTTCACACCGGTCTGGAAAACCCTTCACAATTTGCCCATTGGTCATCGTTCGTTGTCAGAGAACAATGCAACGAGGTAAATATGAATAATTAACCAGGTTGAATTTGCAACATGGGCGGACGCTATTGCTTTACCTAGTAAAATAAGTCATTTTCAGCGCCCAATTAAACCATCTTTTTCCTGCAGTAATTGCACTTATTCAACAGATATATACGGGGGAAATTGAGCAAAGTACACAAATAAAATGTATCTTTATGCGCTGAGTCTCGTTGCGGACTGCATTGCAGCCACACGTATCAGCAAGATTTTGTAAGAATGTTCATAGATCTAACGAGCCTCAGTAATTGTTCTGTCGCCTTTTAGAAAGGTGTAACCTTCTCATTTGAAAAGCACACTGTTTCCAAATCGCATATGCATAATTAAAAGTCTGTTTTCTTTGATGAAGCAGCTTGCATGAATAATTGCAGCCGCAGGTGTATTTTACGTGTCATGCGCTCCAGTACAGTAAATGTTGATGGTAATATGACATTTGACGAACAGATGTATGCGGCTTTATTCTCATTGCTGTTAAGCCGAAGTGAATGGATATTGACGGAATACGGTTTACACTTGTTGCCTTCCACTTGTTTTTGTTGCAAATCCTTTACAATATGCCGGCACAATTATAAATCCAATGTTCACATCTACTGAATAGCATTTTGCTCTGTAGCTGCTGACTTCTTATTTTTCAAAAGGTTCATTAAATATAAAGTATTAGTCAAATTAATGACGTGAATCGTATTCTGGCTATAAAACTGACTTTAACCCGTGCCATGAGTGTTAAAAATAACAATATACCATATTAACTGAGATTATAACGATTACATATATATTCCATATATGTCACTGCGAGGGAGATAAAAGGGCAGAATTTAATAGTAATGTAAACCATAAATACTCATCATCGTAGTAGAGTGTATATATCATTAGAATAATAACATTCCATGCGAGACTGATGCTTGATTGGTCTGAATGAATTCTAATGAAGTAGCAAATATACTCTAATAAAGCAATCACTGTATATTCATAGGTCGTAACTAACTTAGCCAGAGTACGTTGATGGCTAAACATGTCAGCGAATCTTGTAGGAAGCACAGAACAAAGTTGGCATTTAATATTGAACCATTAATGAGCGTGCGTGTGAATGTGCGACGTGGCACATGAAGCAGCTGCATAGTTAAGCAAAAGTGAGGCAAAAAGAATGTCAGGTGTTTGGGAAATTGGGAAATTTTATAGATTGTCTTTGTAATTGAGGATGATTGCTACATAATCATGGTCAATTGGCCAACATTATTTAAAACAACATCGCATGGATATGAGTGAAATATACCGGCATTGGTATCCTCGGTCACACTACGCTATCACACAAAGCACCTTACTGTATTGAACGAAGCCTAAACCTTTACTGCTGGTGCTTGTACACGACGACACATGACGAATTAATTAAATTATCATGTCAATTGTCGCCCTGCGCTTCAATCAGTAGTAATCGTGACATACCAAAGAGGGGATACGGATGAACATTTATGTAATGACAACTATCCATTCCCTTGTGTAGTCCAGTGCATCCAATGTAAGTATAACTTGCTAGAGAAACATCAAAAACTTACGTTGCCTGTGAGCGCGTTGGGATAAAATGCTTACAGAGGCTTCAGAGAATTTATGCAAATGTCACCTCTGGCAGTTTCGGTATGAATCAAAACGGTATAGGCTTAATTGAGATCAGATCGTAGCAACTGTCAATCTGCCGCGGAGTTCCTGGATGCCACTTCGCGGATATTGGATGTATTATAACGAAGGTTGCGGAAGAGGTGTTAATACAGCTTTATTAAGTTCTGCCAAATGTGCAAATCCAACGAAGAAAAGCCAATTTGCTCACGATCTATTGGTTGGGGTTATGAGGAAGCAGACTTTGCGTCCAATTTATTAGTAGCGACAGCGCTAATACATCATGATTCCTGAAGAAATGAAGTAGATTCTAGATTCGTGCCAGCTTCAAATGGCTGATTAACAGCCTACGTAAGCGATATAACTTTCATCTGCTGAAGGAAGTCCGCAAACATCACCACTTTATTGAGGTTGAAAATGTTATTACTTTGACCTTCTGAGATACTTTGTTGCAACAATCCAAACCGCATAACATCGTTATATTGAGGAACATCACGTTGAGTTGAAAGAACTGGTAAAGCGCGGTTATTAAGCCAGTTTTTTCGCGCCTTCTCACGCCTTGGCATTAACGCAATAATGCACTACCATTAATCTTGGTCGTAAATATACGTGAACTATATTGACACTGGACAAAAATGTACCGCCATTATCTGGTTTGCTTCACCAACGTAGATCTTCGGTAGCCATTATCTTAATATCGTGCAGTATGTATGCGAGTTGCCTGTCATCGGCACCATAGCGTAGAATTACCATATCTCGAAGGGATTGTTTCTAATTTGGGTATGCTGTCACATGTTGACTTAGCGTTGATTTAGCAGTTCAGAAACTAGAACAAAAAACATAAGCAATATTTAAATAAGAAATATGATCAATATACATCGAGAGCAACATGCAATGACGCAGCTTTTGACGGGCGAGCGAAATTGGTGTCGCAAATAAATCAAAATGGATCGGAACAGAGGAGATATCAAAATGCCCGCTAGCAAACAGTGCTTATAAACATTCTAAAAATATTCTTACAACAAACAATAAATTTTGTTCACAGTTTACTGTGACTTAACAATTTTCAAAATGTCGCAGTCAATCTGATGTTCCCCAGATATAACTCCGAATCACGTGATGATTACAACAAATTACGCTTGTAAATAAATATAAGTTACTTAATTAACTTGGAATCGCGACTGCTGTCAAGAAGTCTTAAAGTATATTGATGAAGCACCATGTTCTGGCCCATGTATTGCAATAACATAAATGTCGGAATATATCAAACTTGTAGGGTTTATTAAAACGCATTTATAAATCTGTTTGTATTTGTGGACGTCACAAAAAAACGAAAAAATAGATATATTTGAAGGCTTAGAAGGCTAGTTTTAATGCGTGGAAGCTGCCCAGATCCAATTTTCAGAGCTGATCATTCATTCCTATTTCTAAGACACGGGCTTAGAAACACATAATATGGTATCGACAATAAAATGCTAGCGCCACAGCGTAATGAGACTTGCAATGATAAGTAATAGCCATTCCGTTCAAGATTTAGTTGTGAACAATGCAACTTTGTATTTCATCAATAAGAATAAACCAGTAACGAAACTTTGCTCATAATATTATGTTAACTTTGTCCAGTATATATGTTAAGCTTTTAACCCATTGATTATATAATAGGTTAACTGGGGTCATTTAAGGATGCAAGTCTTGTGCCACGAATAATTGACTAATGTTGATGACAATGTTTCCCTATGGTTGAAGGTATGGTTAGCTTATAACTTCATATTCTTGGTCGTCTTACTTACAACAGTAGTTACAACGTCTTCTCTATATTACAATGTATATGCTAAGGTATTACTAATTAGGGATTATCTATTTAAGTAGCGGGATTATGGAATGTTATATGATACATTACCTTAGTTAATATACAACATTGATGGACGATACCTTTAATTATATGTAGGATGACTGGTATGGATAAGCAAGGTTTGGCACCGATCACATATGAGGTGGCATATTTTAGGTACTGAGAAACATCAACTTTGAAATGAATGTAACATGATAAGTCTGCCAAAGGATAGGGGTCTTCAAATGCCATTTTATTCATGGTCACCATTACAGCTCAGAGCTATATCGGTTAAGTTATGTGGCAATCCTTCACAATACGCCTTTTACAAACATAATTAATCATTAGTGCAAATGTGCCTTGGTCGGGTTTAATTAGTTTATGCATATAAGAAGAAAGTAACGTTAAACCAATAATTCTCATAATTATAAAGTGCATCTTCGACCAGAACACATACGCAGGAGGCAATCCCCTGGACTTGATATCATGCCTGTGTAGCTCGTTATGTTGTATATATGCCGCACACCCAGTTCGGGCCATTGGAAACTACTTTAACAATTATTATATGCTTCCCAATTGTAACCTTTACGTATTATATTTTGCGAGTCCATAAGTCATATGACTGCAGATCTTATTTAGAGAATACGCGGCATTGGAGCAATGAGAAAACACCTGAAGCAACTACTACCGTCATGCGTCCAACCTGATACAACCAATGTAAGCAGTATCCGATCCAATGGACACAACTGATCAAATAGTCCATTATAAATCTTCAATGATCCACTATACATTCTCATTTGATAGAAATAATTTTCAATCAAAAGGCAAAAATGGCAGCATTGACAGATGATTCTTGCACCTCATTTAGTTATAATGTGGTCAGTTAACTTAATAATAAGCCTTGCCGTGTTTTTAGTTGAAGTAATGCTTCAACAAATTAATTTGAAGTGAATCTTCTTAGTTCCATCTAATGTAACGCAAAGCCGGACGTGTACTTCCGTAGAAGTGAGAGCCAGAATCAGTCATCACGTACAAGGTGTTAGATTGGACCTCATTATTAGATGTGTTATATTTGCGATACACCGCCTCTTCTTCAACTGCACTGTTTTCATAGCGCTATGAAGTTGCGAATATGGTGCACAATACTTCTTGTTCGCCTGCCATAACAAATGTTCGTGCGTTTATTGAGCTAAAGGCTTAATCATATGCCCATTTCACTGTCGTAGAACAAAGCAGGATAACATATTGTGTTAGATAGATAGTAACATAAAAGCAAGGCATAGTTGCAGTAAACCTTTTCCCTGCCCATAATAACAAAATAATAGATATTCGTTGTAGTGACAATAATGCGGGTTTTTTGATCCGCCAAACTTTGTAATATTTTGGGATGTGTATACGGATAATTGAAACACCAGGCCCATATTTGATAAATGCAAAATATCTCAAGATATTTGCATTAATCTGAAATATTCTGCAAATAACATTAATCCGCCCGAATATACCAATCATTGGGTTATAAGTTTCTCTTTGAACCCCTTTCGTTGGCCATTTTACTGCTGTAATTACCGTCAGATATCCATTTGTTACTAAGATGTACTACAATCCAACACAGGAGCGATGTTTGTCTGGCGTAAGTTATTACTCTTACTTTGTTGAATCTCAGTGTGTTAATACCAATCAAGAATTCCAATAAGCATACTAACCAGAGAAATAAAACCAGCCATAACAATTGTTGTTGCGATGTTGATTTCATAATAAGCTTCTTTTCAAAATAGCCCGATTAAGCAAAGCCTTTTGCCGGAACAAAATAGTGTATTGTGTTTGATCTATCCTTTTAACACAGTGAAGCAGTGTTATTAGTCACAGGAATCAGTTGGTAGCGCAATTCCGTGGCCATCAAATAGGACAGCACATGCTGTCTGACATGTCAATATGGTTAATCTTTGTGATTGTCCATTGCCATAGGATCTTCTGAACCCACACAAAGCTCTTTCATCTTGAAAAATGATTTAGTGGTACACAAATAAACACAATCGTGCGCAGGGCTTTGCTTTTCAGGTTATAGATAGTTACATCAGCAAGTCAATATGACACGTGCTCATTAATATCTATAAAAAATTAATGATTAGAAGGCATCTTATTTTTCAATGCAGGCCTTTGACTTTGGAACTGCAAACTCACCTACGAACGTAGATTTTATCCTCATTTTGTGTTTCATTTACTTTTGTCCATACTACGGATTCATTGGCTGTGGCGTAGATTTCCTGCAGTCATCAAATCGTCCAAGTTAAAAATGCTACCCCGTTGGTCATGACATACAAGATCAACACAGTTAACGTTGGCGCAGCTAATATTATAGACTGCAGGGTTAATTTAATCGGCTGCGGATATTTCACGAGTCAGTTTGTTAGTTTAATGACCCATGACCTTGATCAAGTCGGTCAAGGTCTGTAATCACACCAACACACTGATAATCAGGACATTACAACTGGTGAATCATCCAGTTGCTGATGTCTTCCATTGTGCAATGTGGGTGGGTGAAAATAAAACCGGATTGTTACTCTGCATCGCTAACAGAATATTCCGTTGTGTAGTGTTCATAAGTGTCAGAAATAAAACATTATGTCATTGCGATTGGCAGATATTTGGTTAATAACTTAACACATGAAATGTTAGATAAAAAATAGAATATGTGAGAGAGCGGGAAACGCAAGCCGGTTGTAATGGAATATTCAATCCTCGCTAGATGTGGTGCCTCATAGTTATATCGGTGTTCAACATTGCGTTGCTGTTGGTCACAGTTTTTGTATTCGACTGGTTCCAACCCACACAACTATTGAACGTATACTCCATGGTCATTAAAATACAGGTCCTTCAATTCAAGTAAATCTTTTGATGGCATCTAGATAATTTACCCATAGGTATATCTCGCAAACTCGACAGAATGATGGTGCAATAAATGTGTCAAAGCAATACAGTAAGGAATTCAAACGTAGTCAAGTAATCCAGCAAGTCATGTGGTTGTTAAGGTTCGAGCTCATCTTCATTTGAGAAAGAATACACAACCCGCGTCACAAGCAGCGAATGCCAGGACCACACTCGGACTGTCCCAATTAGTTAAACTGCACGTAACAAACAATTCATTAATGTGGCAGCCTGGATTATGCAGGTTGTATGAGGTCAGAAATCTTCAGGCATAAGAGAAATTAGGGTAGTTAGCCTAACGTGATGGAAAACGTTTGCCACGCTTGTTAGTTGATTGCATCATCTGTTAATGGTTCATTAGCATATTACACAACTTAGCACGGTATGTAAGTGGATATTAGATTGAAATGAATTCATACGGGTATTGACTATTCCTGGTCACGCCCCACCGTCACATACCCATCTACTTCTGTCAACAGATGAATTCATCTTCACGACTGGCATTTGTAGTCAAGCCGTGGTATGTTTCACATAAAGTAATGTGCTCGGTCTTATTAATACCATTATCGCGTCGATTTGCTCTCTGCTCCTCCCTAAGTAGTAACAGTGACACAAACGAGAGTTACACGGCTTATGATCCATTTAGTGCCAGCTATTATTTCGTTGGATAGCGCAAGGAAGAAACACATTTCATAATACAAGTATATAATTGAGCATTCGTTGTAGAGGATTGATCGAGGATATTGACACCAATGGTGGTGGAATAATCAAATCGTTAAATGCCATCGTTTCTTGAATTGGAGCCTCAATAAATGATCACAAAATTAGCGCAGGATTTGTCATGGATCTTAATTTCATTTCCCCTGTGTACTCTCCGTGGTTATTGGATGCATTAAATGGATGGCCGAGAGACATTGGATAAGGTCGACGTGGAAGCACTGGGGGACGTCAGTCAAGTTCTGTCTAATGCGTGATTCCGATGCAAAAACGCTCTCGATTTCAGCTAATTTCGGGGCCAATCATTGATAGCTAAATAGTTTGGATCCAATTGTGGATAGCAATAACAAAGACATGCACCATAATTTGGAATGTACGCTTGTGGATCATTAAATAATAACCCACTATCTCCTAATAATTGTGCCAGTTAAATCGGCGCCTTTTGAGCAATAATCAACGTTCCAGCGTAGCCCTAGGCGTACGAAACTTTAACTTTTTGCCATTGCAGCACAAATGAACGGAATCGGAGTTGGTTAATATTACGTAACGTAATGTGCAGTGTTCTGTGCAGAAGCGTATACAATCCACGGTGCGATATTATTATGTATTCCTGTAATATCTATTGGTGGTGGAATATATGCCCACATACGAACCTTTTATCTAAATACAGTAATTCAACTAACGGCACCGACTCACCTGGTCATCACATCTGTCTTAGAGCAGCTCGGCCTCATGCATTCTCTCCCTCCTCCTTAACTCCTTACCCCGGAAAAGGACAAATGTTCTAACAGAACAAAGATGGACAAGGCAGACACATATCAGTTCTTGCGATATGAGACTTCGATCTACCTCCGATTATTAGTCAGCATGTCGCTGCTGCTATCTGCTGTGCCATATAGAAAGGTTACTGAACGCCATTCTAATAGTATTTGTTCCGTCCACAGCTAATATATATCGTGTAATCTCCGTGTTACCACACACCTCAAATCTTTCGATTAATATCTGTCTTACTCCACAGCTTATTGGCGTCGTGTAATCACCGTGTTACTCCACAGCTAATATCTGTCGCGTAATCACTGCTTTACTCAACAGCTTATATCTGTCGTGCAATCACCGTTTTAATCTACAGCTAATATTTGCCGAGAAACATTTTGCGTGTAGTCATCGTGTTACTCCACAGATAATATTTATTTGGCGCAAGGTTTCATTATAAAACCTAACAGACGGTAAATATATGGGTTTCTTGATTATTGCAGTGGCAAATGTTAGCTTTCACTGTCATTCTGAACATCGACTGCACCCTTGGTTTTAATTATTGTCATTATGCAATATCGTGTTAAAGCCCGGCCGATGATTATTATCTGTTATTATTCAAAAGGATAAAAATCTACAATGACCGAGTCAGTTACATCAGGGCATAGCTTCTTCACAATCCTCGAATATTATTCAACAACTTATCCGTCGAAGTTTTGCTATAACGAAATAACCTTTTTTAGTTTTGTTCAGGATAGGTAGAGTACATCGTCAAGCAAGTTAGAACCTGATGAGCCAATTAAGTCAGCGCAATTCAAGTTACCGATCTACACCATGCAATACTCTATGATAAATCCTATGCAAAGACGAATACCAATAGCTTCATTACGACAAGAACCATGACATTAAGGAAAGAAGCTGTCCTCACCAGTGATATCAAACACTTATCCAACAATACTGTGGTTTATCCACGAACCAACACACAATAAATCGTAATAAAATGATAGTTTACTTTTGATATAAATATATTATCTAGACATTGCCTTCTGGGTGGGGGGAGAGGGGTATATGCATTTAACTATTCGGGAGATCTATCAGGTATTATTGTTGCCCCCTGGGAAATCATAGCGCGAGCCGAGGTCATCAAGCATGTTTTGTTCAATCATCGATGCTCCCTCGGAAGATCGTTTGATTATTAATCTCTGCTATAAACAGTGTCAATTGTTTTACACTGTAACCCAATTCACTATCGTCCTGCGGTAACGCACTAAACACTTGCAGATCTTCAAGAATCCTACGGTAGTGATTAATAAGTGAAATGTGGTGGACCATTATTAAATCATAACAGCATGGTGAATTGAGAAAGTGCATATCCGTCTTCCACTGGAAACAAGTTAATGTGTGAAAAATTAAATGCATTGACGTCGTGCTCAAACCTGCACCTGAACGAGTCCATGAAACAAACATTTAACAAACAAAAGCACATGCAAAGACTGGGCTGACGTCACAGCGATTGATGATCCTTTGCGCTGCTAAAACATGTGGCACAAGATGCTTAAACATAGCAAAAATAGCAAGTACACGATTTGATAAATGTCAACTTAATACATTTCCCGGTCAGGGGTATACCTATCGAAAACAGTTCCCCCCTCACAGCGTCCGCGCTGCTTACGATTCTCGACCTTTAATGGCCGCACTGATGTTGGCTCTAGATTGTTAATACCTGTGTGAAGCGATAGAAGTAGCATAGTGTGCACATTGACATTAGTTAGCTTGTCAGTGACATGTGAAGGTCTCGAGCAGAGATTTTATAGCTACGTTAAGCTGTGTGGAGATTATGAAATAACAGAAAATTCCCCCTGTCATTGGCCGACGATACCATGCGCTTTTTAGGTGTGCAAGCATAAGGCCGCGACCACACGATATCAAACAGATAAGCAATAGCGCATAATTACTGGCATTGATGACATAGTTTTTAATGTGGGTTATTATTGGCCGCGCAAACAACAAAGGGTATAGTTACACTGAGTGATAACAATTATTTACACCTGACTTGCACTAACATCATAAATATCCATAACATAACTCGCATATTATGCGGGGCAGTCAGGTTGAGATAATATCAGAATTTCTAGTGCCTTAGTGTCATTTTCTAATATCATATTCCTATTCGCCGGGAAAATGTCAAAGTTTCTGAGTTGCAGTGCTTGAAAAAGAGTGATAGTTTGTTGTTGTCACACTGTCTTTGCAATGGCTAAGCACTTCCATTATTCATTGTATGTGTTGCCATGATGTTTTTATTATTGTCGTTATATATTGCTTCACTAGAGAGCCACGTGGCTTGTATATGTAGACGTTGCAATTAAGCAAAGCTTGCTTCGTTAGCAAATAAGAAAACATATAATTCTAAGGGCGTATCTATATTTTGTTTCTGTTTGAAACCTTGGTGTAAGTTGCCAAATTGATGAGGGACCGTATCGAACTGGACCGAGCTCTGTAGTTTAATTTAGGGCATCACAGTCATTGTGTTTCGTCGTCTATCAATAGCAAGATTATTGAGCGCGAGTTGTTGGTCATAAATCTGGCATTAATATCTCCGTTTCCTAATGAGTGTTTTTATATCTGGGTATGTCTATTTAATGAATATTCGGTTATTTGTTTAGCCATGCATCATTGTAATAAATATTGGTTGCCAACAGCTCAGATGCTTTTAGATCCTTTGGAAATATAACAACGCTGACCCATAAATCTCCAACGTCATATGATTGATGGCATAACCTGCTCTCTCAGTAAAACCAAGACATTACAACTTTGCACGATTTAGAAGTTTAGAAGATGACAGTTTTGAATGCATAGATCGCACAGAAAATGCCAAAATTATAACTCATCGTATCATAGGCACCCCGAAGACAGCATCAACTTATTCCTCTTTTACCCAGAGTAAGTAGTGAGCTCCTCCAATTGGCGTGTCCCAAGCACACTGGATGGTGAGACACGATTCAGCCTCTATCACACACAAAATTTCCTCCCTCAGCTCAAAGCATCCAAACAATGCGCTATATATTACAAGGTATGGAATGTGAGTTGTTGCTAGATTCGATCTCCAATGAAGACGGTGTCATAATGGGGTCGTCCTATAATGAGAGAGGATATACGACCCATTGTGCAAGTGATGAATGCCATGCCATGCCTAATTCGCAAACAGCTCGCAACCAGTCAATTGGCACTTAAAATTATACCATGAATGCTCGTGGTAGTGTTAGCGTAAGTATGAAAGAGGTACAAGTCACAGCAGCAGATACTGAAGCCATTAGTTTCGCCTAGGTATAGATGGGAAGAAGGTGGTTTTATTAGGCAAAAATAACTTGTCTGATGTAAGAGGCATCGGAACATTTTGTGGGTTCAATTTGCCTAAAGTAATTAGTAACGAAGGCTACATAATCGTAGTTAATTGCATAATCCCCTAATTATCCAACATTATGCAAAGCGAATAGGCATTAACGTCACAGAGCCTGACAGATTGATTGGTATTCCTGGTCACGCATCGCCATCGAACACCCCATCTAACCCCATCAACCGAGGCATCAATTCTTACAACAGGTTGTTGGGCACGACAACATGTTTTCTGTTTAATCAATTTTAAACTTGTTTTCGCTCTCTTCCTCCCTCAGTAATGATAGTGTCATTCAAACCAGTGCATGCGGCTTGTAACCAATTTCATGGCGACTGTTTTTCTCTGTATATAGAACAGCGCATGGAATTTGCCTTAACTTTTTGTAAGTATTACTTGAAAGACAAAACTGCCAATGCCTAGTATATCTTTAATTGCCAAAAGCTACAATATTTGCTGTATTCCTTGGGTATTGCCCGATCTGAATCCCTGATTATGACCAGTTAATTTACATCATTATATCATATCATGATATCATAAGAATCTACGATTATTGGGCTATTAGAATCGACGATTGCCTGCCTCTCTAACGGATCTATTTGCCAATAATCGGGAACTTTCAAAACCTGGCCAGCACTGGCATTTATTGCCAAAAATTATCAAAAACGGGCCTTATGAAAATCTTAAGTAATTTTGCAATTCTCGTAATAGTGTGACCGTATAACAGAATAACCGACTGTCGAGCACTGTAACGAGAAACCAAATTTGATTTTTCATGGACAAAATGCCCCATTTTTCTCTTAGATGTACAAAATGAGATAGCCAGTGCGTCTCGAATCGGATATATTGCTTGATGCCTTTGTAAACTGCTCGAGCTATGACCAATTATACAACACGTCTTGTCTATTTGAAATATTTGATAGATAACAGCATTTGTATTTCAGAATTGAGCAAGTTGTTTTTGGTTGAGTTCAGCCGTAGTTGTTTTGGCAAAAGGCGGCTTCTCAACTATATGTGCGGCTACTGTTCCTTTGCTCAATGACACTGTCGTGTTGTCCCTATTGGTCGCGCACCCACAGTTACATTACTCTAACCAGTAAGTGCGTTTACATGTAAACCAAAAGAGTAAGAAATCTTCATAACTAAAGATGTTAAGCACAAATGCTTACCTCGTTCGCACAGCACTAAGCCAATTTGTAATGCTGATGTTATTGATAAAAATATGCTTTGTGTATATTCAGAGATATGGTTGATAATAGATGATTCGTGCAAGAAATATGCAATGCATTATCATGGCCACCCGCGTCGCAACTATTCTTTACCAAATCTGCGTGAACAATGTTCGCAAACCCATCTGTGTATTACCGCTAAGAATCAATGAATATAGATTGGAATGCATACATAGTAAAGGAAACGAATGGAAATGTTTGCGAAAATACGTACATTGGGTTATCCTGAATTGGTTCTTAAGGCTGTGTCATGGGGAAAATTATTACCATAATTATAACGAATATAAATTGTATCAATCGAAGGTCTACCTTCAGCGTAAACAATGCAAATAATTCAAGTTCATTCTGTTTTATGTTTCCAACTTTGACTTCAATAGCCGTCAACTATTTTCGACAAGATGGACGAGCATGGAGCCTTTATTCTCATAACAGATAACGTTGATTCTTATTTGTCAACGTGTTTCCGACGCGAGAAACGACCTGGTGCTACTCAGTTGAAGCAAGACAGTCACTGATCCCTTGCCTCTCAATGAAGGAGTTCCCGTTCGGACTATGCATTTTCTATCAAAACGCAAAAGTGACAATACTCATTTGCAGTTTGATGGATCTCATAACAAGTGAGTCAATCAAACGATGCCAAACCCTGTAAATCTAACGTCTGAAGAATCCCATGTTTAATATTCCTACTGTGCACAAATGCTGGTAGCGATTAGTAGAACACTGACAAAAATGCTCCAGACCACAATAGATCTTGTTGCAAAGACTGATGTGAAGCATAACATGCGATGCCATTAAGACTTACCTGAGAGAATGTTTACTTTTAAAAGCAAACAAAAGAGGTAATTTGGTTTGTAATGCGTACACGCAATACCAAATATCTGCTATAACGATGCAGTAATCACGATGGCATGGATACTTAGTGCCACAGTGTCTAGAGGCGACAAACTAGGGGTGATAGGCAACGATTTAAGAGGAATGTAAATCTTCACTAAATGATCTGTATCATCTCACAACTACTGGCTCACAAACACACGAGTAGAACTGCGTTAGAAATTGGCTGAGATTGTGACTGAAAATTTGCACAGCAGATGATAAATCAATAAAATCACGGTATAGTTATCTATTAAATAAAAATATGCAGCTGGTTATACTGCATTGCATGAACAGCGGTTTGATATTCACGCGTACCGTTTTTTTTTTTCATGTGACATTATGTACACAGATGTAACGACGTACATAATTTATATTTATCGGAAATCGCTCTCGTACGTTGAATATCATATGTTACTTTTGAAATTAAAATACAGTGTCGATTTCTCTTACACAGCACTTGTTTAGTTGTCCACTTTTCCGCCAGCCATCACAGATCAACGTAGCATTTTGGCGTTGAATAGATTAGTATCAGTGTTACTGCATCACAAAATATAGCAGATGATGAGCATTTGGCAACTCATTGATATTGTAACTGAGAATGCTTTATAATTGCTCCTTGACTTACAACAATTAACAGCGCAGTACTATGGAGTTGCTGTCATGGTGTCATAGTTGATCTTTGGACATCAATCTGCACCATGCGTATACATTTAACCAGATAACGTATTAACAACAACCAGAGGTTTATTTTGTTAGACATATCTATTACAAGGTCATAATTGCTAATGTATGTTTTTCCTTTTTGTTGGAGCTCTTCATAGAAAGTTGTTTAGGACTAATATACAAACACGCATATATTGAGGCTTGCATTGAAACCCTTTGATGACTAGTTGTTTTTGAGTAAATATAGCCCAAAGCCAGCTTATAAATTTCATGATTCATATTTCTAGGCCGCAGGTTCAAACACACATTTGGTGGTATTTCTGTTATATTGATAGTATAACAGTAAAGATCGTACTAGATTTGTTGCGAACAGTACATCTTCATTAATAAGAATAAAATAACATAGATACATTTTTTATATCACACAGCAAAAATTGTAAATGGTAAGCCTTTATCCCCTTGTTATGATGACATGTCGATAGGCACCATTTTAGGATGTTGCTGGTCCGGTTCATAGTTTTTGGTCTTGACGACTCCAGTTTGAATTGCCACAAATAATTGACTAATGCTGATGGCAAAGTTTCCCCGTGGTTACGTATAGACTTCATTATCTAGGTCTGTGTCATAAATACCACAGTAATTGCAATGTCTACATTATGTTATTTTATGTGCTAAAGAACCACTTATTTGGGATAATTTATTCTATTTTCAATTTGTTTCATCACGTGTTGCTCTAGCCAGATTCATGGTTCAATCATTGTCGCTTTTAGCTGCATAACTTTTTGATTGGGTAGCGGGATTTTCGAATCATAAAAAACCGTAATTAATACCCAGCATTTGCGGACCTTAAGATAGGGCCTGCAGCTTATCGTTTTAGTAAGATGATTATATATCTATAAGCAATGTTTGACACTGATCACCTCTATGCTGGTTTATTTGAATGAATGAAAAAAGCACTGAAAGCTGGTCATGTAATGCAGTATAACCATCTGCATATGTTTGTTTAATAGATATTACCATCAATGGTAAAATACAAATGTATCAAAGCAAACACTTGGATAAGTTTATACAATTACAGCGTTGTGTCGAAATTGCTCAAACAAATGCCATGATCAGTCGGGAATCAATTTAACCAGATATACATGCAAGATATTGTAATGCTAACCATACAGTGCTTTTATTGATTTATCATCTGCTGTGCAAATTTTCAGCCACAATCTCAGCCAATTCCGATTCCAATTCTACTCTTGTGTTTGTGTACTATGATATATACCATTTAGTGCAGATTCACATTCCTCTCAAATTGTGGCCTATCACCCCTAGTTTGTCGCTTCTAGACACTGTGACACTTCATATCCATGCCATTGTGTTTACTGCATCGTTATAGCAGATATGTGGTATCGCATGACGCATTACATACCAAATTACCTCTTTTGTTTGAGTTCAAACTTAATCTCTCTGTTTGCCATGTCTCGCGTCGCATTTTAGCAGATCGATAAGCTTGTTGTTGAGGTCATAATTTGATGATATAGGTTTTAGGACCTGGTTAAGCTGCCTTTCAATGTATAGTAATGTCATCAGCAATTACTGTGGTATATCCAAAGGTGTAAAATACACTCTTATCTTTTGCAGTAGCTTTGACTAAGCACGTTCTGGTGGTACAATTCCGCATATCATGTCTACTACATGAGTTCAGCACAGCCTAATATTGATGTTTCAGAACCTGTGGTAACTGGGTAGTAGGTGCATCGTAATGACATCAAATGCTATGTTTCACATCAGTCTTTGCAAAAAGCTCTATTGTGGTCTGGTGCATTGTTGTCAGTGTACTATTAATCGCTAACAGCATTTGTGTTTTGTAGGCAGATTGTACATGGAATGTTTCAGGCGTTACATTTACAGGGATCGTTTGATTGTCTCACTTTTTATGAGATCCATCAAAATTTATTGTTACTTTTGCGTTTTGATAGAAAATGTCTGACGCTGTTGTACAAATGTGTATTCTACTAGTCATGCTTTAGATCATGTATAGGCCAATGATTCATTCTTTAATAAAGTCACTTCGTAACAATAAAAAACATGATGCTAAATGGTTTCACGTTCACAAAGAGAAAATGTACAAATATCCAAATGGATATTATCTACCAACATCACCTCAACAGATTACGTCAAGTAGCCTTTTTAAAAAGGAAACAAGATAATGTAATTAACCACCGTCAAACGCCCTGCACGGCATTTGAGTCAACTTATTTTGTTTAGGTTTACCTAGAAAATAACTATATTACCGCCATAACTATAATATCACCATGCACGTCGATTGCATGAAATGGAAACAGTGAAAGCAACGGTAGCTCCGTCATTGAAAGGCCAGGGGTCTTGCTTCATCTGAGTAGCACCAGGTCATTTCTCACTCCAGAAATACGCTGACAACTAACAATCAACGTTATCTGTTATGAGAATGAAGACACCATGCTCACCCACCTTTTCAGAAATAGTTGACAGCTAAAGTTTGAAACATCAAACAGGATTAAACAGAAATAATTTTCCTCATGAACACAGCCTCAAGACCCAAATTGTTGATAACCCAATTAATATATTTTCATATGTTTCTTTTACTATGTATGCATTCCCATGTATATTTATTGAATCTTTGCCGTAATACACAGATGGCATTGCGAACAAAATTAAATTTCGAGAAGGCATATTATGCCAAAGTACATAAATGAACCTGATTTGCTTCACATATAGAGGACTGGTATGGGTTGTCGTTAAAGTGCTCGCCAGCCGGTTATTCTGTAATTCTGTCACACCATTACGAAAATTGCAAACATTTCTTAACATTGACATATGGCCCTTTTTTGAAAATAGTAGGCAATAAATGCCAGTGCTGGTTCGTTCATTCTTTGATTCCACATGGTGTTTTGAATTTACGATGATTGGCAAAGACGTCCGTGAGAGAGGCTTGCAATTGTCGATTGCAATAGCCTCTCTTATGGTATCTTGATATACTTTATTGATATTAATTTAGTAAGTTAACTGAGATAATCAGGGCTTCAGATCGGCAATACGCAAGGAATACAGCACGTATTGTAGCTTTTGGCAATTAAGGATATACACGGGTCAAGCGACTGGCGGCATATGTGTCCGAACATTGCATGCATGTTTACGGCAGAGAATAATGATAGTGCAAATTTTGACTTCGTGCCAAGGCATGCGAGTGCTTGACAAAACGTCAATATTCATTTTTTTATCAGCTGTTCGAGCTCTAAATGATTCGACTCAAAGGAATGATGATATGCGGTAAGGTTTGTTGCTGCGATATTACCCTGAGGGCCAAAGTAATACCGCATTCATGCCCCACCTAGTCAAATGAACTAATAAATTAGGCATTCGCAGTTGTGTCTGTCATGTGATACTTACAAAAAGTTAAGAGAGGAAAGGAGCGAAAACAGGCGTGATAATTACAATTGATTATACAGAACACATGTCGTCATGCCCACAAACCTGCTGCAAGGATTAATGCCTCGGCCGATGGGGTAAGATGGGGTGTTCGATGGCAATGCGTGACCAGGAATACCAGCACCAATTTATTCCACTCAATCCGTCAGGCTCTGTGACGTTAATGCCCATTTGCTTTACATAATGTTGGATGATTAGGGGATGATGCAATTAACTACTATTATGTAGCCATCGTTACAAATTACTTTAGGCAAATTGAAACTACAAAATGTTTCGATGCCTCTTACATCAGGCAAGTTATTTTTGCCTAATGAAACCGCCTTCTTCAAATCCATACCTCGGCGAAATTAAGGGTTTCAGCAGCTGCTACTGCACATTGTAGCTCATTCATGCTTACGCTAACACTATCATGTGCATTTATGGTATGATGTTAAATGCCAATTGAATGGTTGCGAGCTGTTTGCGAATCAGGCATTGCATTCATCACTAGCACAATTGGTCGTAGATCCGTTATAGGACGCAACCCCATTATGACACCGTCTTCATTGGAGCAACTCACATTCAATACTGTGTGATTAAAAGCGCATTGTGTGGTTGCTTTGAGCTGAAGGAGGAGATTGTGTGTGTGAAAGAGGCTCAATTGTGTCTCACCGTCCAGTCCGCTGGCGATACGCCCATTGAAGAATCTCAATCGTACTACGGGTAAAGGAGGAAAAAGTTGATGCTGTCTTACGGAAGCCTATGAAACGATGAGTAACTACTTGGGCTTTGTCTGCACGATCTACGGTCCAGTTCAATACAGTCCCACATCAATCTGACCGCTCACACCGATGCTTTAAACAGAAACAAAAAAAAACACGCCCTTAGAATTAGATGTTTTCTTATTTGCTAACGAACGCAAGCTTTCCTTCAGTGGCCGGCCAGTGACGAAATATGTACCGACAATAATAAAAACACCATGGGAATACATACTAGGGAGAATGAAAGTGCTTAACCACTGCAAAGACAAAGTGATCAACAACAACAAACCGGCACCTCTCGTTCATTACTCGAGAACTTTGACATTTTCCCGGCGAATAGGAATATTATATTAGGAAATGACACTTAGGCACTAGGAAATCTGATATTAGCTCAATCTTTGGGATATTTATGATGTTAGTGCCAATCAGGTGTATATAATTTCAGCGTCGTCGCTTCATATAACTATACCCCTTTTTGTTAGCACGGGTCACAATAGCCTGAATTAAAAACTGAGCTTCATCAATGTCAGCAATGATGCGCTATTGCTTATCGTGGAGTCACGGCCTTAAGAAATAATGTGCAACCAATTATCTAGAGGCTGGTCTATTATCGGCTTCTCTGTCATCATATGGTGCTCACGTCATATCTCCTTTTGGTTATAAGGCTGCATCACGGCTTTAGATGGCTGCCGTATTGTAAATAAATATTTGCTGAATGCTTTGTGCTCATTTAAAGTAGGTTAAGTAACAGGAAAGGTAATAAATACCCCTAAAACTGCAATATCAGTGACATATATTTATATGCGCATGTATTGAAGCCTTTGTTGCTTGGCATATATATGTATAAAAACTTATTAGACCTGATTGCCTCGGAGGCAATGCAGCACTACCTAAAAAGAGCATCGCATTATTGCTTATCAAGTACTGGTTTTGTTTTCTGTGGTAATTCTGTTCAGCATTTATCGTTTGGAACATTCCTGATTTGACGTCTTACTTTCGTAACGCAAGCACAAAGGTTGTCTTACAGCGTTTTCAGCAAGCCAACACACGACAAATATCTTGCCAGGCCAGTTCCCTCGCTTCACACAGGTATTAACAATCTAAAACCACCATCTACAGAGGGGCATGAAAGACCGGGAATCGTAAACCCCGCTTCGAGGGTAATTTTTCGATAGGTATAACCCACGTAAGCATTTATCAAATAGTGAACATGTTATTTTTGCTTTTTTAAGCCTATTGTGCGACGTGTTTTGGCAGCGAAGAGGCGAATCAATCGCAGTGACGTCATCCCAGTATTTGCATGTGCTTTTGTTTGTGTCACGGTAGCGCCACCTTGCAATTGCAGTGTATTATAATGAAGTGATCGCTGCAGGGCCATTCGAAGTGAGCCTTCTTAGTGTAGCTATAAACTCTTTGATATGATGGTGAGGAACAAGCTGACAGAAGAAGCATAAAATAACCTGTCGTTAGGTTCAGAAATGTGGTTATTTCCTGTTATTTTAATCTTTAGTTGCAAATGTAACATGCGTTATCATGCGACCTAAAGACCCGTGAAATGGATTCGTTCAGGTGCAAGTATCAGTAATTTCAGGGTCACGAAATAATAGCCGCCTGTGAATGATTTCATTTAATTCGTCACACATTAACTTGTTTCCAATGGAAGACGGATATGCATTTTCTCAATTCACCATGCGGCTATAATTAACACAATAATGTACCATCATATTTCACTTATGAATCACTAGCATATAGTTCTTGAAGATCTGCAAGCGTTTAGTGCGTTTCCGCATGACGATTGTCAATTGTGTTACAGTGTAAAACAGTTGTCTATAGCAGAGATTAATAATCAGACAATCTAGCTATCTTCCGAGGGAGCATCGATGGTTGGACACAACCTGCTTGATGACCTCGGCTTGCGGTATGATTTCCCAGGGGGCAGCAACAATACCTGATAGAGCTCCTGAATAGTTAAATGTTTATACCCCCCCCCCCCCCCCCCACCCATAAGGTCATGTGTCCGGATAATAAATTTATATCAACAGTAAACCATCGTTTTATTACGATTTATTGTGCGTTGGTTCGTAAATAAACCTGAGCATTGTTAGATAAGTGTTTGATATCTCTGGTGAGGTAGCAATATCTCTGGTAAAGACTTATCGACAGATATGTGGTGTGTAGTAACACGGAGGTTACACGACATATATTGGCTGTGGACGGAACAAATATTGTCAGAATGGCGTTTAGTAGCCTTTCTATGTGGCACAGCAGATAGCAGCGACATGCTAATAAATAACTGGGCGTTATTCGATGTCTTATATCGCTCCTTCTGGCATTTACATGAGTTGAATGACACAAGATTGCAAGAACTGATCTGTGTCTGACTTGTCCATCTTTGTTCTGTTTTAACATTTGTCTGTTTTTCGGGGGAAGTGGTGGAGGAGGAGGACAGAATGCATGACACCAATCTGCTCTAAGACAGATGTGAAGACTAGGTGAATCGGTGCTGTTGGTTGAATTACTATATTTAGATAAAGGTTCCTGCTCTATCGTATGTGTGTACATAGTCCACTATAAATAGCTATTAAAGGAATACATCATGAGAGGGCACTGTGGGTTGAATACGCTTCTGCAAGGAACACAGCAGATGACGTTACGTACTATTAACCAACTCGGAATCCGTTCCTTTGTGCTCCAATGGCAATGAAAGTTAAAGCTTCGTCCGTCTAGGGCTACGCATAAACGTTGATTATTGCTCAAAAGGCGTCGATTTGACTGGCACAAATATTGGGAGATTGTGGGGCGTTTTGGGTTATTATTTGATGATCCACAAGCGTACATTCCAACTTTTGGTGCATGGTTGTAAAGTCATACCTTGGGTGTACAAAGTTATATACCATTTGGTTTCTGTTATTGCTATCCGCTATTGCATCTAAACCATTTACCTATCAATAATTGGCCCCGAAACAACATGACATGGGCGTTTTGGCATCGGAATCACGCATCAGACAGAAATTGAATGCCGTCCACCAGTGCTTCCACGTTCGAATCTAATCCAATGTCTTTCGAACATCCATTTAATACATCCAGTATCCACGGAATTACACAGGGGAAATGAAATCAAGATCCATGGCAAATGCTGCTCTAATGTTCTGATCTTTTATTGAGGCTCCAATTCAAGAAACGATGGCATTAAACGATTTGATTCATTCCACCACCAACGGTGTCAATATCCTCCATCCATCCTCTAAAACTATTGGTACACGAGTGCTCAGTTATTTACTGGTGAAATGGGTTTCTTCCATGCGCTATCAAACGAAATAAACAGCTGTTACTAAATGGATCATCAGCCGTATAACCGTGTCACTATTACTACTAAGGGAGGAGCAGAGAGCACTCAGACGCGATAGTATTAATAAGTCTTGACTGCAAATACCAATCATAAAGATGAATGCTTCTGTTGAGTAAGATAGTATGTTACGGTAGAGCGTAACCTGAAATACGTTTATCAATTCATTTCCCTTTCACATCAACTTAAATACCGGGCTAGGTTGTGTAATATGCTATTGCGCCATTAGCTGATGGTGCAATCAACTATCAAGACGTGGCCAACGTACTCCATTACGTTGCTACCTACCCCATTTTCTCTTATGCCTGACCATTTCTGACCTCATACAAAATGTGTAATCCAGGCTCATGCGAAACTGAATACCTATACATGAGCAGCTTGCCATTTTCCGTCGCTACATCAAGATTACACCGACGCTGCCTCATTAATGAATTGTTGGTTACGTGGAGTTTAACTAATTGGCACAGTCGGAGTGTGGTCCTGGCATTTGCTGTTTGTGGCGCGAGTTGTGTATTATTTCCCTTATAAAGATGAGCCCCAACACTAACAGCTTAATGACGGGCTGGATTACTTGACTTTCTTACTTTATGGCTTCGATACATTTATTGGACCATCATTCCCTCGAGTTCGAGATATACCTAAGGGTCAATTATCATCAGCCCATCAAAATATTGACTTGAATTGAATGACCAGTATTTGTGACGTCCATGGAATATACGTTCCATAGTTGGAACCAGGCGAATTTAAATCTATCTAGGCAATTAGAGTAGCCGGACTGCAGATGCTTTTCGATTTACCCTCAACAAAATCTGTGACCAACAGCAACGCAATGTTGGAACACCGATATGATTGTGAGGAATCGTCTCTAGCGATGATTGAATATTCCATTACAACGGACTTGCGTTGCCCGCTCTCTCATATTTTATATCCTGACGGTCATCAAATGTTATGAGCCAATAGTTCTGTATGTCTTTCAGGAGGAATTCGTACTCTTGCAGTGAGAGTGGACAAAAATCATGAACCTTTTTTGAAATGATATGAAGTCAGATGTGAGGATCCTTTGCGTGTTGATAAGGCTACATCGACCATTAGGATCTTGAGTTGCCATGCGGGGGTATTTGGTACGTTTCCAGATTCCTGTTTCTATCTCTTGACTCTCAAATAAATGTATTTAGTTGCAATGACTTGCAGTAAAGTTAGATGATAGGTATTCAAGCTTAATGTGTGTTAATAAGAATCCTGCTATTTCACGTAATTCATTCTCTATATAATTTGCACTCTAAGTGTTTCTAGTGATTATACAGTGATGTAACAACGGCATGAGCTTATCCTACCTTAGCAGGGGTATTTATCTTGTTTGGCAACTGCAGGATTAGGTATTAATAAATACTCATTCAATTTATTATTGCATTACTCGTATTTGAACTTAAGATATCACTTATACTTAACAGTGTTGTGTAAAGTGATAATTCTTAATATTTACATTGCATTATATAATTTATATGGAAAAGCTACCTCTGTCTACTGGTAAAGTTCCATTAAATTCAGAAGCTGGTTTTTCAAGATCAGATATAATTAAACTGCACAAACGTTTACAATAAATTCAGTAAGCTAATAGTAATGTGTTTTAACGACTTAATCATATGACAAAGCCTTGTATGCCTTTGTAACTTCACTCTGCCTCATGACTTCATATCGCTCTCGTGGTTTAAGACAACGGTCGAAATGAGTTGGATGAAAATTCCGTCAATTTCGCCATCGTTTCATTTAAATCGCTCGATTAACAGGACTATGTAGACCTCTATTGACGCATGAGCCTTTGAATCTATGTGATTTAATGTCTCACATCGCTCTTGTTAAAACATCACGGAGTTACACATTGATAAATTGGCTTGTATTGTGATATGCTATTAGGCTTAAATAACAGAGAATTTTGCCCTTTATGATTTGGATTCGTTACGCGACTGTCAATGTAAACATCTGCCATCCCTCCAGCCAATGCTACTTTGATTTCGCTGTTAGTTTAGTAATACAGTAGCAATTGACTGATTGCTGATGTATTTATTGCACCTTCCTTCTTTTCCAATCCAACCAACGCTGATGTAAATCCTAATATGTGCAGCATTTCTGATATATATTCATGATATTCAACAATGTACAGAATGACGGCATTTGCGATCATCTGCAGACGACAGCTTCAATTTGTGAATAACCTGTCAAACGTAAAGAAATCTAAGTATGGAGGAACTATCAGCGTAGAGCCTTATTCTCATTTTAAATCATACATTCCATCTAATCTTCATCATTTATTACTCGTTAATTCCAAGTGATGAGTCGAACTAACTATTAAATGCGATGGTAGTGTGCAAACGATGGAGGATCGATTTAGCGTTCACAAGTATACTCTTTACAATTTAGCCATCTCTCAGCTATGAAATTTGTGCAGTCAGTAACCTTTCTTGAAGTATCCGATAAAACCATGGCAACTTCTACTTCAGAAACATTCGTGGATGGTTCATGCGCAGTCGGGAAGTACCTTTTGAAAGGCGAGTCTTACATGTTTTAACGATATCCCCACAACAACCCAACCCCAAGTCTGTTTGACAAACACATCTCTTGTCTCAGTTTGCACATCTTACATTCCTCTCCAATCACTAAGGTTATCGACATTTTCACAGTTCGGGTTTTCATCGAGCTGAATGACCTCGAAATGATGAGAAGCCTTGGATATATCTGAAAAAATCTGATGATCACAAAATACATAAATTATTTTTGGCATTACAATATTTTTTTTTGGTCTTAGTGACAGAACACTGTGCAAATACTTGTGCAAACGCTGCTTTCCTGTGATAAATCGTGCAAGCAAAGCCTATTCAAAAGTGTATTCGTCTTGTTTCTGAAGCTCATTAGGCGTGTCGAAATGTGTCGAAGCCGTTCAGTAGAAAATGCAAGCAATCCAACCAATCATATGGTTGTAGTTATGGTTGCTCTTCCTCATAAGGGAGAGAATACCCAAACCCCTTCACAAGGGCAGCGTCGTTATGAGTCTGATTGTTGAGGACAGAAAACAGAATGCAACTGCACATGTATAGGTCCGCAATTAGCATCAGCATGAATCACAAGAAAGTGGTATGAGGGAATAAGTGGTCAGGCATAAGATAATTTATGTTCCCTTTGCCTGACGTCATGGAATACGTTAGCCACGTCTTCTTAGGTAATTGCATCTTCTGCTAATGGTTCAATATCGTGTTACACAATCTTGTCCGGTATTTGAGAGAGGGAAATGAATTGATATTGGTACCACCGTAACACATCCCATCTAAATGTGTCAACAGAAGCATTCATCTTTACGATTGGTGTTTGCTGTCAAGAAGTGGTATGTTTCACACAACGAGATGTGCTCGGTTTTATTAATTCAACGATTCCGTATATTTGCTCTCTGCTCCACTTAAGTAGAATAGTGACAGTCAAACGAGAGTTTTGCAGTTGATAATCAATTAAATGTTAGCTGTTTATATCGTTGGATAGCGCAAGTACGAAAACCCTTTCATAAAATTTATACTACTGGCATGTTGACGGGAATGACTGAGTCACTCATTATTAGTATGATACATGAATTTTCCTGGTCACAGCTTGTCTTGTACTAGTTAAATACTGGTCATGCTCTTACATCTTTGTACACATCTCTGAACATCCCAATTTCTTATGGACTGTTGATTCTGTCAGTTTTATTAGCAGCGCACTTATGTGGTATGTATACATTTGCTGAAATATAGCTGGACTAGCCATGAAGTGTGATCATTTCACGATCTATCAGTCCACCTGTCACCGGACTCTCAAAATATGATGAGTCAGTGGTTTTGTATGTCTGTCAGAGGTAATTCGTACTGCTGCATTTAGAGTGGACAAAAATCATGGAAGTTATTTACCAAGATACGAAGTCAGAAGTTAGGTTTGTACGTGTTGATAAAGACATTATCTGTGCACTGATGATTACTAAAACCAGTGCTACGTAAAAAAAATATCATTTCCGGATCAGTTTGATTTTCTCCTACCAGGTGCAGAGTATATAAAGTCGCTGAAGTTTAATCAACGTGGCTTACTGTGATTGGTATAGCCATTGTTGACGATAGTTTAAACTCTATGCTTCTTGGACAACGGATGGGCGTCAATTACTTATTTAAACGCGCCTATGGCGCTGGGGCGATAATTTGATAGCACACCCAATAACTTCCAAAGAATACCATAACAAATGTGAACAAAATTGGTGAAATATGTAGCACCTAATACGCTTAATTATTCGATATTTGTTACATAGAGCGGATCATTAATAATAATGGAGAATTGAAACCTATTAACCGATCGAATAACATAACATGATAAAAAACAATAATTTGACCCCGCTTTAATCAGGGTTCAATTGCTAATACCTAGTAGTGTACCATTATATTTTGCTGTAGATTATCACGTGGGCAGCACCTCAACCAAGTAA
Source organism: Urechis unicinctus (assembly GCA_034190875.2). Lineage (NCBI taxonomy): Eukaryota > Metazoa > Annelida > Polychaeta > Xenopneusta > Urechidae > Urechis > Urechis unicinctus. Next base: position 45,333,689 of record CM067349.1, on the reverse strand, counting down.
TTTTACATGCAGTGACTTCATGATGCCTCGGCAGTGGCACAGATCGAATAAAAAACAATTGGATTATTGGTAACCTGTCCATTGAATTCGTTGCAGTAAGACTAATACCGAATCATTAAGTATTCGTTGTGTTCAAACCGTTAATATTAACAACATCATGTGCAGTTGAAAATGCAGTAATATAATACGAGAAGTTGCCCCTCCTCTGCATGTGTAACTAGTGACATCAAACCGCATTTCTTTGTTTTGTTTGGTGAGCTGGATTCATGGAGATCTTGGTTATTGTTCTCGACGTCTCCATGTGTTTATCGCTAGAAGTTATTTGGGTATCAGACAACACGACCAAACAAATTAAATACGACAGATAAGTCTGAATTGAATCGACGTTCTTGATCATTTATACGAGATATGGAGGACTCATATGTGACTAAGCCTCATGCTCGCTCAATAACATCTGTGTGAGGTACAAAGCCGTTCATTTAAAGCTTAATAAGTGCATTACATCTCACCACACGCATGTTATTCTGCGATGGTCAGATAGAAATATCCTATATGAGTGGTCTTTCGACATATCACCCACCCAATAGGTTTTGCTCTACTAGGGGCAAATTCCATGGCTCACACTGTATCTCCTTAATGCTGTTGTTTCTACGTACCAATAACTGCCAATTATTGTCCTAAACCACATCAATAAATGAGTGCTTTTGTCGCCATGATTTGTAATAACTAGACTGGTTGATATGAAATCACGTAACTTCCTATTTGTTGCATAACCTCGTATTTTAGCGTTGCATGATTCATTCCAAGTACATTGGAACTTAATGTGCTTATGTGTCATGTTTGTTTCTGATTACGTGGTTTGCGTTTGATTCCCTTAATGATGTACCCGTTTAATCGATTTGATGTTAATATGTCACTGACTCTACAGCCAAAAAGGCGAGTATTCGACAGGAACAAAGACACTTTATCTGCCAGTCACCCTGAAAAGACCCAAACCGGTTCATGCGCAGTCGGGAAGTACCTTTTGAAAGGCGAGTCTTACATGTTTTAACGATATCCCCACAACAACCCAACCCCAAGTCTGTTTGACAAACACATCTCTTGTCTCAGTTTGCACATCTTACATTCCTCTCCAATCACTAAGGTTATCGACATTTTCACAGTTCGGGTTTTCATCGAGCTGAATGACCTCGAAATGATGAGAAGCCTTGGATATATCTGAAAAAATCTGATGATAACAAAATACATAAATTATTTTTGGCATTACAATTTTATTTTTTGGTCTTAGTGACAGAACACTGTGCAAATACTTGTGCAAACGCTGCGTTCCTGTGATAAATCGTGCAAGCAAAGCCTATTCAAAAGTGTATTCGTCTTGTTTCTGAAGCTCATTAGGCGTGTCGAAATGTGTCGAAGCCGTTCAGTAGAAAATGCAAGCAATCCAACCAATCATATGGTTGTAGTTATGGTTGCTCTTCCTCATAAGGGAGAGAATACCCAAACCCCTTCACAAGGGCAGCGTCGTTATGAGTCTGATTGTAGGACAGAAAACAGAATGCAACTGCACATGTATAGGTCCGCAATTAGCATCAGCATGAATCACAAGAAAGTGGTATGAGGGAATAAGTGGTCAGGCATAAGATAATTTATGTTCCCTTTGCCTGACGTCATGGAATACGTTAGTCACGTCTTCTTAGGTAATTGCATCTTCTGCTAATGGTTCAATATCGTGTTACACAATCTTGTCCGGTATTTGAGAGAGGGAAATGAATTGATATTGGTATTCCTGGTCACGCACCACCGTAACACATCCTAACTAAATGTGTCAACAGAAGCATTCATCTTTACGATTGGTGTTTGCTGTCAAGAAGTGGTATGTTTCACACAACGAGATGTGCTCGGTTTTATTAATTCAACGATTCCGTATATTTGCTCTCTGCTCCACTTAAGTAGAATAGTGACAGTCAAACGAGAGTTTTGCAGTTGATAATCAATTAAATGTTAGCTGTTTATATCGTTGGATAGCGCAAGTACGAAAACCCATTCATAAAATTTATACTACTGGCATGTTGACGGGAATGACTGAGTCACTCATTATTAGTATGATACATGAATTTTCCTGGTCACAGCTTGTCTTGTACTAGTTAAATACTGGTCATGCTCTTACATCTTTGTACACATCTCTGAACATCCCAATTTCTTATGGACTGTTGATTCTGTCAGTTTTATTAGCAGCGCACTTATGTGGTATGTATACATTTGCTGAAATATAGCTGGACTAGCCATGAAGTGTGATCATTTCACGATCTATCAGTCCACCTGTCACCGGACTCTCAAAATATGATGAGTCAGTGGTTTTGTATGTCTGTCAGAGGTAATTCGTACTGCTGCATGTAGAGTGGACTTAAATCATGGAAGTTGTTTACCAAGATACGAAGTCAGAAGTTAGGTTTGTACGTGGTGATAAAGACATTATCTGTGCGCTGATGATTACTAAAACCAGTGCTACGTAAAAAATATCATTTCCGGATCAGTTTGTTTTTCCCCTACCAGGTGCACAGTATACAAAGTGTTAATCAACGTGGCTTACTGTGATTGGTATAGCCATTGTTGACGATAGTTTTAAACTCTATGCTTCTTGGACAACGGATGGGCGTCAATTACTTATTTAAACGCGCCTATGGCGCTGGGGCGATAATTTGATAGCACACCCAATAACTTCCAAAGAATACCATAACAAATGTGAACAAAATTGGTGAAATATGTAGCACCTAATACGCTTAATTATTCGATATTTGTTTCATAGAGCGGATCATTAATAATAAAGGAGAATTTAAACCTATTAACCGATCGAATAACATAACATGATAAAAAACAATAATTTGACCCCGCTTTAATCAGGGTTCAATTGATAATACCTAGTAGTGTACCATTATATTTTGCTGTAGATTATCACGTGGGCAGCACCTCACTCAAGTAATTTTACATGCAGTGACTTCATGATGCCTCGGCAGTGGCAGAGATCGAATAAAAAACAATTGGATTATTGGTAACCTATCCATTGAATTCGTTGCAGTAAGACTAATACCGAATCATTAAGAATTTGTTGTGTTCAAACCGTTAATATTAACAACATCGTGTGCAGTTGAAAATGCAGTAATATAATAGTTGCCCCTCCTCTGCATGTGTAACCAATGACATCAAACCGCATTTCTTTGTTTTGTTTGGTGAGCTGGATTCATGGAGATCTTGGTTATTGTTCTCGACGTCTCCATGTGTTTATCGCTAGAAGTTATTTGGGTATCAGACAACACGACCAAACAAATTAAATACGACAGATAAGTCTGAATTGAATCGACGTTCTTGATCATTTATACGAGATATGGAGGACTCATATGTGACTAAGCCTCATGCTCGCTCAATTACATCTGTGTGAGGTACAAAGCCGTTCATTTAAAGCTTAATAGGTGCATTACATCTCACCACACGCATGTTATTCTGCGATGGTCAGATAGAAATATCCTATATGAGTGGTCTTTCGACATATCACCCACCCAATAGGTTTTGCTCTACTAGGGGCAAATTCCATGGCTCACACTGTATCTCCTTAATGCTGTTGTTTCTATGTACCAATAACTGCCAATTATTGTCCTAAACCACATCAATAAATGAGTGCTTTTGTCGCCATGATTTTGTAATAACTAGACTGGTTGATATGAAATCACGTAACTTCCTATTTGTTGCATAACCTCGTATTTTAGCGTTGCATGATTCATTCCAAGTACATTGGAACTTAATGTGCTTATGTGTCATGTTTGTTTCTGATTACGTGGTTTGCGTTTGATTCCCTTAATGATGTTACCCGTTTAATCGATTTGATGTTAATATGTCACTGACTCTACAGCCAAAAAGGCGAGTATTCGACAGGAACAAAGACACTTTATCTGCCAGTCACCCTGAAAAGACCCAAACCGGTTCATGCGCAGTCGGGAAGTACCTTTTGAAAGGCGAGTCTTACATGTTTTAACGATATCCCCACAACAACCCAACCCCAAGTCTGTTTGACAAACACATCTCTTGTCTCAGTTTGCACACATCTTACATTCCTCTCCAATCACTAAGGTTATCGACATTTTCACAGTTCGGGTTTTCATCGAGCTGAATGACCTCGAAATGATGAGAAGCCTTGGATATATCTGAAAAAATCTGATGATAACAAAATACATAAATTATTTTTGGCATTACAATTTTATTTTTTGGTCTTAGTGACAGAACACTGTGCAAATACTTGTGCAAACGCTGCGTTCCTGTGATAAATCGTGCAAGCAAAGCCTATTCAAAAGTGTATTCGTCTTGTTTCTGAAGCTCATTAGGCGTGTCGAAATGTGTCGAAGCCGTTCAGTAGAAAATGCAAGCAATCCAACCAATCATATGGTTGTAGTTATGGTTGCTCTTCCTCATAAGGGAGAGAATACCCAAACCCCTTCACAAGGGCAGCGTCGTTATGAGTCTGATTGTAGGACAGAAAACAGAATGCAACTGCACATGTATAGGTCCGCAATTAGCATCAGCATGAATCACAAGAAAGTGGTATGAGGGAATAAGTGGTCAGGCATAAGATAATTTATGTTCCCTTTGCCTGACGTCATGGAATACGTTAGTCACGTCTTCTTAGGTAATTGCATCTTCTGCTAATGGTTCAATATCGTGTTACACAATCTTGTCCGGTATTTGAGAGAGGGAAATGAATTGATATTGGTATTCCTGGTCACGCACCACCGTAACACATCCTAACTAAATGTGTCAACAGAAGCATTCATCTTTACGATTTGGTGTTTGCTGTCAAGAAGTGGTATGTTTCACACAACGAGATGTGCTCGGTTTTATTAATTCAACGATTCCGTATATTTGCTCTCTGCTCCACTTAAGTAGAATAGTGACAGTCAAACGAGAGTTTTGCAGTTGATAATCAATTAAATGTTAGCTGTTTATATCGTTGGATAGCGCAAGTACGAAAACCCATTCATAAAATTTATACTACTGGCATGTTGACGGGAATGACTGAGTCACTCATTATTAGTATGATACATGAATTTTCCTGGTCACAGCTTGTCTTGTACTAGTTAAATACTGGTCATGCTCTTACATCTTTGTACACATCTCTGAACATCCCAATTTCTTATGGACTGTTGATTCTGTCAGTTTTATTAGCAGCGCACTTATGTGGTATGTATACATTTGCTGAAATATAGCTGGACTAGCCATGAAGTGTGATCATTTCACGATCTATCAGTCCACCTGTCACCGGACTCTCAAAATATGATGAGTCAGTGGTTTTGTATGTCTGTCAGAGGTAATTCGTACTGCTGCATGTAGAGTGGACTTAAATCATGGAAGTTGTTTACCAAGATACGAAGTCAGAAGTTAGGTTTGTACGTGGTGATAAAGACATTATCTGTGCGCTGATGATTACTAAAACCAGTGCTACGTAAAAAATATCATTTCCGGATCAGTTTGTTTTTCCCCTACCAGGTGCACAGTATACAAAGTGTTAATCAACGTGGCTTACTGTGATTGGTATAGCCATTGTTGACGATAGTTTAAACTCTATGCTTCTTGGACAACGGATGGGCGTCAATTACTTATTTAAACGCGCCTATGGCGCTGGGGCGATAATTTGATAGCACACCCAATAACTTCCAAAGAATACCATAACAAATGTGAACAAAATTGGTGAAATATGTAGCACCTAATACGCTTAATTATTCGATATTTGTTTCATAGAGCGGATCATTAATAATAAAGGAGAATTTAAACCTATTAACCGATCGAATAACATAACATGATAAAAAACAATAATTTGACCCCGCTTTAATCAGGGTTCAATTGATAATACCTAGTAGTGTACCATTATATTTTGCTGTAGATTATCACGTGGGCAGCACCTCACTCAAGTAATTTTACATGCAGTGACTTCATGATGCCTCGGCAGTGGCAGAGATCGAATAAAAAACAATTGGATTATTGGTAACCTATCCATTGAATTCGTTGCAGTAAGACTAATACCGAATCATTAAGAATTTGTTGTGTTCAAACCGTTAATATTAACAACATCGTGTGCAGTTGAAAATGCAGTAATATAATACCCTCCTCTGCATGTGTAACCAATGACATCAAACCGGATTTCTTTGTTTTGTTTGGTGAGCTGGATTCATGGAGATCTTGGTTATTGTTCTCGACGTCTCCATGTGTTTATCGCTAGAAGTTATTTGGGTATCAGACAACACGACCAAACAAATTAAATACGACAGATAAGTCTGAATTGAATCGACGTTCTTGATCATTTATACGAGATATGGAGGACTCATATGTGACTAAGCCTCATGCTCGCTCAATTACATCTGTGTGAGGTACAAAGCCGTTCATTTAAAGCTTAATAGGTGCATTACATCTCACCACACGCATGTTATTCTGCGATGGTCAGATAGAAATATCCTATATGAGTGGTCTTTCGACATATCACCCACCCAATAGGTTTTGCTCTACTAGGGGCAAATTCCATGGCTCACACTGTATCTCCTTAATGCTGTTGTTTCTATGTACCAATAACTGCCAATTATTGTCCTAAACCACATCAATAAATGAGTGCTTTTGTCGCCATGATTTGTAATAACTAGACTGGTTGATATGAAATCACGTAACTTCCTATTTGTTGCATAACCTCGTATTTTAGCGTTGCATGATTCATTCCAAGTACATTGGAACTTAATGTGCTTATGTGTCATGTTTGTTTCTGATTACGTGGTTTGCGTTTGATTCCCTTAATGATGTTACCCGTTTAATCGATTTGATGTTAATATGTCACTGACTCTACAGCCAAAAAGGCGAGTATTCGACAGGAACAAAGACACTTTATCTGCCAGTCACCCTGAAAAGACCCAAACCGTGGCAAGACCGCATTTACCATTGCAGCAATGTGTATGTGTATGTGCGCTGCTGCTATATTTTCGGACAGCGTTGGCGTAGTGCTATGTTACGACGGTGCACGTATTTAAGGGCTGCAACACATTAGTATCAGGGTATATGTTAACTCGCAGAACATATTCATGCTTGCTAGGGAAATGCTGTTGTCCTTCTTAGCAACCATTTAAATATTATTCACCCACTATTTGTTACAGGCCCAAAGTGTGCACTATGATTTTAATGAGAAAGGGATTATTTTCTTGTACATTTGTTCAATTAAACAATTAATGCATATCGATCAAAAGAAATGTCGTTATAAACGGCGAAATCAATAAAATTAACAGCACCCAATGTATGGATCTGCTCGTATATCTGTAAACGACTGGACGCATCATGTATTTATAAATACTGCAATCACTCCTGCAACATATCTGTTGCATTTCAGAAGCTGGTATTTTAAGGTCAGTTATAACCAATGTGCACACGTATTTGGAATAAATTTAGTTAGCTGATAGTTATGTGTTTTCACGACTTAATCATATGAAAAAGCCTTGTATGCCTTTTGTTACTTCACTCTGCCTCGTGGCGCTCTTGTTGTTCAAGACAATGGTCGTAATGAATTGAATAACAATTGTGCCGTTTTATGACTCAAGCCAGTTCCAATAGAGACAATTACGCCGCCACTTCATTTGAATCGCTAAATTGACAGTGTGGAACTCAATTGACGCCAGCGCCTTTGAATCCATGTAATTTAATGGCTCACATCGCTCTCGTTTATAATCTAATTTCGCTGCGGAAAAGAATCCGAAATCCACTACTGATCCTTTGATAATCTGGTATATATCCTGTTCTGCCATTAGGCCTAAATGACAGAGAATCATGTCTTTCATGGTATCGATTCGTTACGCAACTGTCAATTTTAGCATATTCATCCGTATTTCCTGTACCACATGCCATTGCATTCGCATGCTAATTTTGTATTGGTTTTCTAGGGCTGTTACTGAGCATTGTTATCAAAGTTCCTTATAGAACGTGTCAAAAATACAATGCATTTGACTACACAGCAAAATGAACAGCTGTCATTAAACCGTTAATCTGCCTAATAATTTCACTCCCCCATCAACTGATCGCCAATAACTGCCCTGCAAGGCTTTGGAACATAGTACCGGGCCGTAAGCTGATAATGCAATCAACTGAGAAGAAGTGGTAAACATTCTTAATAACGCCAGGCAATTGACCTCTTATGCTCGACCGTCTTTGCCACCGTTTTCACACCCATACTTCAGCGAAACAAAGGGCGGCTGCGTGCTGTGATCTCGATCATTCACGCCCACGCCCACGCTGGCACGCTCATCTAAAGTGGAGGCCATGGTTTAAATTGACAACAACAACGATTTTGAGAGATCGGATTTCATTGCAACTCGCATTATTTACTCCGTGCTGCCAAAACATATTCGACGCACATCGTGAGGTTATGTGAGGAGCTAGAATCTGGAACGTTTCAACACTTTGCTACGTTGTTGCTACGCACACCAAGAATCTTTGCTCCGCTCAAATGGCATAAATATATATATATATATATAGATATATATATATATATATAGAGATATATATATATATAGAGAGAGATATAGGGGATATATATATAGGTAGAGAGAAGACAGACAGAGATATATATATACAGACATAGATAGATATACATAGATATATTTCATATATATATTTTTATATATATTATATATATAGAGATATAGATATATATATATATATATATATATATATATATATATAATATATAGATATATATATATATATATATATATATATATATATATATATATATATATATCTATATATATCTATATATATATATATATATATATATATATATCTATATATATATATCTATATATATATCTCTATCTCTATATATATATATATATATATATATATATATATATATATATATATATATATATATATATTTATTGAGACTCGGCTCAAATCCAAAGATCTCTTCTCAGAATAGCCCAAAGCCATCAGGCTATGCCGCTTATGCTTGGATCATTTGACAGGCATAAGGCTTGGGAAATTAATTTCATGCAATTAACATATTATTCTGCTGAATTGTGCCTTGTAGAGTTTTGCCCATGTAGTAAATAATGACTGGCATAGCGCCCAAAACAATGCTTTGAGCAATACTAATAATAGTTTTATCGCGTTTAACCTATCATGTTATAAGTATGTACTAAGCAAGTGTGGAAGAAAACGTATTCTATTTAGCTCCGCATAAATCGTTGTAAAACATTCCGCAAATCTGCCTACAGATTATGAAATGCAGACACCCTTTTCCAGAGAAAAATATTTTTATGAAATGTGATTTTTAATCAAACATAAATTTTAAGCTTCATACATTTATTGAAACAAAACTGCAGTCCTATTGTGCATGTTGTTGCTGCTAGTTATCTGTAACGCTAATCACCTCATCAGCCTTAAGCCGAATAAACGGTGTAATTTGTCTTCTCAGTAAAAGCCTGAAGAAAACAGAGGGTTATTGCGCTTTTACAATCTGTTAATTGCAAGTAAGACTCGTACTGACTGTGAAATATCAAGCAAATAAATATATTGTAAGAACTAAACGGCCCGATTGTGTGATCAACTCACTAAATTTGCTATGGTTTTGCGACATCGTCTGCCTAATGTTAATCGAGACAGCACGTGAAGCACCTTTTCACTTAGAACTATGGACTTAACAAAGGTACACTAAGCCTACAAAACCCACAGTATAATACCTTACAAGGACGGCGCATTGTGTGGATGATAATAAGTCTCCCTTCACCAGGCACTTCGATAAATTCGATTAGACTGGTTGACTCCGCCACTGTAGATGATGGCAGGAACCATGGTTTGGTGTGCTTGCAGTTAATACTCAAGACGTGATGACGTTCAATTTGAACTTTATTTGTAGCTCTGTTGACTGGCACGCTCTTTATTGGTGTTTCGGAACAAAGACACTTTATCTGCCAATCACCCTGAAAAGACCCAAACCGTGGCAAGATCGCATTTACCATTGCAGCAATGTGTATGTGTATGTGCGCTGCTGCTATATTTTCGGACAGCGTTGGCGTAGTACTATGTTACGACGGTGCACGTATTTAAGGGCCATCACAATACATGTCATTCAATTTAAGTAAATTGACCCTTAGATATATCTGGAAAACTCGAGGGAATGATGGTCCAATAAATGTGTCGATGCCATACAGTAAGGTATTCAATCGTTGTCAAGTAATCCAGTCCGTCATTTAGTGTAGGTGTTCATCTTTACAAGGGAAAGGATACACAACCCAAAACACAAGCAGCGAATGCCAGGATCACACTAGGACTGATGTAGTGACAGAAAACAGCAAGCTGCTCATGTATAGGTATTTTGTTTAGCATGTGTCTGGATAACAAAGGTTGTATGAGGCCAGAAATGGTCATACTTAAGTGAAATAGGGGTAGTTAACACACTGCCTTTGCCCTACGTACTTGAATACGTTGGCATGAATCAAATCGTTAAATGTCATCGTTTCTTATATTGGAGCCTCAATAAAAGATCAGAACATTAGCGCAGGATTTGCCATGGATCTTGATTTCATTTCCCCTCTGTAATCTCTGTAGATATTGGATGTATTAAATGGATGACCGAGGGACATTGGATGAGATGCGAACGTGGAAGCACTGGGGGACGTCATTCAAGTTCCGTCTCATACGTGATTCTGATGCAAAAACGCTATCGATGTCATGTAGTTTCGGGACAAATCATTGATAGCTAAATGGTTTAGATGCAATTGCGGAGAGCAATAACATATCCCAATTGATCATTTGGTATCGAACTTGGTTTGTACACCCGAGGTATGAGTTGGAGGCGATAACGACTTTACAATCATGTACCATAATTTGGAATGTACGCTAGTGAATCATTAAATAATAACCCACAACGCTCCAAAATCTCCAAATAGATGTACTACTCAAATCAGCGCCTTTTGAGCAAAAATCAACGTTCATGCGTAGCCCTAGACGTACGGAACTTTATCTTTTAATGCCATTGCAGCACAAAGAAACGGAATCGGAGTTGGTTAATATAGCGTAACGTCATGTGCTGCTTTCCTTGCAAAAGCGTTGTCAACCCATGGTGCGCTCTTATTATGTATCCCAGTAATATCTATTTATGGTAGACTATATGCCCACATACTGTAGAAGTAGGAACCTTTTATCTAAATAAAGTAATTCAACCAACAGCTGCTACTCACCTGGTCATCAGATCTGTCTTAGAGCAGATCGGCTTCATGCATTCTCTCCTCCTCCTCCACCCCTTCCCCCGAAAAAAAATGACAAATGTTGAAACAGAACAAAGAGGGACTAGACGGACACAGATTAGTTCTTGTTATCTTGTGTCATTCAACACTTGTAAATGCAAGCAAAAGCGATATAAGACATCAAATAACGCCCAGTTAGTAATTAGAATGTCGCTGCTATCTGCTGCGCCACATATAAAGGCTTCTGAACGTCATTCTAATAGTATTTGTTCCGTCCCCAGCCAATATATGTCGTGTTATCTCCGGGTTGTCTGTCAATTAATCTCTATGTTACTTCACAGCAAATTGCCGTCGTGTAACCACCGTGTTACTCCACAGCTAATATCTGTCGCGTAATCACTTTTACTCAACAGCTAATATCTGTCGTGTAATCACCGTGTTTCTGTACCCTCCCCCCCCCCCCACCCCACACAGCTGCCTACGGTCTCTTTCTTATCCAGTCCAGTCACCAGTGGCCCGATTGAACAATTCAGGTTTCATTCACCCTCGGGTGTCTATCATACATTATAATTCATAATTAACTGTTGCAAGTAATCGTCGCATTGGTTTCCTCTAGTTTTGCTCACAAAACTGTTATATCATGTAATTATTGGTGACCCATTAACTTGTTTAAGAAGCACCGCATTTAAGCATCAGTATCTCGCTCTAGAAGTGATTATACAACGAAGGTTAGCTGTGTTACGGTAACAAGCAATGGAACAGAAATTGAATACGAAAAGAACGCAATGAATGTCACCTGCTCCAATTAACATAATCAGATCCTTGCACCTGCCAAATACTGAATAGTTTAACGATATCGGTTATCACAATACCGTGTTAAAGCCCGTCTGATGATTCAAATTCTGAAATTATTCCAATTGTACAATTACCGAATCAGTTGCATCAGGGCTTAGCTTCTTCACAATCCTCGAATATAATTGAACAACTAAACCATCGAAGCTTATGATAAGTCGAGTTCATTGTCAAGTTAGTATAAAAGGGTGCACAAAGCTTTTCCAGGTGGCTAATGATTATTAGTTGAGGCAATCTGTGGGGTTGGTCGTAAGCCTCCATGAGACAATAGCAACCGTATAACAATCAACGTGGGTGATAATGACCATTTGCTACTTTACCAGAGATATTGCTACTCACCACTGATAGCAATATTTGTCGAACAATACTCCGGTTTACTCACAAACCAACAGACAATAAATCGCAATAAAATGATGGTTTACTGTTGATAAAAATTTACTTTCTGGACACATTGCCTTCTGGGTAGAGGGGGGAGGGGCTGAGTGTATGCATTTAATTATTCAGGAGATCTAGCAGGTATTATTGATGCCCCTTGGGAAATCAAACCGCAAGCCGAGATCATCAATCAGGTTTTGTCCAATCATCTTAGCTTGTTTTAGGCCTCAAGCAAAAAGAGTTTATAGCTACGCTAAGCTGTGTGGTGATTATGAAATGACACGAAACTCCCCCTTGTCATCGATCGATGATACCATTAAATCAACAAACGCACATAGGACTGTTGAGTCAGCGTTTCGGGGCTCGGCGTCAGTTAAGGATAAGAAAAAATGTGATTGGTCGAGGTGACCACGGCTCAATATTATACAGAGAATTCCACGTGGTTTTTAAGAGACGCTACGAAAAGACGCTCTGACAAAAAATCTTCGGTCTACAGGTGGCGTCTTCACATATTTTTTTCGGGCGGAAGGCTTGAGTTAGCGCTCTTAGGGAAGCTATAAACTCTTTGATCGTATTCAGTGTCAATATCAAGTGGCAAACAGCCTATGTGGTTAAATGTAATATCTTACTACAATCAGCGTTCTTAGATCATGCTCAATCAATTCTACCGTATGTGGACAGCGACGGAATAGGCAAGCCAAACGTCGTGATGAAAATTAAAGACAAGATAATTTTCGTATGTTGGCTTGCAGAAAACGCTGTGAGGCAATTTTTGTGTATTCGTTACGAAAGTAAGACGTCAGAACAAGAATGTCCCAAATGATAAATGCTGAACAGAATAAACACAGGAAACAAAAGCAGCACTTGATATGCATTAGGGCGATGCTCTTTGTAGGCAGTGCTGAATTGTCTACGAGGCAATCAGGTCTGATCAGTTTTTGTACATATATATGCCAAGTAACAAAATCAAAAATACAAGCGAATATAAATGTATGTCACTGATATTGCAGTTTTAGGGGTACTTCTTTCGTTTCCTGTTACTCCTGTTAATAGACAAGCCTAAACATAATTGTTTACACTTAATCTCTATACGGCGCCTATGGCATGGAATCCTTGACGCAAAATCAACCACAAGACGCTTGAATAATGTTATTTAAGTACGATATATTGAGAGAGAGAACATCCTTACGTTACTCAATTTCACCGATTGTCGCGTATCTTCCAAGGCAATATCTAAAAATTGCCTTCATATCACGATCAGACTTTACGAAGTAATGTCATATGGATGAGCTATTTAGGTGTGCAAGCATAAGACCGCGACCACACGATCTCAAAGTGGTAAGCAATAGCGCATTATTGCTGTCATTGATGAAGCACAACGCAAACAACAAAGGGTATAGTTACACCAATTAATAAAATTGAAATTATTTACAACTGATTTGCGCTTACATCATAAACATCCATAATATACTATGCGGATGCAGTCAGGTTGAGCTAATATCTGATTTCCTAGTGCCTAAGTGCCTTATATCATATTCCCATTCGCCGGGGAAATGTCAAAGTTCTTGAGTAGTGCTGGGTAAAGAGTGAGAGTTGTTGATGTTAATTCACCTTATCTTTGCAGTAGCTAAGCACATCCATTATCCCTAGTATGCATTGTCATGATATTTTTATTATTGTCGTTATATATTGCTTCACTGGAGAGCCACGTGGCTTGTAAATGTAGGCGTAGTAATGAAGCAAAGCTTGCTTCGTTAGCCAACAAGAAAACATATAATTTTAAGGGTCCGTGTATATTTTGCCTCTGTTTAAAACATTAGTGCGAGCGCCCCAATAGATGTGGGACCGTATTGAACTCGATCGTGCTGTGTAGTTTAAGCAACACAGTCATTGTTTTCCGTCGTCTATCAATAGCTTGTTATCATTTATCGTAGTTTATTGGTCTAAACTCTTACATTATTATCTCAGTTTCTAATGATTGTGCGATATATTATGAATGTTATTATATGTGGGTACGTCTGTTTAATGTATCTTCTTTTTTTAGCCATGCATCATTCTTGGTTGATAATACCTCCGTTCCCTTTTGGTCCTTTGGTGCAAATATTATTACGCAGACCCATAGAGCTCCACTGTCATATGATTGATGGCATCACCTGCTCCCTGTTAAACCAAGCCATAACAACTGCATGACTATTTAGTAGTTTGAAGTACGTAGATCGTGCAGAAAATGCCAAAATAATAACTCATCGTATCATAGGCACCATTAAGACAGCATCAACTTCTTCCTCTTTTACCCGGAGCAAGTAGTGAGCTATTCCAATAGCCGTATCTCCAGCGCAATTGATGGTGAGACACAATTTAGTCGCTATCACACATAAAATATCCTCCCTCAGTTCAACGCACCCACGCAATGGGCCTGAATATCGTCCAATGAGGATAGAGGATCTACAACCCATTGTGCAAGTGATGAATGCCATGCCTAATTTGCAAACAGCTCGCAACCAGTCATTGTACCATAAATGTGCGTAATAGTGTAAGCGTAAGCATGAATGCATGAATGAGCTACAAGACACAGTATCAGCTGCTGAAGCCCTTAGGTTCGCCTAGATATGGATGGGAAGAAGGCGATTTTATTAGGCAAAAATAACTTGTCTGATTTAAGAGGCATCGGAACAATTTGTACGTTCAATGTGCCTAAAGTAATTAGCAATGGTGGCTACATAATCGCAGTTTAATGCATCATCACCTAATTATTCAACATTATGTAAAGCAAAGGGGCATAATCGTCACAGAGCCTGACGGAGTGAGCGGAATAAATTGGTGCTGGTAGTCATTGTCACCCGTTGCTATCAAACACCCCATCTAACCTCACCGGCCAAGATATTAATCCTGGTAGCAGGTTTTTGGGCATGCCGACATGTGTTCTATATAATCAATTTTAATTATCACGCTTGTTTTCGCTCTTTTACCTCCCTCGGTAATGATAGTGACATTCAAACGAGTGCATGCGGCTTGTAACCGATTTCATGACAACTTTTTTTTTCTCTGTATAGAACAGCGCATGGAATTTACCATCACTTGAAAGACATAACCGCCAATGCCTGATTCAATAATTCCTTTGATGAGTTGGAGTATGAATGCGGTATTATTTTGGTCCTCTGGGTATTATCACTGCAATCAAACTTACCGCATATCATCATTCATTCGAGGCAAATCATTTTGAGATCGAAGAGCTGATAATAAGTGGATATTGAGGTTTTGTCAAGCACTCACATGCCTTGACATGAATGCATAATGGCACTATCATTCCTCTCTGTCGTAAACATGCATGCACTGTTCTGACACATATGTCGTCAGATGCTAAACCCGCGTATATCTTTATTTGCAAAAAAGCTAAAATACTTGCTGTATTCCTTGCGTATTGCCCGATCTAATTACCTGATTATCACCAGTTAAGTTAGTAAATTAACATCAATATATTATATCAAGATACCAGAAGAGAGGCTATTGGAACCACTGAATGAACGCACTTTTGTTGGTCAGAATTGGCATTTATTGTCAAAAATTATCACTGTCAATCTAAAGAAATTTTGCAGTTCTTGTAATGGTGTGAAGGTATAGCTGTATAACCGGTGTAGCTGTATTGCCAGTGTGTCTCGAATCAGATATCTTGCTCGATGCCTTTGTTAACAACTCGAACTAGGACCAATTATGCAACTGGTCTTGTCTATTTGAAATATTTGATACATAACAGCATTTATACTTCAGAATTCGAGCAAGTTGTTTTTGCTTGATTTCAGCCTGAATTGTTCATGCAAATGGCTGCAGCTAAATTATATGAGTGTTGTCCCTATTGTCCTACAGTTACACTACCGTAACCAGTAAGTGCCTTTACATGTAAACCAAAAGATTAATAACTCAATTACTGTTTGTTAGAAATCTACATAACTAGTAATGTGAATCACAAATACTTAGCTTGCAATAAGCCAAATTGTTTGCTAATGTTATTGATTAAAATATGCTATGTATATAATCAAACTATTGGTTGATTATAGGTTATCAGTGTGTGCAATACGCAATTTATTTCCAAGGCTACTTGCGACAAAAGAATTTTTTACCAAATATGCGCGAATAATTTTTGCAAGCCATCAGTGTATTACCGCTAATATTTAATGAATAAAGATGAGAATGCATACATAGTAGAATTGTATAGATGAGAATGCATACATAGTAAAAGAAAGCGTTTGTGAAAATATATGAAAAAGGGTTATCTACAATTGGTTCTTGGGGTTGTGTTTACGAGGGAAATTATTAACCTAATTATAACGAATTAAAATTGTAAAAGTCGTTAATAATGCCAATAATCCAAGTTTAATTATGCTTGATGTTTCCAATTTTGATGGACTTCAACAGCTCTCAACACCGACAAGGTGGGTTAGCATGTGAATTTTTTTTCTCGTAACAGATAACGTTGATGTATATTTGTCAACGTATTATTTGGTTATGTTCTGGAGCGAGGAATGGCCTGCCTGGTGTAACGCAGTTGAAGCAAAGGAGTCACTGACCTCTGACCCTTCAATAAAGGAGCTCCGTTGTATCTGCGTCACGTTGCGATGGCATCAACTATTGTATGAAAGTTAATGAGCCATAACCTGCAACACAAGAAGTATAGCTTTACATGCAATAGCATTATGCTGGGTAGGTTTCAGGCATTTCCTTTGACGCGGAGTATAACTGGATACATTTTGCTCTTCTAATTATTGGTCGGTCGGCTTGTGCTACTATCCCACAATTTTCATTGTAACACCGAGATGCAAATTGCCCTTCTCTCGATAAATTCGTTCCATTCACGGTTTTATTATTTCGATCTTTATTGCTTCACCAGCTGTATTGCTTCACTCAAGGTTGGGTTACATATATGAGTTTTGATTCCCAGTTTTACTGATTCATTTGTCACATTTCAACTATTTAAGAATCATTGTAAAATGTTTTACTGGGTCGACGCTGGTTAAATCCCCTGTTAAGCAGTTGTATATGTGTTTCATTCGTTCACCCGAGCATAAAAACTTTCTAAGGTAAAGACAACTTGGGCCACTGATAAATTGGAATTGCACCTAACGATATGTGTCTAAAGCTCTTCTTATGGTAAGTTTGACAGTTACTATGGTCAAGAAAAACAGGCGCCACGTTATAGGCATTGTTCCAGAAGCTTTGCTGCGGCATTGGCAATTATTAGCACCATATTACTGTGGCATCTACACATGTGCTGCAGTAGTAATTTTACATGACCAAAGGTGCTAATGTGACCACAGACGATCAATCACAATAAACACTACGACCAAGGACGACTGGGCGAAGAGAGCCAACTAACGGTAAACACGTCAGTGAGATGAAGTGGTACATCTGTGCTACATGCAAACTAGCATGTGGATGGATAAGTGGTTGATTGTACTTGATGCGTAGTACCACGCACAAGCGTACAAATAAGACCACGCAAGCGTCTTGCTGCATCATTAATAAAGCTTCAAACAAATAAGCGCGTTGAAAGTACTGACTTATATTGCCACTTTGCCAGGCCATGGTTACAAGTGCCATGACAAATTTAGACGATGCTATCGAACAATCAATCAAAACCGTTATATGATTGAATCATACGAAACTTCCGGAACCACACAAGAGGTAATTTGGGATGTAATGCGTACATGCGATACCAAATATCTGTTATAACGATGAACTAAAAACAATGGCATGGAAACGTAGTGCCAGAGTGTCGAGAAGCGAAAAACTAGGGGTGATAGGCAACGATTTAAGTGGAATGTGAATCTGCACTAAATGATCTGTATCATAGTACAACCACTGGCTCACAAGTACATGAGTAGATTTGCGATAGGAATTGGCAGATATTGTGGCTAAAAATTTGCACAGCAGGTGACAAATCAATAAAATCACAGTATATTTAGCATTACAATGTTTTGCAATTAGATCCGGTAAAATCAATCACCAATTGATCATGGCATTTGTCTAAAGTGTTGGTTGAGCAATTTCTACACAAAGCTGTTAGTGCATAAACTAATCCAAGTGTTTGCGTTTTGTTGTATTTAACCATTGAAGTTAATATTTATTAAGCAAAAATATGCTGATGGTTATATTGCATTACATGAACAGCTTTCAGCGGTTTGATATTCACGAGTAACGTTTTTGTTTTAGATGTGACATTATTTAACGATGAACATAATTGATGTTTACCGGAAATCGCTCTTGTATGTTGGATATCAGTCGTTAATTTTGGGATTACAATACAGCATCGATTTCTTTAACACCGCACTTGTTAAGTTGTCCACCTCTCCGCCAGCTATGACAGAGCAACGTAGCATTACGCCGGGCTCTTGCAAATGCCCAATGGTGTTGAATAGATTAGTATCAGTGTTACTGCATCACAAATATAGCAGGTGATGTGCATTTGGCAGCTTAATCATATTGTAACTAAGAATTCTTTATAATTGCCTCTTGACTAGTTGTTAATGAGTGAATATAGCCCAACGCCAGCTCGTGAAGTTCATGATTCATGTTTCTAGGACACAGGTTCAGACACACATTGGATGGTATTTCTGTTATATTGATAGTATCTCAGTAAAGATCGTACTAATTTTGTTGTGTACAGTACATCTTCATAAATAAGAATACATTATTCATACCACTCGGCCAAAAATGTAAATGGTAAGCCTTTGTCCCCTCTTTTGATGATATGTCGATTGGCACCATTTTAGGATGCTGGCTAGTCCGGTACATAGTTTTTTGTCTAGACGACTCAAGTTTGAATTGTCACAAATAATTGAAGAATGCTGATGGCCAAGTTTCCCTTATGGTTGCATATATACTTCATTATCCAGGTCTCTGTCATAAACACCACAGTAATTGCAATGTCTGCATTATGTTGCAATGTAGGTGCTAAAAAAACCCCTATTTGGGCTCATTTATTCAATTTGAAATTTGTATGATCCTGTTTTGCTGTAGTTAGATTCATGACTTCATCATTGTCGCTTTGAGCAGCATCAATTTGTGCTTAGGTAACGGGATTTTCGTACCATTTGCGTGCGGTAAGATAGGGGTTGCAGCTTGTCGTTGTAATAAGATGATTGGTATAAGTATAAGCAATCTTTGACACTGATCACCTCTTTGCTGGTTTATTTGAATGAATGAAACACGCTTACGCGCAAAAGTGAAGTTAATGTGCTGGGTATGCCACTTGATGGAGCTTCTGACTCTTAAAAGTTATTTGAATCAACGTCACTTACCTAGTTCATATTGTGTATGATACTTTCACAACGGTCTGGAAAACCCTTCACAATTTGCCCATTGGTCATTGTTCGTTGTCAGAGAACAATGCAACGAGGTAAATATGAATAATTAACCAGGTTGAATTTGCAACATGGGCGGACGCTATTGCTTTACCTAGTAAAATAAGTCATTTTCAGCGCCCAATTAAACCATCTTTTTCCTGCAGTAATTGCACTTATTCAACAGATATATACGGGGGAAATTGAGCAAAGTACACAAGTAAAATGTATCTTTATGCGCTGAGTCTCTTTGCGGACTGCATTGCAGCCACACGTATCATCAAGATTTTGTAAGAATGTTCATAGATCTAACGAGCCTCAGTAATTGTTCTGTCGCCTTTTGGAAAGGTGTAACATTCTCATTTGAAAAGCACACTGTTTCCAAATCGCATATGCATAATTAAATGTCTGTTTTCTTTGATGAAGCAGCTTGCATGAATAATTGTAGCCGCAGGTGTATTTTACGTGTCATGCGCTCCAGTACAGTAAATGTTGATGGTAATATGACATTTGACGAACAGATGTATGCGGCTTTATTCTCATTGCTGTTAAGCCGAAGTGAATGGATATTGACGGAATACGGTTTACACTTGTTGCCTTCCACTTGTTTTTGTTGCAAATCCTTTACAATATGCCGGCACAATTATAAATCCAATGTTCACATCTACTGAATAGCATTTTGCTCTGTAGCTGCGGACTTCTCGTTTTTCAAAAGGTTCATTAAATATTAAGTATTAGTCAAATTAATGACGTGAATCGCATTCTGGCTATAAAACTGACTTTAACCCGTGCCATGAGTGTTAAAAATTACAATATACCATATTAACTGAGATTATAACGATTACATATATATTCCATATATGTCACTGCGAGGGTGATAAAAGGGCAAAAGTTAATAGTATTGTAAACCATAAATACTCATCATCGTAGTAGAGTGTATGTATCATTAGAATAATAACATTCCATGCGAGACTGATGCTTGATTGGTCTGAAAGAATTCTAATAAAGTAGCAAATATACTCTAATAAAGCAATCACTGTATATTCATAGGTCGTAACTAACTAAGCCAGAGTACGTTGATGGCTAAACATGTCAGCGAATCTTACAGGAAGCATATAACAAAATTGGCATTTAATATTGAACCATTTATGAGCGTGCGTGTGAATGAGCGACGTGGCACATGAAGCAGCTGCATAGTTAAGCAAAAGTGAGGCAAAAATAATGTCAGGTGTTTGAGGAATTGGGAAATTGTATAGATTGTCATTGTAATTGAGGATGATTGCTACATAATCATGGTCAATTGGCCAACATTATGTAAAAAAACATCGCATCCATATGAGTGAAATATACCGGCATTGGTATCCTCGGTCACACTACGCTATCACACAAGGCACCTTACTGTATTGAACAAAACCTAAACCTTTACTGCTGGTGCTTGTACACGACGACACATGACGAATTAATTAAATTATCATGTCAATTGTCGCCCTGCGCTTCAGTAGTAATCGTGACATACCAAAGAGAGGATACGGATGAACATTTATGTAATGACAACTATCCATTCCCTTGTGTAGTGCAGTGCATCCAATGTAAGTATAACTTGCTAGAGAAACATCAAAAACTTACGTCGCCTGTGAGTGCGTTGGGATAAAATGCTTTCAGAGGCAGTGGCTTTAGAGGATTTATGCATATGTCACCTCTGGCAGTTTCGGTATGAATCAAAACGGTATATCCTTAATTGAGATCAGATCGTAGCAACTGTCAATCCACCGCGGAATTCCTGGATGCCACTTCGCGGATATTGGATGTATTATAACGAAGGTTGCGGTAGAGGTATTAATACAGCTTTATTAAGTTCTGCCAAATGTGCAAATCCAACGAAGAAAAGCCAATTTGCTCACGATCTATTGGTTGGGGTTATGAGGAAGCAGACTTTGCGTCCAATTTATTAGTAGCGAAGAAATGAAGAAATGAAGTAGATTCTAGATTCGTGCCAGCATCAAATTAACAGCCTACGTAAGCGATATAACTTTCATCTGCTGATGGAAGTCGGCAAACAGCATCACTTTATTCATTGTATAACCTCCAAGGATGCCGAGACTAAAGGTTGAGGTTGAAAACGTTATTACTTTGACCTTCTGAGATACTTTGTTGCAACAATCCAAACCGCATAACATCGTTATATTGAGGAACATCACGTTGAGTTGAAAGAACTGGTAAAGCGCGGTTATTAAGCCAGTTTTCTTGTGCCTTCTCACGCCTTGGCATTAACGCAATAATGCGCTACCATTAATCATGGTCGTAGATATACGTGAACTATATTGACACTGGACAAAAATGCACCGCCATTATCTGGTTTGCTTAACCCACGTAGATCTTCGGTAGCCATTATCTAAATATCGTGCAGTATGTATGCGAGTTGCCTGTCATCGGCACCATAGCGTAGAATTACCATATCTCGAAGGGATTGTTTCTAATTTGGGTATGTTGTCACATGTTGACTTAGCGTTGATTTACCAGTTCAGAAACTAGAACAAAAAACATAAGCAATATTTAAATAAGAAATATGATCAATATACATAGAGAGCAACATGCAATGACGCAGCTTTTGACGGGCGAGCGATATTGGTGTCGCAAATAAATCAAAATGGATCGGAACAGAGAAAATATAAAAATGCCCGATTGCAAACAGTGCTTATAAACATTCTAAAAATATTCTTACAACAAACAATAAATTTTGTTCACAGTTTACTGTGACTTAACAATTTTCAAAATGTCGCAGTCATTCAGATGTTCCCCAGATATAACTCCGAATCACGTGATTATTATAACAAATTACGCTTGTAAATAAATATAAGTTACTTAATTAACTTGGAATCGCGACTGTTTTCAAGAAGTCTTAAAGTACATTGATGAAGCACCATGTTCTGGCCCATGTATTGTGATAACATAAATGTTGGAATATATCAAACTTGTAGGGTTTATTAAAACGCATTTATAAATCTGTTTGTATTTGTAGACGTCACAATAAACCGAAAAAATAGGAATAGTTCAAGGCTTAGAAGGCTAGTTTTAATGCGTGGAAGCTGCCCAGATCCAATTTTCAGAGCTGATCATTCATTCCTATTTCTAAGACACGGGCTTAGAAACACATGATATGGTATCGACAATAAAATGCTAGCGGCACAGCGTAATAAGACTTGCAATCATAAGTAATAGCCATTCCGTTCTAGATTTAGTTGTGAACAATGCAACTTTGTATTTCATCAATAAGAATAAACCAGTAAAGAAATGTTGCTCATAATATTATGTTAACTTTGTCCAGTATATATGTTAAGCTTTTAACCCATTGATTATATAATAGGTTAACTGGGGTCATTTAAGGATGCAAGGTTTGTGCCACGAATAATTGACTAATGCTGATGACAATGTTTCCCTATGGTTGAAGGTATGGTTAGCTTATAACTTCATATTCTTGGTCGTCTTACTTACAACAGTAGTTACAACGTCTTCTCTATATTACAATGTATATGCTAAGGTATTACTAATTAGGGATTATCTATTTAAGTAGCGGGATTATGGAATGTTATATGATACATTACCTTAGTTAATATACATCATTTATGGACGATACCTTTAATTATATGTAGGATGACTGGTATGGATAAGCAAGGTTTGGCACCGATCACATATGAGGTGGCATATTTTAGGTACTGAGAAACATCAACTTTGAAATGAATGTAACATGATAAGTCTGCCAAAGGATGGGGGTCTTCAAATGCCATTTTATTCAACGTCACCATTACAGCTCAGAGCTATATCGGTTAGGTTATGTGGCAATCCTTCACAATACGCCTTTTACAAACATAATTAATCATTAGTGCAAATGTGCCTTGGTCGGGTTTAATTAGTTTATGCATATAAGAAGAAAGTAACGTTAAACCAATAATTCTCATAAATATAAAGTGCATCTTCGACCAGAACACATACGCAGGAGGCAATCACCTGGACTTGATATCATACCTTTGTAGCTCGTTATGTTGTATGTATGCCGCACACCCAGTTTGGGCCATTGGAAACTACTTTAACAATTATTATATGCTTCCCAATTGTTACCTTTACGTATTATATTTTGCGAGTCCATAAGTCATATGACTGCCGATCTTATTTAGTGAATACGCGGCATTGAAGCAATGAGAAAACACCTGAAGCAACTACTACCGTCATGCGTCCAACCTGATACAACCAATGTTAGCAGTATCCGATCCAATAGACACAACTGATCAAATAGTCCATTATAAATCTTCAATGATCCACTATACATTCTCATTTGATAGAAATAATTTTTAATCAAAACGGCAAAAATGGCAGCATTGGCAGATGATTCTTGCACCTCATTTAGTTATAATGTGGTCAGTTAACTTAATAATAAGCCTTGCCGTGTTTTTAGTTGAAGTAATGCTTCAACAAATTAATTTGAAGTGAATCTTCTTAGTTCCATCTAATGTAACGCAAAGCCGGACGTGTACTTCCGTTGAACTGAGAGCCAGAATCAGTCATTATGTTAGATTGGACCTCATTATTAGATGTGTTACATTTGCGATACAACGCCTTTTCATCAACTGCACTGTTTTCATAGCGCTATGAAGTTGCGAATATGGTGCACAATACTTCTTGTTCGCCTGCCATAACAAATGTTCGTGCAATCATCGAGCTAAAGGCTTAATCATATGCCCATTTCACTGTCGTAGAACAAAGCACGATAAAATATTTGGTTAGATAGACAGCAACATATAAGCAAGGCATAGTTGCAGTAAACCTTTTCCCTGCCCATAATAACAAAATAATAGATATTCGTTGTAGTGACAATAATGCGGGTTTTTTGATCCGCCATACTTTGCAATATTTTGGGATGTGTATACGGATAATTGAAGCACCAGGCCCATATTTGATAAATGCAAAATATCTCAAGATATTTGCATTAATCTGAATTATTCTGCAAATAACATTAATCCGCCCGAATATACCAATCATTGGGTTATAAGTTTCTCTTTGAACCCCTTTCCTTGGCCATTTTGCTGCTGTAATTACCGTCAGATATCCATTTGTTACTAAGATGTACTACAATCCAACACAGGAGCGATGTTTGTCTGGCGTAAGTTATTACTCTTACTTTGTTGAATCTCAGTGTGTTAATACCAATCAAGAATTCCAATAAGCATACTAACCAGAGAAACTAAACTAGCCATAACAATTGTTGTTGCAATGTTGATTTCATAATAAGCTTCTTTTCAAAATAGCCCGATTAAGCAAAGCCTTTTGCCGAAACAAAATAGTATATTGTGTTTGATCTATCCCTTTAATACAGTGAAGCAGTGTTATTAGTCACAGGAATCATTTGGTAGCGCAATTTCATGGTCGTCAAATAGGACAGCACATGCTGTCTGTCAATATGGTTAATCTTTGTGATTGCCCATTGCCATAGGATCTTCTGAATCCACACAAAGCTCTTTCATCTTGAAACATGATTTAGTGGTACACAAATAGACACAAGCGAGCGCAGGTCTTTGCTTTTCAGGTTATAGATAGTTACATCAGCAAGTCAATATGACACATGCTCATTAATATCTATAAAAAAATAATGATTAGAAGGCATCTTATTTTCCAACGCAGGCCTTTGACTTTGGAACTGCAAACTCACCTACGAACGTAGATTTTATCCTCAACTTGTGTTTCATTTACTTTTGTCCATACAACGGATTCATTGGCTTTGGCGTAGATTTCCTGCTGTCATCAAATCGTCCAAGTTAAAAATGCTACCCCGTTGGTCATGTGATACAAGATCAACACAGTTAACGTTGGCGCAGCTAATATTATAGACTGCAGGGTTAATTCAATCGGCTGCGGATATCTCACGAGTCAGTTTGTTAGTTTAATGACCCATGACCTTGATCAAGTCGGTCAAGGTCTGTAATCACAACAACACACTGATAATCAGGACATTACAACTGGTGAATCATCCAGTTGCTGATGTCTTCCATTGTGCAATGAGGGTGGGCAAATCTAGGTCATAAATATGTATTTACCACTGGGTCGGTGTTAAATATCTTAATTGTCCTTCTTTCATACCTGTTTGTGTTATATCATCGACGTAAGAAGCGAAGTCGGTCGACCTCGTGCAAAAAGTCGGACACGATTGTTTAATAAGTGCAAAGTAAATGATTCGACTATTGACTATCGCATCATTAGCCTCAGTAGAGCACGGCTGTTACAAATTACTGACGCTTTTCCATTTGAATTTTCGATATTATTGCTGTCACGAGATGGTAACTTCATCTAACATAGCCTCGAAGCATCTATGGGGGCTTCATTCGTTTGAAGTACTTTAAGGCTGATCGTGGTATGCGGCGTGACCCACCGGATCAACCGTGGTTCTTGTCTGTATACGAATAACACCACCAACGACGGATACGATCACAGAGCAACGTAGCATTACGCCGGGCTCTTGCAAATGCCCGATGATGTTGAATAGATTAGTATCAGTGCTACTGCATCACAAATATAGCAAGTGATGTGCATTTTGCAGCTTAATCATATCGTAACTGAGAATTCTTTATAATTGCCTCTTGACTAGTTGTTAATGAGTGAATATAGCCCAACGCCAGCTCGTGAAGTTCATGATTCATGTTTCTAGGACAGGTTCAGACACACATTGGATGGTATTTCTGGTATATTGATAGTATCTCAGTAAAGATCGTACTAAGTTTGTTGCGAACAGTACATCTTCATAAATAAGAATCCAATAACAAAGATACATTATTCATACCACTCGGCCAAAAATGTAAATGGTAAGCCTTTGTCCCCTCTTTTGATGATATGTCGATTGGCACCATTTTAGGATGCTGGCTAGTCCGGTACATAGTTTTTTGTCTAGACGACTCAAGTTTGAATTGTCACAAATAATTGACGAATGCTGATGACCAAGTTTCCTCATGGTTGCATATATACTTCATTATCTAGATCTCTGTCATAAACACCACAGTAATTGCAATGTCTGCATTATGTTGCAATGTAGGTGCCAAAAAAACATCTATTTGGGCTCATTTATTCAATTTGAAATTTGCTTGATCCTGTTTTGCTGTAGTTAGATTCATGACTCCATCATTGTCGCTTTGAGCAGCATCAATTTGTGCTTAGATAACGGGATTTTCGTACCATTTGCGTGCGGTAAGATTGGGGTTGCAGCTTGTCGTTGTAATAAGATGATTGGTATATGTGTTAGCAATCTTTGACACTGATCACCTCTTTGCTGGTTTATTACAATAAATGAAACACGCTTACGCGCAAAAGTGAACTTAATGTGCTAAGTATGCCACTTGATGGAGCTTCTGACTCTTAAAAGTTATTTGAATCAACGTCACTTACCTAGTTCATATTGTGGTATGATACTTTCACAACGGTCTGGAAAACCCTTCACAATTTGCCCTTTCAAGACAATTATTATGACTTGGTCCGGTTTAACAATTCTACGGACATCATAATAAAGTAAACCTCAATGCAACACTTTTCATAATCATCAAGTGCATTCTCGACCAGAAAACAAGGAATCATCTGCACTTTTATCGCATTTTGTTTCACGTTTGTCTTACACTCGGCTTATTCTTCGATTGAAAAGCCAATATCATACGGTATTTATACTTTGAGTTTAATATATTGCAACGTGCAGAGTGATAAAGCCATAATCTCTAAAACCAAACTAGCATTCATTTAATGCCCTTTGGTCATTTTTCGTTGTCAGAGAACAATGCAACGAGATAAATATGAATAATTAACCAGGTTGAATTTGCAACATGGGCGGACGCTATTGCTTCACTCAGTAAAATAAGTCATTTTCAGCGCCCAATTAAACCATCTTTTTCCTGCAGTAATTGCACTTATTCCACAGATATATACGGGGGAAATTGAGCAAAGTACACAATTAAAATGTACCTTCATGCGCTGAGTCTCGTTGCGGACTGCATTGCAGCCACACGTATCAGCAAGATTTTGTAAGAATGTTCATAGATCTAACGAGCCTCAGTAATTGTTCTGTCGCCTTTTAGAAAGGTGTAACCATCTCATTTGAAAAGCACACTGTTTCCAAATCGCATATGAATAATTAAAAGTCTATTTTCTTGATGAAGCAGCTTGTGTGAATAATTCTAGCCGCAGGTGTATTTTGCGTGTCATGCGCTCCAGTACAGTAAATGTTGATGGTAATATGACATTTGACGAACAGATATATGCGGCTTTATTCTCATTGCTGTTAAGCCGAAGTAAATGGATATTGACGGAATACGGTTTACACTTGTTGCCTTCCACTTGTTTTTTTGCAAATCCTTTACAATATGCCGGCACAATTATAAATACAATGTTCACATCTACTGAACAGCATGTTGCTCTGTAGCTGCGGACTTCTTGTTTTTCAAAAGGTTAATTAAATATAAAGTATTAGTCAAATTAATGACGTGAATCGCATTCTGGCTATAAAACTGACTTTAACCCGTGCCATGAGTGTTCAAAATAACAATATACCATATTAACTGAGATTATAACGATTACATATATATTCCGTATATGTCACTGCAAGGGTGATAAAAGGGCAGAATTTAATAGTATTGTAAACCATAAATACTCATCATCGTAGTAGAGTGTATGTATCATTAGAATAATAACATTCCATGCGAGACTGACGCTTGCTTGGTCTGAATGAATTCTAATAAAGTAGCAAATATACTCTAATAAAGCAATCACTGTATATTCATAGGTCGTAACTAACTTAGCCAGGGTACGTTGATGGCTAAACATGTCAGCGAATCTTACAGGAAGCACATAACAAAATTGGCATTTAATATTGAACCATAAATGAGCGTGCGTGTGAATGAGCGACGTGGCACATGAAGCAGCTGCATAGTTAAGCAAAAGTGAGGCAAAAATAATGTCAGGTGTTTGGGAAATTGGGAAATTGTAAAGATTGTCTTTGTAATTGAGGATGATTGCTACATAATCATGGTCAATTGGCCAACATTATGTAAAACAACATCGCATGCATATGAGTGAAATATACCGGCATTGGTATCCTCGGTCACACTACGCTATCACACAAAGCACCGTACTGTATTGAACGAAGCCTAAACCTTTACTGCTGGTGCTTGTACACGACGACACATGACGAATTAATTAACTTATCATGTCAATTGTCGCCCTGCGCTTCAATCAGTAGTAATCGTGACATACCAAAGAGGGGATACGGATGAACATTTATGTAATGACAACTATCCATTCCCTTGTGTAGTACAGTGCATCCAATGTAAGTATAACTTGTTAGAGAAACATCAAAAACTTACGTCGCCTGTGAGTGCGTTGGGATAAAATGCTTTCAGAGGCAGTGGCTTTAGAGGATTTATGCATATGTCACCTCTGGCAGTTTCGGTATGAATCAAATCGGTATATCCTTTATTGAGATCAGATCGTATCAACTGTCAATCCGCCGCGGAATTCCTGGATGCCACTTCGCGGATATTGGATGTATTATAACGAAGGTTGCGGAAGAGGTGTTAATACAGCTTTATTAAGTTCTGCCAAATGTGCAAATCCAACGAAGAAAAGCCAATTTGCTCACGATCTATTGGTTGGGGTTATGAGGAAGCAGACTTTGCGTACAAATTATTAGTAGCGACAGCGCTAATACATCATGATTCCTGAAGAAATGAAGTAGATTCTAGATTCGTGCCAGCATCAAATGGCTGATTAACAGCCTACGTAAGCGATATAACTTTCATCTGCTGAAGGAAGTCCGCAAACAGCACCACTTTATTCATTGTATAACCTCCATGGATGCCGAGACTAATGGTTGAGGTTGAAAACGTTATTACTTTGACCTTCTGAGATACTTTGTTGCAACAATCCAAACCGCATAACATCGTTATATTGAGGAACATCACGTTGAGTTGAAAGAACTGGTAAAGCGCGGTTATTAAGCCAGTTTTTTAGCGCCTTCTCACGCCTTGGCATTAACGCAATAATGCGCTACAATTAATCTTTGTCGTAAATATACGTGAACTATATTGACACTGGACAAAAATGCACCGCCATTATCTGGTTTGCTTAACCCACGTAGATCTTCGGTAGCCATTATCTAAATATCGTGCAGTATGTATGCGAGTTACCTGTCATCGGCATTTTAGCGTAGAATTACCATATCTCGAAGGGATTGTTTCTAATTTTGTTATGTTGTCACATGTTGACTTAGCGTTGATTTAGCAGTTCAGAAACTAGAACAAAAAACATAAGCAATATTTAAATAAGAAATATGATCAATATACATAGAGAGCAACATGCAATGACGCAGCTTTTGACGGGCGAGCGATATTGGTGTCGCTAATAAATCAAAATGGATCGGAACAGAGAAAATAACAAAATGCCCGCTTGCAAACAGTGCTTATAAACATTCTAAAAATATTCTTACAACAAACAATAAATTCTGTTCACAGTTTACTGTGACTTAACAATTTTCAAAATGTCGCAGTCAATCAGATGTTCCCCAGATATAACTCCGAATCACGTGATGATTATAACAAATAACGCTTGTAAATAAATATAAGTTACTTAATTAACTTGTAATCGCGACTGTTTTCAAGAAGTCCTAAAGTACATTGATGAAGCACCATGTTCTGGCCCATGTATTGCAATAACATAAATGTCGGAATATATCAAACTTGTAGGGTTTATTAAAACGCATTTATAAATCTGTTTGTATTTGTGGACGTCACAATAAACCGAAAAAATAGATATATTTGAAGGCTTAGAAGGCTAGTTTTAATGCGTGGAAGCTGCTCAGATCCAATTTTCAGAGCTGATCATTCATTCCTATTTCTAAGACACGGGCTTAGAAACACATAATATGGTATCGACAATAAAATGCTAGCGCCACAGCGTAATGAGACTTGCAATCATAAGTAATAGGCATTCCGTTCTAGATTTAGTTGTGAACAATGCAACTTTGTATTTCATCAATAAGAATTGATAAGAATTGACCCATTGATTATATAATAGGTTAACTGGGGTCATTTAAGGATGCAAGTCTTGTGCCACGAATAATTGACTAATGTTGATGACAATGTTTCCCTATGGTTGAAGGTATGGTTAGCTTATAACTTCATATTCTTGGTCGTCTTACGTACAACAGTAATTACAACGTCTTCTCTATATTACAATGTATATGCTAAGGTATTACTAATTAGGGATTATCTATTTAAGTAGCGGGATTATGGAATGTTATATGATACATAACCTCAGTTAATATACCTTTAATTATATGTAGGATGACTGGTATGCATAAGCAAGGTTTGGCACCGATCACATATGAGGTGGCATATTTGAGGTGCGGAGAAACATCAACTTTGAAATGAATGTAACAGGATAAGTCTGCCAAAGGATGGGGGTCTTCAAATGCCATTTTATTCAACGTCACCATTACAGCTCAGAGCTATATCGGTTAGGTTATGTGGCAATCCTTCACAATACGCCTTTTACAAACATAATTAATCATTAGTGCAAATGTGCCTTGGTCGGGTTTAATTAGTTTATGCATATAAGAAGAAAGTAACGTTAAACCAATAATTCTCATAATTATAAGTGCATCTTGGACCAGAACACATTGCTTCCCAATTGTAACCGTTACGTATTATATTTTGCGAGTCCATAAGTCATAAGACTGCAGATCTTATTTAGAGAATACGAGGCATTGGAGCAATGAGAAAACACCTGAAGCAACTACTGCCGTCATGCGTCCAACCTGATGCAACCAATGTTAGCAGTATCCGATCCAATAGACACAACTGATCAAATAGTCCATTATAAATTGTCAATGATCCACTATACATTCTCATTTCATAGAAATAATTTTCAATCAAAACGCAAAAATGGCAGCATTGGCAGATGATTATAATGTGGTCAGTTAACTTAATAATAAGCCTTGCCGTGTTTTTAGTTGAAGTAATGCTGCAACAAATTAATTTGAAGTGAATCTTCTTAGTTCCATCTAATGTAACGCAAAGCCGGACGTGTACTTCCGTAGAACTGAGAGCCAGAATCAGTCATTACGTACAAGGTTACGATTGTTTAATAAGTGCAGAGTAAATGATTCGACTATTGACTATCGCATCATTAGCCTCAGTAGAGTAAGACTGTTACAAATTACTGACGCTTTTCCATTTGAATTTTCGATATTATTGCTGTCACGAGATGGTAACTTCATCTAACATAGCCTCGAAGCATCTATGGGGGCTTCATTCGTTTGAAGTACTTTAAGGCTGATCGTGGTATACGGCGTGACCCACCGGATCAACCGTGGTTCTTGTCTCTATACAATTAACACCGCCAACGACGGATACGACGGAGGAATAGCGTATATTGGCTAAGTATTCCCAATGTGAGCCTTCGTAAATATTAAATATATTGCCTCATGGTTTAATCAAATGTGTGACATAGGACTGAGAATGAGATGATGTTCCATAATAATAACCTTGGCTTTATTGTTTGCGGTTTGAATACACAAATCATTGAATGGAGGATTGCTCGTGGACCATCCTCTTCATAACAGCACCCACTACACTCATTGTCGGTAAGTGAAGCAGAAGTGCAATTAAGACATTCATCACGGCCATGCACTTTAATGCTATATCTCCCCTCCTGATTCACATCATGCAACGACAATCAAAATTCCCGGGCAATGACTGATTGAAACTTTCGAAATAGGTTTTGTCTCATTCATTATGCATCTCACAGCACTCATCTTTTTTGAAGAGTGAAATTCATCGGTGTACTATATTAATGGACAGCGCTTAATATTAGATATTGCACGCCATTAAACTAATGATTTCCATCAATGTTTGTTTAATAGGCATTAATATAAGTTCGACGTATAACGTGGATTAGAATAAACGTGGAAGCGGCTGGGAATACCTGCTTGACTGCCGTACCTCCATCCACCATAATGTGCATTTGGGTCAATCCAACAGATCCGGTCATAAAATGTTCAGTACAGAAGGTGACCGCAGTGACCGTCGTTAATATCCTGCTGCACGGCGCTCAGCACATTCCTTCGCTTAATGTAAAGCAAATCATCGTTGATGACAGCTTAAGCTTTATGCTTCTCTGACTACGCATAGAGGCTAAATGTTGGGTCATCTATTGGCTGCAAAGCGTGTATTTCAATAGTCACAATCATTTGTAATAAACCCAAAGTAAAATACTACTTGTACCTGTGAAAATGTGATGTAATGTCGTTCTATTAATGACTGCTCGTCGTCTTGAAATTGCCTAATGGATGCATTTGGACGCTGGTTTCCAGGATGGTAGATAATCAGGTTGCAGTGCTGAAACAGGTAACGCAAAGATGAATGATTCTGCGAACTTGCCTTCGTAACAAGGAGCACTGGGGTTGAGCAAATGCTGCTTAGTCGTTTCGCTTAACCATTTCTTATTATTATTGTGATATACCCCGAATGAACAATGATACACGGTTTGATTTTCCAGATGGTGAAAATAAAACCGGATTGTTACTCTGCATTGCTAACAGAATATTCCGTTGTGTAGTGTTCATAAGTGTCAGAAATAAAACATTATGTCATTGCGATTGGCAGATATTTGGTTAATAACTTAACACATGAAATGTTAGATAAAAAGTTGATAGAATATGTGAGAGAGCGGGACACGCAAGCCGGTTGTAATGGAATATTCAATCCTCGCTAGATGTGGTGCCTCATAATTATATCGGTATTCAACATTGCGTTGCTGTTGGTCACAGTTTTTGTATTCGACTGGTTCCAACCCACACAACTATTGAACGTCTTTTCCATGGTCATTACAATACAGGTCCTGCGATTTAAGTAAATCTTTTGATGGCATCTAGATAATTTACCCATAGGTATATCTCGCAAACTCGACAGAATGATGGTCCAATAAATGTGTCAAAGCAATACAGTAAGGAATTTAAACGTAGTCAAGTAATCCAGCAAGTCATGTGGTTGTTAGTGTTCGAGCTCATCTTCATTTGAGAAAGTATACACAACCCGCGTCACAAGCAGCGAATGCCAGGACCACACTCGGACTGTCCCAATTAGTTAAACTGCACGTAACAAACAATTCATTAATGTGGCAGCCTGGATTATGCAGGTTGTATGAGGTCAGAAATCTTCGGGCATAAGAGAAATTGGGGTAGTTAGCCTAACGTGATGGAAAACGTTTGCCACGCTTGTTAGTTGCATCATCTGTTAATGGTTCATTAGCATATTACACAACTTAGCCCGGTGTGTGAGTGGATATTAGATTGAAATGAATTCATACGGGTATTGACTATTCCTGGTCACGCCCCACCGTCACATACCCATCTACTTCTGTCAACAGATGAATTCATCTTCATGACTGGCATTTGTTGTCAAGCTGTGGTATGTTGCGCATAATGTGCTCGGTCTTATTAATACCATTATCGCGTCGATTTGCTCTCTGCTCCTCCCTAAGTAGTAACCCTGACACAAATGAGAGTTACAGCTATTATTTCGTTGGATAGCGCAAGGAAGAAACACATTTCATAATACAAGTAAATAATTGAGCATTCATTTTTGAGGATTGATCGAGGATATTGACACCGTTGGCGGTGGAATTATCAAATCGTTAAATGTTAGCGATTCTTGAATTGGAGCCTCAATAAATGATCACAAAATTAGCGCAGGATTTGCCATGGATCTTAATTTCATTTCCCCTGCGTAATCTCCGTGGTTATTGGATGCATTAAATGGATGGCCGAGAGACATTGGATAAGGTCGAACGTGGAAGCACTGGGGGACGTCAGTCAAGTTCTGTCTAATGCGTGATTCCGATGCAAAAACGCTCTCGATTTCAGCTAATTTCGGGGCCAATCATTAATAGCTAAATAGTTTGGATCCAATTGTGGATAGCAATAACAAAGACATGCACCATAATTTAGAATGTACGCTTGTGGATCATTAAATAATAACCCACTATCGCCTAATAATTGTGCCAGTTAAATCGGCGCCTTTTGAGCAATAATCAACGTTCCAGCGTAGCCCTAGGCGTACGAAACTTTAACTTTGTGCCATTGCAGCACAAATGAACGGAATCGGAGTTGGTTAATATTACGTAACGTCATGTGCAGTGTTCTGTGCAGAAGCGTATACAATCCACGGTGCGATATTATTATGTATTCCTGTAATATCTATTGATGGTGGAATATATGCCCACATACGAACCTTTTATCTAAATACAGTAATGCAACTAACGGCACTGGCTCACCTGGTCATCACATCTGTCTTAGAGCAGATCGGCCTCATGCATTCTCTCCCTCTTCCTCAACTCCTTACCCCGAAAAAAGACAAATGTTCAAACAGAACAAAGATGGACAAGGCAGACACATATCAGTTCTTGCGATATGAGACTTCGAACTACCTCCAATTATTAGTTAACATGTCGCTGCTGCTATCTGCTGTGCCATATAGAAAGGTTACTGAACGCCATTCTAATAGTATTTGTTCCGTCCACTGCTAATATATATCGTGCAATCTCCGTGTTACCACACACCTCAAATCTTTCGATTAATATCTGACTTACTCCACAGCTTATTGGCGTCGTGTAATCACCGTGTTACTCCACAGCTAATATCTGTCGCATAATCACTGCTTTACTCAACAGCTTATATCTGTCGTGCAATCACCGTTTTAATCTACAGCTAATATTTGCCGAGAAGCATTTTGCGTGTAGTCATCGTGTTACTCCACAGATAATATTCATTTGGCGCAAGGTTTCATTATAAAACCTAACAGACGGTGAATATATGGGTTTCTTGATTATTGCAGTGGCAAATGTTAGCTTTCACTGTCAATCTGAACATCGACTGCACCCTTGGTTTTAATTATTGTCATTATGCAATATCGTGCTAAAGCCCGATATTATTCAAAAGGATAAAAATCTACAATGACTGAGTCAGTTGCATCAGGGCATAGCTTCTTCGCAATCCTCGAATATTATTCAACAACTTATCCGTCGAAGTTTTGCTATAACGAAATAACCTTTTGTTGTTTTGTTCAGGATAGGTAGAGTACATCGTCAAGCATGTTAGAACCTGATGATCCAATTAAGTCAGCGCAATTCAAGTTACCGATCTACACCATGCAATACTCTATGCAAAGACGAATACCAATAGCTGCATTACGACACGAACCATGACATTAAGGAAAGAAGCACCAGTGATATCAAACACTTATCCAACAATACTGTGGTTTATCCACGAACCAACACACAATAAATCGTAATAAAATGATGGTTTACTTTTGATATAAATTATTATCTAGACACATGGCCTTCTGGGTGGGGGAGAGGGGGTATATGCATTTAACTATTCGGGAGATCTATCAGGTATTATTGTTGCCCCCTGGGAAATCATACCGCAAGCCGAGGTCATCAAGCAGATTTTGTTCATCGATGCTCTCTCGGAAGATCGTTTGATTATTAATCTCTGCTATAAACAGTGTCAATTGTTTTACACTGTAACCCAATTCACTATCGTCCTGCGGTAACGCACTAAACACTTGCAGATCTTCAAGAATCATACGGTAGTGATTAATAAGTGAAATATGATGGACCATTATTAAATCATAACAGCATAGTGAATTGAGAAAGTGCGTATGCGTCTTCCACTGGAAACAAGTGTGAAAAATTAAATGCATTGACGTCGTGCTCAAACCTGCACCTGAACGAGTCCATGAAACAATCATTTAACGGGCCTTTTGGTCGCATGGTGACCGGGTAACATTTACAACTCAAGATAAAATAACAGGAAATAACCACATTTCTAGATCTAACGACAGGTTATTTTAAGCTACGTCTGTCCGCTTGTTTCTCAGCATCATATCAAAGAGTTTATAACTACGCTACGAGGGCTCACTTCGAGTGACTCGCTTCCCTAATTGTAATACACTGCAATCGTAACGTGACACATTCGTGACACAAACAAAAGCACATGCAAAGACTGGGCTGACGTCACTGCGATTGATGATCCTTTCCGCTGCTAAAACATGTGGCACAATATGCTTAAACATAGCAAAAATAGCAAGTACACGATTTGATAAATGTCAACTTAATACATTACCCGGTCTGGGGTATACCTATCAAAAACAGTTCCCCCCTCACAGCGTCCGCGCTGCTTACGATTCTCGACCTTTCATGGCCGCACTGATGTTGGCTCTAGATTGTTAATACCTGTGTGAAGCGATAGAAGTGGCATGGTGTGCAAATTGACATTAGTTAGCTTGTCAGTGACATGTGAAGGTCTCGAGCTGAGATTGTATAGCTACGTTAAGCTGTGTGGTGATTATGAAATAACAGAAAATTTTTAATGTGGGTTATTATTGCCCGCGCAAACAACAAAGGGTATAGTTACACTGAGTGATAACAATTATTTACACCTGACTTGCACTAACATCATAAATATCCATAACATAACTTGCATATTATGCGGGGCAGTCAGGTTGAGATAATATCAGAATTTCTAGTGCCTTAGTGTCATTTTCTAATATCATATTCCTATTCGCCGGGAAAATGTCAAAGTTTCTGAGTTGCAGTGCTTGAAAAAGAGTGATAGTTTGTTGTTGTTAAGTCACATTGTCTTTGCAATGGCTAAGCACTTCCATTATTTCTTGTATGTGTTGCTATGATGTTTTTATTATTGTCGTTATATATTGCGTCACTAGAGAGCCACGTGGCTTGTATATGTAGACGTTGCAATAAAGCAAAGCTTGCTTCGTTAGCAAATAAGAAAACATATAATTCTAAGGGCGTATTTATATTTTGTTTCTGTTTGAAACCTTGGTGTAAGTTGCCAAATGGACGAGGGACCGTATCGAACTGGACCGGGCTCTGTAGTTTAATTTAGGGCATCACAGTCACTGTGTTTCGTCGTCTATCAATAACAAGATTATTGAGCGCGAGTTGTTGGTCTTAAATCTCGCATTAATATCTCCGTTTTCTAATGGTTGTTGGGCATGACGACATGTATTCTGCTTAATCAATTTCAAATAGCACACTTGTTTTCGCTCTCTTCCTCCCTCAGTTATGATAGTGCCATTCAAACCAGTGCATGCGGCATGTAACCAATTTCATGACGACTGTGGTTTTCTCTGTATATAGAACAGCGCATGGAATTTGCCTTAACTTTTTGTAAGTATCACTTAAAAGACAAAACTGCCAATGCCTAATTTATTAGTTTCTTTGACGAGGTGAGATATAAATGCGGTATTACGTTGGCCCTCAGGGTAATATCGCTGCAACAAAACAAAACCGCATATCACCATTCATTTGTGGGGGATCATTTTGAGCTCGAAGAGCTGATAAAGAGTGGATATTGAGGTTTTGGCAAGCACTCGCACGCCTTGGCATGAATGCAACAATGCACTATCATTACTCTCTACCGTAAACATTAAAGCACTGTTCTGACACATATGCCGTTAGACGCAAAACCCGAGTGTTTAACGAGAAACCAAATTTGATTTTTCATGGACAAAATGCCCCATGTTTCTCTTAGATGTTCAAAATGAGATAGCCAGTGTGTCTCGAATCAGATATCTTGCTTGATGCCTTTGTAAACTGCCCGAGCTATGACCAATTATACAACTGGTCTTGTCTGTTTGAAATATTGGATAGATAACAGCATTTGTATTTCAGAATTGAGCACAGTGATTATGGATAAGTTCAGCCGTAGTTGTTTTGGCAAATGGCGGCTTCTCAACTATATATGCGGCTACTGTTCCTTTGCCCAATGACACTGTCGTGTTGTCCCTATTGGTCGCGCACCAGCAGTTACATTACTCTAACCAGTAAGTGCGTTTACATGTAAACCAAAAGAGTAATAACTGTTTGTAAGAAATCTTCATAACTAAAAATGTGAAGCACAAATGCTTACCTCGTTCGCACAACAATAAGCCAATTTGTAATGCTGATGTTATTGATAAAAATATGCTTTGTGTATATTAAGAGCTATGGTTGATAATAGATGATTCGTGCAAGAAATATGCAATGCATTATCATGGCCACCCGCGTCGCAACTATTCTTTACCAAATCTGCGTGAACAATGTTCGCAAACCCATCTGTGTATTACCGCTAAGAATCAATGAATATAGATTGGAATGCATACATAGTAAAGGAAACGAATGGAAATGTTTGCGAAAATGCATACATTGGGTTATCCTGAATTGGTTCTTGAGGCTGTGTTCATGGGGAAAATTATTACCATAATTATAACGAATATAAATTGTATCAATCGAATGTCTACCTTCAGCGTAAACAATGCAAATAATTCAAGTTTATTCTGTTTTATGTTTCAAACTTTGACTTCAATAGCTGTCAACTATTTTCGACAAGATGGACGAGCATGGAGCCTTTATTCTCATAACAGATAAAGTTGATTCTTATTTGTCAACGTGTTTCCGACGCGAGAAACGACCTGGTGCTACTCAGTTGAAGCAAGACAGTCACTGATCCCTTGCCTCTCAATGAAGGAGTTCCCGTTCGGACTATGCATTTTCTATCAAAACGCAAAAGTGACAATACTCATTTGCAGTTTGATGGATCTCATAACAAGTGAGTCAATCAAACGATGCCAAACCCTGTAAATCTAACGTCTGAAGCATCCTATGTTTAATATTCCTACTGTACACAAATGCTGTTAG
Organism: Urechis unicinctus; assembly: GCA_034190875.2. Lineage (NCBI taxonomy): Eukaryota > Metazoa > Annelida > Polychaeta > Xenopneusta > Urechidae > Urechis > Urechis unicinctus. The sequence continues at coordinate 45,294,082 of CM067349.1, read as the reverse complement.
CGATTAGTAGAACACTGACAAAAATGCTCCAGACCACAATAGATCTTGTTGCAAAGACTGATGTGAAACATAACATGCGATGCCATTAAGACGTACCTGAGAGAATGTTTACTTTTAAAAGCAAACAAAAGAGGTAATTTGGTTTGTAATGCGTACATGCGATACCAAATATCTGCTATAACGATGCAGTAATCACGATGGCATGGATACTTAATGCCACAGTGTCTAGAGGCGACAAACTAGGGGTGATAGGCAACGATTTAAGAGGAATGTAAATCTTCACTAAATGATCTGTATCATCTTACAACTACTGTCTCACAAACACACGAATAGAATTGCGTTAGAAATTGGCTGAGATTGTGACTGAAAATTTGCACAGCAGATGATAAATCAATAAAATCACGGTATAGTTATCTATTAAATAAAAATATGCAGCTGGTTATACTGCATTGCATGAACAGCGGTTTGATAGTCACGCGTACCGTTTTTTTATTTTTCATGTGACATTATGTACACAGATGTAACGACGTACATAATTTATATTTATCGGAAATCGCTCTCGTACGTTGAATATCATATGTTACTTTTGAAATTAAAATACAGTGTCGATTTCTCTTACACAGCACTTGTTTAGTTGTCCACTTTTCCGCCAGCCATCACAGAGCAACGTAGCATTTTGGCGTTGAATAGATTAGTATCAGTGTTACTGCATCACAAAATATAGCAGATGATGAGCATTTGGCAACTCATTGATATTGTAACTGAGAATGCTTTATAATTGCTCCTTGACTTACAACAATTGACAGCGCAGTACTATGGAGTTGCTGTCATGGTGTCATAGTTGAACTTTGGACATCAACCTGCACCATGCGTATACATTTAACCAGATAACGTATTAACAACAACCAGAGGTTTATTTTGTTAGACATATCTATTACAAGGTCATAATAGCTAATGTATGTTTTTCCTTTTTGTCGGAGCTCTTCATAAAAAGTTGTATAGGACTAATATACAAACACACATATATTGAGGCTTGCATTGAAACCCTTTGATGACTAGTTGTTTTTGAGTAAATATAGCCCAAAGCCAGCTTATAAAGTTCATGATTCATATTTCTAGGCCGCAGGTTCAAACACACATTTGGTGGTATTTCTGTTATATTGATAGTATAACAGTAAAGATCGTACTAGATTTGTTGCGAACAGTACATCTTTATAGGAATAAAATAACATAGATATATATTTCATATCACACAGCAAAAATTGTAAATGGTAAGCCTTCATCCCCTTGTTATGATGACATGTCGATAGGCACCATTTTAGGATGCTTGCTGGTCCGGTTCATAGTTTTTGGTCTAGACGACTCCAGTTTGAATTGCCACAAATAATTGACTAATGCTGATGACAACGTTTTCCCGAGGTTACATATATACTTCATTATCTAGGTCTGTGTCATAAATACCACAGTAATTGCAATGTCTACATTATGTTATTTTATGTGCTAAACAACCACTAATTTGGGCTAATTTATTCTATTTTCAATTTGTTTCATCACGTTTTGCTCTAGCTAGATTCATGGCTCCATCATTGTCGCTTTTAGCAGCATAAATTTTTAATTGGGTTGCGGGATTTTCGAATCTTAAAAAACCGTAATTGATACCCAGCATTTGCGAACCTTAAGATAGGGATCGCAACTTATCGTTTTAGTAAGATGATTGGTATATCTATAAGCAATGTGTGACACTGATCACCTCTATGCTGGTTTATTTGAATGAATGAAAAAAGCACTGAAAGCTGGTCATGTAATGCAGTATAACCATCAGCATATGTTTGTTTAATAGATATTAACATCAATGGTAAAATTCAACTGTATCAAAGCAAACACTTGGATAAGTTTATACAATTACAGCGTTGTGTCGAAATTGCTCAAACAAATGCCATGATCAGTCGGGAATCAATTTAACCAGATATACATGCAAGATATTGTAATGCTAACCATACAGTGCTTTAATTGATTTATCAACTGCTGTGCAAATTTTCAGCCACAATCTCAGCCAATTCCGATCCCAATTCTACTCTTGTGTTTGTGTACTATGATATATGTCATTTAGTGCAGATTCACATTCCTCTCAAATTGTGGCCTATCACCCCTAGTTTGTCGCTTCTAGACACTGTGACACTTCATATCCATGCCATTGTGTTTACTGCATCGTTATTGCAGATATGTGGTATCGCATGACGCATTACATACCAAATTACCTCTTTTGTTTGCGTTCAAACGTTAACAATCTCTCTGTTTGCCATGTCTCGCGTCGCATTTTAGCAGATCGATAAGCTTGTTGTCGAGGTCATAATTTGATGATATAGGTTTTAGGACCTGGTTAAGCTGCCTTTCAAGGTATAGTAATGTCATCAGCAATTACTGTGGTATATCCAAAGGTGTAAAATACACTCTTATCTTTTGCAGTAGCTTTGACTAAGCACGTTCTGGTGGTACAATTCCGCATATCATGTCTACTACATGAGTTCAGCACAGCCTAATATTGATGTTTCAGAACCTGTGGTAACTGGGTAGTAGGTGCATCGTAATGACATCGCATGCTATGTTTCACATCAGTCTTTGCAAAAAGCCCTATTGTGGTCTGGTGCATGGTTGTCAGTGTACTATTAATCGCTAACAGCATTTGTCTTTTGTAGGCAGATTGTACATGGAATGTTTCAGACGTTACGTTTAAAGGGATCGTTTGATTGTCTCACTTTTTATGAGATCCATCAAAATTTAAATGAGTATTGTTACTTTTGCGTTTTGATAGAAAATGTCAGACGCTGTTGCACAAATGTGTATTCTACTAGTCACGCTGGAGATCATGTATATTAATTCTTTAATAACGTCACTTCGTAGCAATAAAAAACATGATGCTAAATGGTTTCACGTTCACAAAGAGAAAATGTACAAATATCCCAATGGATATTATCTACCAACATCACCTCAACTGATTACGTCAAGTAGCCTTTTTAACAGGAAACAAGATAATGTAATTAACCACCGTCAAACGCCCTGCACGGCATTTGAGTCAACTTATTTTGTTTAGGTTTACCCGGAAAATAACTATATTACCACCATAACTATAATATCACCATGCACGTCGATTGCCTGAAATGGAAACTGTAAAAGCAACGGTAGCTCCGTCATTGAAAGGCCAGGGGTCAGTGACTGTCTTGCTTCAACTGAGTAGCACCAGGTCATTTCTCACTCCAGAAATACGCTGACAACTAACAATCAGCGTTATCTGTTATGAGAATGAAGACACCATGCTCATCCACCTTTTTGGAAATTGTTGACAGCTAAAGATTGAAACATAAAACAGAATTAAACTTGAATTATTTGCATTATTTACGCCAAAGTTAGACCTTCGATTGATACAATTTTAATTCGCTATAATCGTTGTAATAATTTTCCTCATGAACACAGCCTCAAGACCCAAATTGTTGATAACCCAATTTATATATTTTCATATGTTTCTTTTACTATGTATGCATTCCCATGGATATTTATTGAATCTTTTCGGTAATACACAGAAGGCATTGCGAAAATTGTTCACGCAGATTCGGTAAAGAATAGTTTCGACGCTAGTGGCCTTGGTAATAAATTGTAATTGCATGCACTTATCACCTATTATCAACCAAAGCTCTGGTTATATACACAGCATATTTAATCAATAATATCAGCTTACAAATTGGCTTGTTGTTGTGCGAACGAGATAAGCATTTGTGCTTCATATCAGTTGTTATATCGATTTCTTACAAACAGTTATTACTCTTTCGGTTTACATATATACGCACTTACTGGTTAGATTAATGTAACTGTGGGTGCGTGGAGCAAACATTTTTTAATAGACAAAACTAGTTGTATAGCTCGAATTGTTAACAAAGGCATCAAACAGAATATCTGATTCGAGACAAACTATTTAACATCTAAGAGAAAAATGGGGTATTTTGTCCATGCAAAATTAAATTTCGAGAAGGCATAAATGAACGTAATTTGCTTCACATATAGAGGACTGGTATGGATTGTCGTTAAAGTGCTCGCCAGCCGGTTATTCTGTAATTTTGCCACACCATTACGCAAATTGCAAACATTTCTTTACATTGACATATGGCCCTTTTTTGAAAATAGTTGGCAATAAATGCCAGTGCTGGTTTGTTCATTCAGTGGTTTCTACATGGTGTTTTGAATTTACGATGATTGGCAAAGACGTCCGTGAGAGGGGCGTGCAATCGTGGATTGCAATAGCCTCTATTATGATATCTTGATATACTTTATTGATATTAATTTAGTAAGTTAACTGAGATAATCAGGGATTCAGATCGGGCAATACGCAAGGAATACAGCACGTATTGTAGCTTTTGGCAATTGAAGATATACGTGGGTCAAGCGACTGGCGGCATATGTGTCAGAACATTGCATGCATGTTTAAGGCAGAGAGTAATGATAGTGCAATTTTGCCTTCGTGCCAAGGCATGCGAGTGCTTGACAAAACGTCAATTATTCGTTTTTTATCAGCTGTTCGAGCTCTAAATGATTCGACTCAAATGATGATATGCGGTAAGTTTAGTTGCTGCGATATTACCCTGAGGGCCAAAGTAATACCGCATTCATGCCCCACCTAGTCAAATGAACTAATAAATTAGGCATTCGCAGTTGTGTCTGTCATGTGATACTTACAAAAAGTTAAGAGAGGAAAGGAGCGAAAACAGGCGTGATAATTACAATTGATTATACAGAACACATGTCGTCATGCCCACAAACTGCTGCAAGGATTAATGCCTCGGCCGATGGGGTAAGATGAGGTGTTCGATGGCAATGCGTGACCAGGAATACCAGCACCAATTTATTCCACTCAATCCGTCAGGCTCTGTGACGTTAATGCCCATTTGCTTTACATAATGTTGGATGATTAGGGGATGATGCAATTAACTACTATTATGTAGCCATCGTTACTAATTACTTTAGGCAAATTGAACCTACAAAATGTTCCGATGCCTCTTACACCAGACAAGTTATTTTTTCCTAATAAAACCGCCTTCTTCAAATCCATACCTCGGCGAAATTAAGGGTTTCAGCAGCTGCTACTGCACATTGTAGCTCATTCATGCTTACGCTAACACTATCACGTGCATTTATGGTATAATGTTAAATGCCAATTGAATGGTTGCGAGCTGTTTGCGAATTAGGCATGGCATTCATCACTAGCACAATTGGTCGTAGATCCTTTATAGGACACAACCCCATTATGACACCGTCTTCATTGGAGCAACAACTCACATTCAATACTGTGTGATTAAAAGCGCATTGCGTGGGTGCGTTGAGCTGAAGGAGGAGATTGTGTGTGTGAAAGAGGCTTAATCGTGTCTCACCATCCAGTCCGCTGGCGATACGCCCATTGAAGAATCTCAATCGTACTACGGGTAAAGGAGGAAAAAGTTGATGCTGTCTTAGGGAAGGCTATGAAACGATGAGTAACTACTTGGGCTTTGTCTGCACAATCTGCGGTCCAGTTCAATACAATCCCACATCAATTTGGCCGCTCACACCGATGTTTTAAACAGAAACAAAAGGTAAACACGCCCTTAGAATTACATGTTTTCTTATTTGCTAACGAACGCAAGCTTTCCTTCAGTGGCCGTCCAGTGACGAAATATGTACCGACAATAATAAAAACATCATGGGAATACATACTAGGGAGAATGAAGGTGCATAACCACTGCAAAGACAAAGTGATCAACAACAACAAACCGGCACCTCTCGTTCATTACTCAAGAACTTTGACATTTTCCCGGCGAATAGGTATATTATATTAGGAAATGACACTTAGGCACTAGGAAATCTGATATTAGCTCAATCTGAGTTGTCTTTGGGATATTTATGATGTTAGTGCAAATCAGGTGTATATAATTTCAGCGTCGTCGCTTCATATAACTATACCCCTTGTTGTTTGCACGGGTCACAATAGCAATATCAGCAATGATGCGCAATTGCTTATCGTGGAGTCACGGCCTTTAGAAATAATGTGCAAACAATTATCTAGAGGATGGTCTATTATCGGCTTCTCTGTCATCATATGGTGCTCACGTCATATCTCCTTTTGGTTATAAGGCTGCATCTGGACTGTAAATGGCTGCTGTATTGTAAACAATTATTTGCTGAATGCTTTGTGCTCATTTAAAGTAGGTTAAGTAACAGGAAAGGTAATAAATACCCCTAAAACTGCAATATCAGTGACATATATTTATATGCGCATGAATTGAAGCCTTTGTTGCTTGGCATATATATGTATAAAAACTGATTAGACCTGATTGCCTCGGAGGCAATGCAGCACTACCTACAAAGAGCATCGCATTATTGCTTGTCAAGTACTGCATGATAACTGCATGTACTCGGAAAATACTTGGCCGTTTGTATCAGTATTTCTAGTATATTGCATTGGAAACTCTGTATGTATGTGTTATCGCATGGTCGCGATGTTGATGTTTGAGGGGCGGGGTGAAACGAAGACGTCCGATGGTTTTTGCCAATATCATACGCATGGCCCAGCTATAACATAATTATAGAAAATATGCACCGCTGTTTGACAAGTACGAAAAACATAAGTTTCCTTCGCCTTGATGCCGCCCCTTGGACTTCAACCCGGTCCCTCGACTTAATCCCGTTTATATATATATATATATATAGATATATATATATATATAGATATATATATATATATATATATATATATATATATATATATATATATATATATATATATATATACATATATATATATTTATATAAATGCATATATATATCTATATGTATATTTATAAGTAAATTAATATATATATCGCTGTATATATATATATTATTTATATATATATATAAATATATGTATCTATATCTATCTTTATATCTCTGAATATATATAAATATGTATATATATATATATATAGATATATATATAATAATATATATATAGATAAAGGTTTAATAATATTATAACAAATGTCATATAGTAGTGAAAATAGTAAGATCTCTCCCAATGAGGTGAGAGACGCGATGACTCTCGAGGTGACCGTTCTTCGTTACACAGAGGCACACAAGGTTAAATGCACCTCTTCTGCTGCCAGATTACTCAATAAATTGTTTGCTGTGTCTTATGAAGGTGAGATGTCAAACTGGCTAATGACCATATCCCGTCCAAGTGCATGCAGGTTTTTTAAAAACAGCGATCAGTCGACTGTTGTTGAGGCGTCCCTTTTCATTAGAAACAGTCAACCATATAGTCGCTATGTAAGAGCGTGTGAACCCGGAGTCACGCGCGCTCAACCGTGTTCGGCCATCTAACCCGCTCCCATTATAGAATGTTGCCCGTTTTCCAACAACATCACACAGACTAAACTGAATACGCTATGATATAGACTTAAATATAGGCGTAGACACACAGGCTAAAATGGTTATGCTTAGACACATAGGCAATAATGACCATGCTTAAGCCTCATTGAGATAGACATTGTGAAACTTCAATTAGCGTTTATACACACAGATTTAGATATAGACATAGAATTAAATGCATAGATAGGCATGCCTATATGCACTGGCCCAAATGGGCATACTAAGGTACACGCTTTCATAAACATTCTGAGACAAACAGGCTTAGATATAGGGTTAGACAAACAGGCATAGATGGGCGTAATAAGACACACAGCTCGGATTTAGGATCGGACCCAAAAGACTATAAACGACTAAGATGAGCGTGGACGCACAGTCTAAGACACACATGCTTAGAATGACTTAGCCAGAGAGGCTAAGACACACAGTCACAATTATTGGTCTTTACACATAGGATTAGCTACACAGGAAAAACATAGATGCTACAGGAGACAGACACGCTAACATGCGTATACTTACATATTGGCTCAGGCACACAGTCTGAGATACCGGCTGAGGTATGCAATGATGCGCTTAGACACAGCGATTAAGACGCACACACCTAGACAAACATTGTCACAGATTGCGATGGATAGATTTTCTCTCAAAATCGAACTTTCCATTGGCTGTCAATGCATTAAGATCGTATTTGACCGTACTGGAGACACCGATGCTCTCCAAGGGTTTGTTACTCTCCTTATAGTATCCTGTAACGCTTGCAGTCTTATAACATATATCCAGACGCTATTCGCTAAGTTGAAAACCGTGGTGACATGCGTGAAGCCAATCAATACGCTGTTGCATGGCAACAGATAATCTACAATCCTTCAAATATACGATGTGGTGAGGGTTTCTTTGACTGGTCCAGCTGAAAGAGCAAATGTCGTGTTTATCCTCATGGGTGCCAAGAGCTGGATCTCGCGGGAATCTACTCTGGGGTTATTTTTCGCAGAGTCTCGTGCTATCAATGCTATCTTGACGTAGCATGAGACGAGCATCATCACATACACCATATATACAGTCTCAGGTACAAATGATATGTAGGTCGGGGGGATCTTCCAAAGTGTGCAATATCTTTTGTCGTCAGGAGAGAAGATTAAAATTGGTGACACAACAGTGATACATACAATCAGTAGGATGGTTAATATAACGGAGAGATCGGCGATTCGGTGGTTATGAAAAAGCTAACTTAAAGGCAAGCGGTCTATAGCAATATGCAGCTGCTTCAAGATCTATAAATGCAAGGCTATTTAGCTGACATGCTCCCTTTACCCAAAGGGTGGTGGATGCTGAAAATGAACTATCTGGTTAAAACACATACGGCTTCGGTTATACGAGCCTAGGGGCTTCCCTTAAACCGTGTCTAGACCACCACTCTCAGTTTGTTGATGGGTTTACCTAAAACTTACGACTGATGCGTTCATATGCTTAACGATTATATGGGCTCTGAAACGGAACCCAGCCATCATCTTCTGGTAAAGAGGCTTTTAGCTCAGCTAACATGCGTCTGGTTTGGTAGAACGCATGAAATCGATAAACAGCCCTTGCAAGAGGGCTGCCAATCTGGAGGTGGTCAATGTAGCTAACCCCACAGTCCGAAGTAGCACCCAATCCAATACTGGGGCTTCATTAGACGAGCTACTGGCAGTGTACAATATAATCTTACCAGCAACCAGTAAACGATAACCTTCAATGAACTCAACCAGGAACATTCGTGGGGGGGGGGGGCTGTAGTTCCCATAGAATTGATTGGAGGGCTATGAGATGAGATGGCTTTGGTTACAGGCAGTGTAACACTCATAGGGGAACATGCCTGGTTAAGGAACGTCACATGTTTGGCGGCAACAAGCAGGAGCATTTGACACACATAGAGGGAAGATTTGGTAGATTCCTGAATCAATATAATTTAATATCAATTCAAATTGAATTCTGTGTGAATGATCTGGTACATTCACTAAAACTATTACTATGTAAATTCATCCCATACCTGTCCATCTTTTTTATATTTGCCTAACAGCTGCAGTTGTTGTGTCACAATGTGTAATGTTAAACCGGATGAAACACAAGGAAAGGTCAAGGCGTGTGGCAATGTCTGATAATCCAACAACTCGTATAATACTCTGGCCAGTATGGTTATCAAACCATACCAAATAAATGAGACAAAGATACATTATTCGGCCAGACACATTGCCAAGTGGTTTTGATAGATTTGATTGCACTGTCTGTAGCACGCGTTATTGTTGCTTCATACTGCGTGTAGATTGGTTCGTCTGAAAGTAGTTCTTCGGTTTTATCGATTAGCGCCACCTGGTGCGTGCTTAGTATTCATTTGTACATCAACAATTAGCAAGTGATTGTCACAAATAACACGACCTTGTATGGAGAAGAACGTGCTCGACACTCCATTGCAAGTAGCAGTTCTACTGGACAGCGGTTTCTCAGGCTAATCCACCGATGCTTCAGTTGAAACTTATTCAACAATTCGCTGCAACCTTACC
>CM067349.1:45274117-45279117 GCA_034190875.2 Urechis unicinctus | reverse complement strand
ACCATGAACTACACGAATGTTAGCTGTAAATCATAACGCGCTCTGAATTTACCTCGCTAACGATGTGTATTCTTCCGCTTTAGTTACATAATGTAGATTTCATAAAATCTTCACTCATTCAAGTTGTGGGCATAACTGTGCACACATTAGACCGACAAGCAGAAAGGATAATGTCCGACAACATAAATGGCGACTGTCGAAGCAAGGATTTTTTTTCTGAGACCACAGCGCCGCGTAGCGACTGAAAGTCTGAAAATGTAACATTTTTGGTTTCCAAGGTGCTGTTACCAAGCAGCTTGCTAGGCAACCACTTTCCTTATATGGGGCTGAACAGTCTCTTTAAGAGGATTCACTCCAGTTGTTACCATCCGTTGAATGAACCGTCGCTGAATAATAAATACTTGGGGGGAATGAATGACTTTTTTAGCTGTCACTTTCATCTATTTTATGACCAGAGCGAGTATGGTTGGCTGCACAAACAATATATTTTTTCGCTGTAATGTTGACCAGAACCTTCAACTGCTCTAACGTGACGACATACATAACTTACTCAAGAGCACATACTAAAAATGCAACAGAGCAGTGATCCCGGTTATAATCATTCGGTTTATGTCTACATGAAATCGTTTGATCTCAGTGGAAATATTCAGGAATGTTTGATGTTGACAAAACTAGCACACATCATATAGCACGGGCTGATGTCAAGCGTCGCCCATAAGGTAGGCAATAAAGCGGTTTAGTGCATACTAACTTTTAATGCTTTTCTTCGACGATATTTGTGGTTAACGATCCTAAGATAAAGCTGATCGACCAAGACATAAACAGAACTCTTCAGTTGAGGGTTATCACCAAAGAGGACGCGACTCGAATACACTGGAACGTGGTGCGAGGTGAGATATTACAACGTGGGGTAGATATATACTATAAGACATTCTGCTTTCAATACAATGACGAGAAAAATATAGCATACACCCCAGATTCCATACATGACAACATTAGTGAGGTGCACTCTTTAAGTTACCAGTCCTAGCTGGAAGATGTGCTAACATAGTAGCATCAACGATGTTATCTCACTTATAGTTTCATCAGCTTTGTCGCTCTCTAGCATTCTCTCTGTATGGTATAATCATCAATATACATTTATTCACAGAAAAGTTTGAATAATATAGCGCCATTAAGCCAATGCAATTAGATTACATTCGCGCTGTTGATGTCAACAACACATCTAATTGTTAAGACTTTTGAGCTGATATTTACTATTTTATTAGCAATCGCAAATTTGACGAAAATTGACTAAATGAAGGGGAGCAGAGAGTAGAGGCCTTTGTTCAGTGCTATCAGTCGGCTGTTGCTAACAAACCAGTGAGGAGCCAGCATGAGTGATGCCCGATGTACTTCAAGCTTACATTTTGAGAGAACTGCCGTGTATTTGGAGCACAAAATGTTACACCTATGTTTAGAATTGAATTGGCTTCCTTCGAGTGTAAACAAATTTAGGATACGACCATTAACGACGGACAAACGACACGATAACTTCAGAGTTCAGCCCAGTTTAAACTTTGATTCGTTCGAAACCGGAAATGAGGCAACTGATATAAAAAAAAATGCGGATTAGATTCGCGCTGTTAATGTCAACATCTGAGCTGATTTTTATGACTATTGAACTGATATTAACGTTTTTTTTTATTAGCAATCGAAAATTTGACGAAGATTTACGAAATGAAATATGCTTTTTCAACTCAACGCGCTTTGAAAACGACGAATATTTTGATAGCATATGTCAATAATCAAAGTTTAGTTATTGTTTCAGCTTTTAGAAAATGTTAATTTTGTTACGATCGGACCATCATTAGTGAATTAATTGCGAAATTAAAAAGTTTGGAGATTTTGGCTACCAGAAATTTTCGACCTGCTACAATTTTTATAACGATGCATTATTAACAACTAAGTATATTTAGAAAAAGTTTACAATTACATTACACATTCAGAATATGTAAACTGTATCAAAATTAAATTCGAAAGCCTAGTGGTGTGAGGGGGTCAGTGGGGGAGAGAGTGTCAGTATAATAATTTATTGCTGTTTTTTTTTGTAAGCTCTACAGAAAGAGTAATATACCTTAGTATAATATTCACTGGCTATCTCCAATCAAGTAACACTTATAAAACTTATAAAACTCTCAGAGTAAGCATACACTTGCTTTAAAATGACTCTTAGTTCGTCAGTAGTTTCCTTAAAAGACCATGTCACACAAAACAATTTCATGACCAGTACCAATGATCAAATAAACATTACTTTAGTGTAATATATTGAATTTCCTCAGTAATAACAAACTTGAGTGTTTACTCACTAACCTGGAAACCAAATGTTTATTTCACAATTAAGTAAAATCAGACAATTCTGGTAGTTTTGTAATTATATTTGGGAAGAACATTCATGCTTAAACACTACTGGACAAGTAACTGTGCACACTCAATCAAGAGGTCTGGTCGCTTTCAGTGATTTTAAGAGCAAAAATAGCCATCAAAGCCAAAGAAATATGGTCACAAGCTCCAGTTACCAATACGTAGAGACACTGGCAGCCTGGGAAGACAATTAGTATCATTTGAAACAGTCGAAGTACAGCGTACTTCGATTGGAGTAAATCTTATCATCGATAAGTCACTAATGAGCCACACAATTTTCACGAAGATAAACTTCATACAATCTAGACAATCTAGTGTACTCCGAAAAAAAAAGTTCTTACCTTTGCCAAACTGGTGCAAAAACGATTCTTGCCTCGTCCAAGTTAAGAATAGTCGCCCGACAGCCGATGTGGTAAAAGATTGAAATTACGTAAGAAAGCCCCCACGAACGCGTGTAACTCTAAACATGGTCCCAAATCTAGGCTGTGACGACTTAGTGGGATTCCACGACTCTTACCCAACCTAATGTCAGTAAACAATGTCTCTATTTGCATAAATTTTTTGAAAATTAATGTTTATGCATGCACACTTCAAACTAAGTATGCCGTACTGGGAACGAAGTTCGCACCTTGATCGAGGTACGTACTTCCTTCTGTGGTCGTCTCTGACCTGGTACCAGGCAGTTCTAATCTGGCGTTGGGCGCGTGTTGTGGGCAGTTAATCATAAACTTCTTTAAGTCTCCTGTTAGTCTTCATTTTTATCACAATAAGTTCTTTCTCAATATTTGTCCTTTTGACCGCTAATAATATCGAAAATATCTGTTCAATAGTCATAACAGTTGGACCAGTTGTTCTCAAAGAATGTAATCGTCTAATTTTATGGATATCGATGGCGTGACCTCCAGTTCCGAGTGCATTGAAATTACAGCGAAAGTGAAATCTGAAGTTAACGCCTCATTTCTCCATCGATAATGGTCGTATTGTAAATTGGTTTGCATTCGAATGAATCTCATTAAATTTTGACCATTTAAGTACATTCTATAATTTGCAAATTATGACCAGTTTTCTCGCAAAGTAAGCTGAAGAACAGCGGTAGCACAAATGTTGCTGCTTCTCGTTGTTCCCCTCGCGGGCACGCTGTAAAGTATGGCACGCCACAGTAATATTTAATAAACAAAGCTCATCTTTGAGTCAGGCAAATTATTGTCAAACTATCGTGGCCTCCAAGAGCAAGATTTCTTCAATTGATTTTGTCGCTTAAAAAATCATTAATCTACGTTATATGGTCATGAAAATTGTTTGGATTGTGGTCGCCAAAAATTTAAACTCCATGATTACTTGGTCAATCATGGGCCGATTTAGAATTTTTTAAACTTCCTGATTCAGTACGCGAAGTTTCCCTTGGGCCCGTTTCATTGGAGGGTAAGATAGAGAGCTTGGTCAATACTGAGAGAGCAGGCGAAAATATGCACAGAAGCAAATACAATCAGGTAGTCAGCGAGAGAGTGATAGCAGAAAGAAAATTATCTAAATGTAATGTGTTGAACAGATGGTGGAAACATGTTTTCCCCGTCTTCATAAGTACGCGACGGATAAGTCCTCATTATTTACAAGGCTTGAACAAAGCCTGCTGACGCTTACAACGCAGAGCTTATAGTGAATATGGTCGTTGCTGATATTCTTGTTTGCATAGAAAAGTATTAAACTGCTTACGCCCCCAAAAAGTTAGGGTCGTCCGATATGGTTTAAAAGAGACAACGCTGTTTGAGTTAACGGCAAGTGGGTATTTCAAACTCAAAGAATGTATTGACTAGGCGCGACGTCGGAAGTCCGTGACCAATAGGACTTAATCGTTCACCGGACTTTAATACAAGGCGTGGTTATCAACTGACAATAACAACTTATATCACATGATTTATGAGGCTAGAAACTAGTCACGACTTCTTGCACCTTGTGACGAGAAGGGTCTCGTAGGTATTCCTAGCCGACCCGTCATAACGTAGATGTTGCTCAGAGAATATTGTTTCGCTTTCTATATCCATAAATGTAAACATCCGGTTTTGTTGGCTGCGCATTTAGATATCTGTGAACAGGTCGACGTTAAACCAGATCACAACGGTTTGGTTTATCCTTCCACAGATTATCAAAAAGTGCAGCCTGTTTTGCCTGGGTCTATTTTATATTGTAATTCCATGTCAGACTGTCTCAGGTGAGATGGTCTGTTTTTATATGGTTATGTATTTAGCCATAAGTTACGTAACTTTTAACTGATAACTTTAGGTTTGTATTTGAATGTTGCTATTGTAAAAATTATTGCGGATAGCGTCATCTTAGAGTTTTTTCGCAATTTCTATTTTAGTCTTGGACCATAGAAGACGTGTCTGATATTTTGCTGTCAAACTCTTCCTGATTGTTTCGTCATTAGAAAGGCAAGCCTGTGTTGTGGTTAGGCGGTGCAATCAACCCCCAACACGGACAATAATTGCCAGTAAGCTATATAACTTTTACATATAAGATTTACTGGGATTGCATGTTAGTTGTTGGGATTCACCCCCAACAGTTAGCTCGGAGGATTTAAAAGTGTGAGGTACCGTTTT
>CM067349.1:45247883-45270383 GCA_034190875.2 Urechis unicinctus | reverse complement strand
AAAGCAACAAGCAATCGATAAAAAAAGACATGCAACTTAAATCGTAACACAAACAGGTTAGGGGAAGGCCGCTTGATTTCAATTGATCAAGTTAATAATCACATATCCGTTTACATGGTCAAAGTATTGAAGTTCAGCCCAAGTGAGAATTGGGGACTCAATGTACCCCTGGTTTTACAAGACCAGTGCTCTAACCATGGTACTGAGCTATGGAGGCTCCATGTAGTCGTTTCATCTGATAATTTCCAATTAGTTTCAATTTAAACTACCCCACGTTTGATTAAATTAACGGAAGCTACACAATGAGTTAGGCTTTCATATTGACACTAGTCTGAAAGAACAGTTGATTATTACGAAAGGATTATGAAAATATCCTCTTATGACACAGGAATAATATTAACCGCTATTCATTCATTTATTTATTTCAACACTTTTCAAATGGCAGCCGAGGACGTTCAAGTATTGAAGATTACTGCATGTGAAGAAGATCCTATTGAATAACTCCGGAATATATGCAAAATAGGCAAAGATACCCTAATTTTATTTACATAGGTGTAACAAGCAATCGATAAATAAAACCGAGGCCACTAAAATCGTGTCCACAACAGGAGAAAATAATATATTTCAATTGATCAAGTTAATAATCACATATCCGATTGTTAATGGTCAAAATATTGAAGCAGCCTCCAGTGAGAATTGAACTCACGACCCCTGGTTTACAAGACCAGTGCTCTAACCCCTGAGCTATGGAGGCTCCATGTAGTCGTTTCATCTGAATTGCCAATTTCCCAATTACTACCAATTTAACTACCACACGTTTGATTAAATTAACGGAAGCTACACAATGCGTTAGGCTTTTCATATTGACACTAGTCTGAAAGAACAAAAATTTTTACGAAAGGATTATGAAATATCCTCTTATAACACAGGAATAATATTAACCGCTATCTCATTCATTTATTTATTTCAACACTTTTCCAATGG
This sequence comes from Urechis unicinctus, assembly GCA_034190875.2. Lineage (NCBI taxonomy): Eukaryota > Metazoa > Annelida > Polychaeta > Xenopneusta > Urechidae > Urechis > Urechis unicinctus. The sequence goes on along the minus strand of CM067349.1, from coordinate 45,269,399 downwards.
CAGCCGAGGACGTTCAAGTATTGAAGATCACTGGCATGTGAAGAAGATCCTATTGGTTAACTCCGGAATATATGCCATTTGCAAATTTGCCGATTATATAAGAAATGAAAGCAATTAAGTCTTACTCTGCTACACTAAAGACATGCAGATCATGTAACTGATCAAACAGGTTATTGGGGAAGGCCGCTGATGACACTGATTATGTTGTTTCAGGAACAACCCCGTCGTTCTCCACATGTGAAAGTCTCAAGGTTCATTGACAAAAGGCATTGGGGACGCAATGTATAAGTTCTTTACAATCAACATCCCCGTCGTTCCCCACATGTGAAAGTCTCATGGTACATTGACAAAAGGCATTGGGCACGCAATGTGTAAGTTCTTGATAATCAAAATAGTTTCAACAGCCCCCAGTGAGAATTGAACTCAAGACCCGCGGCTTACAAGACCTGTGCTCTAACCCCTGAGCTATGAACTAGATGGGGAACATAGGCCATCACAGAGAATGGTGATGCAAATGGTGCCACTGAAGGTATTTGTTGACAGTATTTTGCTAGACAGATATTTACTGGCAGAGGAGAGGACGTTTTGTTAAGGATGATGATTAGATTACATTACACATATTTCATTTTTGCACTTTCATCATCCAACAGCCAGAACCAAAACAAAACGGTTGGCAACGAGAGGCAAAGATACCCTAATTTTATTTACATAGGTGTAACAAGCAATCGATATATAAACCGAGGCCACTAAAAAATCGTGTCCAAAACAGGAGAAAATATCATATTTCAATTGATCAAGTTAATAATCACATATCGAATGTTAATGGTCAAAATATTGAAGCAGCCTCCAGTGAGAATTGAACTCACGACCCCTGGTTTACAAGACCAGTGCTCTAACCCCTGAGCTATGGAGGCTCCATGTAGTCGTTTCATCTGAATTGCCAATGAATTGCCAATTTCCCAATTACTACCAATTTAACTACCACACGTTTGATTAAATTAACGGAAGCTACACAATGCGTTAGGCTATCATATTGACACTAGTCTGAAAAAAAAATTGATTTTTACGAAAGGATTATGAAATATCCTCTTCTATAACACAGGAATAATATTAACCGCTATCTCATTCATTTATTTATTTCAAACACTTTTCCAATGGCAGCCGAGGACGTTCAAGTATTGAAGATCACTGGCATGTGAAGAAGATCCTATTGGTTAACTCCGGAATATATGCCATTTGCAAATTTGCGATTATATAAGAAATTAAAGCAATTAAGTCTACCACACTTGCAGATCATGTAACTGATCAAACAGGTATTGGGGAACCCTGAGCTCGATAAATTCAACACTGATTATGTAAAATCGTTTCACAACAGGAACAACCCCGTCGTTCTTTCAATGTGAAAGTCTCAAGGTTCATTGACAAAAGGCATTGGGGACGCAATGTTGTTAAGTTCAAAACATTAATCCCCCTCCAGTTCCCCACATGTGAAAGTCTCATGGTACATTTACAAAACATTGCTCTAACGCAATGTGTAAAGTCTTGATAATCAAAATAGTTTTCAACAATCCCAAATGAGAATTTGAAACTACCCGCGGCTTACAAGACCTGTGCTCTAACCCCTGAGCTATGAACTAGATGGGAACTAGTCTGAAATACAGCCATATTAGAGAATGGATTATGCAAATGGTCCCACTGAAGGTACACAGGACAGTATTTTGCGCTATAGACATTCATTTATTTATTTCAACAGGAGAGGACGTTTTGTTAATGATGGCAGATTACATTACACGTTTTCATTTTCGTGAAGATCACTGGCATGTGAAGAAGATCCTATTGAAAACTCCGGAATATATGCAAAATTAGGCAAAGATACCCTAATTTTATTTACATAGGTGTGTAACAAGCAATCGATATATAAACCGAGGCCACTAAAATCGTGTCCACAACAGGAGAAAATAACATATTTCAATTGATCAAGTTAATCACATATCCGATTCGTAATGGTCAAAATATTGAAGCAGCCTCCAGTGAGAATTGAACTCACGACCCCTGGTTTACAAGACCAGTGCTCTAACCCCTGAGCTATGGAGGCTCCATGTAGTCGTTTCATCTGAATTGCCAATTTCCCAATTACTACCAATTTAACTACCACACGTTTGATTAAATTAACGGAAGCTACACAATGCGTTAGGCTTTCATATTGATACTAGTCTGAAAGAACAGTTGATTTTACGAAAGGATTATGAAATATCCTCTTATAACACAGGAATAATATTAACCGCTATCTCATTCATTTATTTATTTCAACACTTTTCCAATGGCAGCCGAGGACGTTCAAGTATTGAAGATCACTGGCATGTGAAGAAGATCCTATTGGTTAACTCCGGAATATATGCCATTTGCAAATTTGCCGATTATATAAGAAATGAAAGCAATTAAGTCTTACTCTGCTACACTAAAGACATGCAGATCATGTAACTGATCAAACAGGTTATTGGGGAAGGCCGCTGATGACACTGATTATGTTGTTTCAGGAACAACCCCGTCGTTCTCCACATGTGAAAGTCTCAAGGTTCATTGACAAAAGGCATTGGGGACGCAATGTATAAGTTCTTTACAATCAACATCCCCGTCGTTCCCCACATGTGAAAGTCTCATGGTACATTGACAAAAAAGGCATTGGGCACGCAATGTGTAAGTTCTTGATAATCAAAATAGTTTCAACAGCCCCAGTGAGAATTGAACTCAAGACCCGCGGCTTACAAGACCTGTGCTCTAACCCCTGAGCTATGAACTAGATGGGGAACATAGGCCATCACAGAGAATGGTGATGCAAATGGTGCCACTGAAGGTATTTGTTGACAGTATTTTGCTAGACAGATATTTACTGGCAGAGGAGAGGACGTTTTGTTAGGGATGATGATTAGATTACATTACACATATTTCATTTTCGTGCACTTTCATCATCCAACAGCCAGAACCAAACAAAACGGTTGGCAACGAGAGGCAAAGATACCCTAATTTTATTTACATAGGTGTAACAAGCAATCGATATATAAACCGAGGCCACTAAAATCGTGTCAACAACAGGAGAAAATAATATATTTCAATTGATCAAGTTAATAATCACATATCCGATTGTTAATGGTCAAAATATTGAAGCAGCCTCCAGTGAGAATTGAACTCACGACCCCTGGTTTACAAGACCAGTGCTCTAACCCCTGAGCTATGGAGGCTCCATGTAGTCGTTTCATCTGAATTGCCAATTTCCCAATTACTACCAATTTAACTACCACACGTTTGATTAAATTAACGGAAGCTACACAATGCGTTAGGCTTTCATATTGACACTAGTCTGAAAGAAAAAATTTTTTACGAAAGGATTATGAAATATCCTCTTATAACACAGGAATAATATTAACCGCTATCTCATTCATTTATTTATTTCAACACTTTTCCAATGGCAGCCGAGGACGTTCAAGTATTGAAGATCACTGGCATGTGAAGAAGATCCTATTGGTTAACTCCGGAATATATGCCATTTGCAAATTTGCCGATTATATAAGAAATGAAAGCAATTAAGTCTTACTCTGCTACACTAAAGACATGCAGATCATGTAACTGATCAAACAGGTTATTGGGGAAGGCCGCTGATGACACTGATTATGTTGTTTCAGGAACAACCCCGTCGTTCTCCACATGTGAAAGTCTCAAGGTTCATTGACAAAAGGCATTGGGGACGCAATGTATAAGTTCTTTACAATCAACATCCCCGTCGTTCCCCACATGTGAAAGTCTCATGGTACATTGACAAAAGGCATTGGGCACGCAATGTGTAAGTTCTTGATAATCAAAATAGTTTCAACAGCCCCAGTGAGAATTGAACTCAAGACCCGCGGCTTACAAGACCTGTGCTCTAACCCCTGAGCTATGAACTAGATGGGGAACATAGGCCATCACAGAGAATGGTGATGCAAATGGTGCCACTGAAGGTATTTTTTTGACAGTATTTTGCTAGACAGATATTTACTGGCAGAGGAGAGGACGTTTTGTTAGGGATGATGATTAGATTACATTACACATATTTCATTTTCGTGCACTTTCATCATCCAACAGCCAGAACCAAACAAAACGGTTGGCAACGAGAGGCAAAGATACCCTAATTTTATTTACATAGGTGTAACAAGCAATCGATATATAAACCGAGGCCACTAAAATCGTGTCAACAACAGGAGAAAATAATATATTTCAATTGATCAAGTTAATAATCACATATCCGATTGTTAATGGTCAAAATATTGAAGCAGCCTCCAGTGAGAATTGAACTCACGACCCCTGGTTTACAAGACCAGTGCTCTAACCCCTGAGCTATGGAGGCTCCATGTAGTCGTTTCATCTGAATTGCCAATTTCCCAATTACTACCAATTTAACTACCACACGTTTGATTAAATTAACGGAAGCTACACAATGCGTTAGGCTTTCATATTGACACTAGTCTGAAAGAAAAAAATTTTTTACGAAAGGATTATGAAATCCTCTTATAACACAGGAATAATATTAACCGCTATCTCATTCATTTATTTATTTCAACACTTTTCCAATGGCAGCCGAGGACGTTCAAGTATTGAAGATCACTGGCATGTGAAGAAGATCCTATTGGTTAACTCCGGAATATATGCCATTTTGCAAATTTGCCGATTATATAAGAAATGAAAGCAATTAAGTCTTACTCTGCTACACTAAAGACATGCAGATCATGTAACTGATCAAACAGGTTATTGGGGAAGGCCGCTGATGACACTGATTATGTTGTTTCAGGAACAACCCCGTCGTTCTCCACATGTGAAAGTCTCAAGGTTCATTGACAAAAGGCATTGGGGACGCAATGTATAAGTTCTTTACAATCAACATCCCCGTCGTTCCCCACATGTGAAAGTCTCATGGTACATTGACAAAAGGCATTGGGCACGCAATGTGTAAGTTCTTGATAATCAAAATAGTTTCAACAGCCCCAGTGAGAATTGAACTCAAGACCCGCGGCTTACAAGACCTGTGCTCTAACCCCTGAGCTATGAACTAGATGGGGAACATAGGCCATCACAGAGAATGGTGATGCAAATGGTGCCACTGAAGGTTTTTTTTTGACAGTATTTTGCTAGACAGATATTTACTGGCAGAGGAGAGGACGTTTTGTTAAGGATGATGATTAGATTACATTACACATATTTCATTTTCGTGCACTTTCATCATCCAACAGCCAGAACCAAACAAAACGGTTGGCAACGAGAGGCAAAGATACCCTAATTTTATTTACATAGGTGTAACAAGCAATCGATAAATAAACCGAGGCCACTAAAATCGTGTCCACAACAGAAGAAAAAACATATTTCAATTGATCAAGTTAATAATCACATATCCGATTCGTAATGGTCAAAATATTGAAGCAGCCTCCAGTGAGAATTGAACTCACGACCCCTGGTTTACAAGACCAGTGCTCTAACCCCTGAGCTATGGAGGCTCCATGAAGTCGTTTCATCTGAATTGCCAATTTCTCAATTACTACCAATTTAACTACCACACGTTTGATTAAATTAACGGAAGCTACACAATGCGTTAGGCTTTCATATTGATACTAGTCTGAAAGAACAGTTGATTTTTACGAAAGGATTATGAAATATCCTCTTATAACAACACAGGAATAATATTAACCGCTATCTCATTCATTTATTTATTTCAACACTTTTCCAATGGCAGCCGAGGACGTTCAAGTATTGAAGATCACTGGCATGTGAAGAAGATCCTATTGGTTAACTCCGGAATATATGCCATTTGCAAATTTGCCGATTATATAAGAAATGAAAGCAATTAAGTCTTACTCTGCTACACTAAAGACATGCAGATCATGTAACTGATCAAACAGGTTATTGGGGAAGGCCGCTGATGACACTGATTATGTTGTTTCAGGAACAACCCCGTCGTTCTCCACATGTGAAAGTCTCAAGGTTCATTGACAAAAGGCATTGGGGACGCAATGTATAAGTTCTTTACAATCAACATCCCCGTCGTTCCCCACATGTGAAAGTCTCATGGTACATTGACAAAAGGCATTGGGCACGCAATGTGTAAGTTCTTGATAATCAAAATAGTTTCAACAGCCCCAGTGAGAATTGAACTCAAGACCCGCGGCTTACAAGACCCTGTGCTCTAACCCCTGAGCTATGAACTAGATGGGGAACATAGGCCATCACAGAGAATGGTGATGCAAATGGTGCCACTGAAGGTATTTGTTGACAGTATTTTGCTAGACAGATATTTACTGGCAGAGGAGAGGACGTTTTGTTAGGGATGATGATTAGATTACATTACACATATTTCATTTTCGTGCACACTTTCATCATCCAACAGCCAGAACCAAACAAAACGGTTGGCAACGAGAGGCAAAGATACCCTAATTTTATTTACATAGGTGTAACAAGCAATCGATATATAAAACGAGGCCACTAAAATCGTGTCAACAACAGGAGAAAATAATATATTTCAATTGATCAAGTTAATAATCACATATCCGATTGTTAATGGTCAAAATATTGAAGCAGCCTCCAGTGAGAATTGAACTCACGACCCCTGGTTTACAAGACCAGTGCTCTAACCCCTGAGCTATGGAGGCTCCATGTAGTCGTTTCATCTGAATTGCCAATTTCCCAATTTACTACCAATTTAACTACCACACGTTTGATTAAATTAACGGAAGCTACACAATGCGTTAGGCTTTCATATTGACACTAGTCTGAAAGAAAAAATTTTTTACGAAAGGATTATGAAATATCCTCTTATAACACAGGAATAATATTAACCGCTATCTCATTCATTTATTTATTTCAACACTTTTCCAATGGCAGCCGAGGACGTTCAAGTATTGAAGATCACTGGCATGTGAAGAAGATCCTATTGGTTAACTCCGGAATATATGCCATTTGCAAATTTGCCGATTATATAAGAAATGAAAGCAATTAAGTCTTACTCTGCTACACTAAAGACATGCAGATCATGTAACTGATCAAACAGGTTATTGGGGAAGGCCGCTGATGACACTGATTATGTTGTTTCAGGAACAACCCCGTCGTTCTCCACATGTGAAAGTCTCAAGGTTCATTGACAAAAGGCATTGGGGACGCAATGTATAAGTTCTTTACAATCAACATCCCCCCCGTCGTTCCCCACATGTGAAAGTCATGTGAAAGTCTCCCCACATGTGAAAGTCTCATGGTACATTGACAAAAGGCATTGGGCACGCAATGTGTAAGTTCTTGATAATCAAAATAGTTTCAACAGCCCCAGTGAGAATTGAACTCAAGACCCGCGGCTTACAAGACCTGTGCTCTAACCCCTGAGCTATGAACTAGATGGGGAACATAGGCCATCACAGAGAATGGTGATGCAAATGGTGCCACTGAAGGTATTTTTTGACAGTATTTTGCTAGACAGATATTTACTGGCAGAGGAGAGGACGTTTTGTTAAGGATGATGATTAGATTACATTACACATATTTCATTTTCGTGCACTTTCATCATCCAACAGCCAGAACCAAACAAAACGGTTGGCAACGAGAGGCAAAGATACCCTAATTTTATTTACATAGGTGTAACAAGCAATCGATAAATAAACCGAGGCCACTAAAATCGTGTCCACAACAGAAGAAAATGACATATTTCAATTGATCAAGTTAATAATCACATATCCGATTCGTAATGGTCAAAATATTGAAGCAGCCTCCAGTGAGAATTGAACTCACGACCCCTGGTTTACAAGACCAGTGCTCTAACCCCTGAGCTATGGAGGCTCCATGTAGTCGTTTCATCTGAATTGCCAATTTCCCAATTACTACCAATTTAACTACCACACACACGTTTGATTAAATTAACGGAAGCTACACAATGCGTTAGGCTTTCATATTGACACTAGTCTGAAAAAAAAATTTTTTTTACGAAAGGATTATGAAATATCCTCTTATAACACAGGAATAATATTAACCGCTATCTCATTCATTTATTTATTTCAACACTTTTCCAATGGCAGCCGAGGACGTTCAAGTATTGAAGATCACTGGCATGTGAAGAAGATCCTATTGGTTAACTCCGGAATATATGCCATTTGCAAATTTGCCGATTATATAAGAAATGAAAGCAATTAAGTCTTACTCTGCTACACTAAAGACATGCAGATCATGTAACTGATCAAACAGGTTATTTTGGGGAAGGCCGCTGATGACACTGATTATGTTGTTTCAGGAACAACCCCGTCGTTCTCCACATGTGAAAGTCTCAAGGTTCATTGACAAAAGGCATTGGGGACGCAATGTATAAGTTCTTTACAATCAACATCCCCGTCGTTCCCCACATGTGAAAGTCTCATGGTACATTGACAAAAGGCATTGGGCACGCAATGTGTAAGTTCTTGATAATCAAAATAGTTTCAACAGCCCCAGTGAGAATTGAACTCAAGACCCGCGGCTTACAAGACCTGTGCTCTAACCCCTGAGCTATGAACTAGATGGGGAACATAGGCCATCACAGAGAATGGTGATGCAAATGGTGCCACTGAAGGTATTTGTTGACAGTATTTTGCTAGACAGATATTTACTGGCAGAGGAGAGGACGTTTTGTTAAGGATGATGATTAGATTACATTACACATATTTCATTTTCGTGCACTTTCATCATCCAACAGCCAGAACCAAACAAAACGGTTGGCAACGAGAGGCAAAGATACCCTAATTTTATTTACATAGGTGTAACAAGCAATCGATATATAAACCGAGGCCACTAAAATCGTGTCAACAACAGGAGAAAATAATATATTTCAATTGATCAAGTTAATAATCACATATCCGATTGTTAATGGTCAAAATATTGAAGCAGCCTCCAGTGAGAATTGAACTCACGACCCCTGGTTTACAAGACCAGTGCTCTAACCCCTGAGCTATGGAGGCTCCATGTAGTCGTTTCATCTGAATTGCCAATTTCCCAATTACTACCAATTTAACTACCACACGTTTGATTAAATTAACGGAAGCTACACAATGCGTTAGGCTTTCATATTGACACTAGTCTGAAAGAACAGTTGATTTTCACGAAAGGATTATGAAATATCCTCTTATAACACAGGAATAATATTAACCGCTATCTCATTCATTTATTTATTTCAAAACTTTTCCAATGGCAGCCGAGGACGTTCAAGTATTGAAGATCACTGGCATGTGAGGAAGATCCTATTTGTTAATTCCGGAATATATGCCAAATTAGGCAAAGATACCCTAATTTTATTTACATAGGTGTAACAAGCAATCGATAAATCAACAGAGGCCACTTAAATCGTGTCCACAACAGGAGAAAATAATATATTTCAATTGATCAAGTTAATAATCACATATCCGATTGTTAATGGTCAAAATATTGAAGCAGCCGCCAGTGAGAATTGAACTCACGACCCCTGGTTTACAAGACCAGTGCTCTAACCCCTGAGCTATGGAGGCTCCATGTAGTCGTTTCATCTGAATTGCCAATTTCCCAATTACTACCAATTTAACTACCACACGTTTGATTAAATTAACGGAAGCTACACAATGCGTTAGGCTTTCATATTGACACTAGTCTGAAAGAAAAATTTTTTTACGAAAGGATTATGAAATATCCTCTTATAACACAGGAATAATATTAACCGCTATCTCATTCATTTATTTATTTCAACACTTTTCCAATGGCAGCCGAGGACGTTCAAGTATTGAAGATCACTGGCATGTGAAGAAGATCCTATTGGTTAACTCCGGAATATATGCCAAATTAGGCAAAGATACCCTAATTTTATTTACATAGGTGTAACAAGCAATCGATAAATCAACAGAGGCCACTTAAATCGTGTCCACAACAGGAGAAAATAATATATTTCAATTGATCAAGTTAATAATCACATATCCGATTCGTAATGGTCAAATTATTGAAGCAGCCTCCAGTGAGAATTGAACTCACGACCCCTGGTTTACAAGACCAGTGCTCTAACCCCTGAGCTATGGAGGCTCCATGTAGTCGTTTCATCTGAATTGCCAATTTCCCAATTACTACCAATTTAACTACCACACGTTTGATTAAATTAACGGAAGCTACACAATGCGTTAGGCTTTCATATTGACACTAGTCTGAAAGAAAAATTTTTTTACGAAAGGATTATGAAATATCCTCTTATAACACAGGAATAATATTAACCGCTATCTCATTCATTTATTTATTTCAACACTTTTCCAATGGCAGCCGAGGACGTTCAAGTATTGAAGATCACTGGCATGTGAAGAAGATCCTATTGGTTAACTCCGGAATATATGCCATTTGCAAATTTGCCGATTATATAAGAAATGAAAGCAATTAAGTCTTACTCTGCTACACTAAAGACATGCAGATCATGTAACTGATCAAACAGGTTATTGGGGAAGGCCGCTGATGACACTGATTATGTTGTTTCAGGAACAACCCCGTCGTTCTCCACATGTGAAAGTCTCAAGGTTCATTGACAAAAGGCATTGGGGACGCAATGTATAAGTTCTTTACAATCAACATCCCCGTCGTTCCCCACATGTGAAAGTCTCATGGTACATTGACAAAAGGCATTGGGCACGCAATGTGTAAGTTCTTGATAATCAAAATAGTTTCAACAGCCCCAGTGAGAATTGAACTCAAGACCCGCGGCTTACAAGACCTGTGCTCTAACCCCTGAGCTATGAACTAGATGGGGAACATAGGCCATCACAGAGAATGGTGATGCAAATGGTGCCACTGAAGGTATTTTTTGACAGTATTTTGCTAGACAGATATTTACTGGCAGAGGAGAGGACGTTTTGTTAAGGATGATGATTAGATTACATTACACATATTTCATTTTCGTGCACTTTCATCATCCAACAGCCAGAACCAAACAAAACGGTTGGCAACGAGAGGCAAAGATACCCTAATTTTATTTACATAGGTGTAACAAGCAATCGATAAATAAACCGAGGCCACTAAAATCGTGTCCACAACAGGAGAAAATAATATATTTCAATTGATCAAGTTAATAATCACATATCCGATTGTTAATGGTCAAAATATTGAAGCAGCCTCCAGTGAGAATTGAACTCACGACCCCTGGTTTACAAGACCAGTGCTCTAACCCCTGAGCTATGGAGGCTCCATGTAGTCGTTTCATCTGAATTGCCAATTTCCAATTTACTACCAATTTAACTACCACACGTTTGATTAAATTAACGGAAGCTACACAATGCGTTAGGCTTTCATATTGACACTAGTCTGAAAGAACAATTTTTTTTACGAAAGGATTATGAAATATCCTCTTATAACACAGGAATAATATTAACCGCTATCTCATTCATTTATTTATTTCAACACTTTTCCAATGGCAGCCGAGGACGTTCAAGTATTGAAGATTACTGGCATGTGAAGAAGATCCCATTGAATAACTCCGGAATATATGCCAAATTAGGCAAAGATACCCTAATTTTATTTACATAGGTGTAACAAGCAATCGATAAATAAACAGAGGCCACTTAAATCGTGTCCACAACAGGAGAAAATAATATATTTCAATTGATCAAGTTAATAATCACATATCCGATTGTTAATGGTCAAAGTATTGAAGCAGCCTCCAGTGAGAATTGAACTCACGACCCCTGGTTTACAAGACCAGTGCTCTAACCCCTGAGCTATGGAGGCTCCATGTAGTCGTTTCATCTGAATTGCCAATTTCCAAATTACTACCAATTTAACTACCACACGTTTGATTAAATTAACGGAAGCTACACAATGAGTTAGGCTTTCATATTGACACTAGTCTGAAAGAACAGTTGATTATTACGAAAGGATTATGAAATATCCTCTCATGACACAGGAATAATATTAACCGCTATATCATTCATTTATTTATTTCAAAACTTTTCAAATGGCAGCCGAGGACGTTCAAGTATTGAAGATTACTGGCATGTGAAGAAGATCCTATTGAATAACTCCGGAATATATGCAAAAATAGGCAAAGATACCCTAATTTTATTTACATAGGTGTAACAAGCAATCGATAAATCAACAGAGGCCACTTAAATCGTGTCCACAACAGGAGAAAATAATATATTTCAATTGATCAAGTTAATAATCACATATCCGATTTTTAATGGTCAAAATATTGAAGCAGCCTCCAGTGAGTGAGAATTGAACTCACGACCCCTGGTTTACAAGACCAGTGCTCTAACCCCTGAGCTATGGAGGCTCCATGTAGTCGTTTCATCTGAATTGCCAATTTCCCAATTACTACCAATTTAACTACCACACGTTTGATTAAATTAACGGAAGCTACACAATGCGTTAGGCTTTCATATTGACACTAGTCTGAAAGAACAGTTGATTTTTACGAAAGGATTATGAAATATCCTCTTATGACACAGGAATAATATTAACCGCTATATCATTCATTTATTTATTTAAAAACTTTTCAAATGGCAGCCGAGGACGTTCAAGTATTGAAGATCACTGGCATGTGAAGAAGATCCTATTGGTTAACTCCGGAATATATGCCAAATTAGGCAAAGATACCCTAATTTTATTTACATAGGTGTAACAAGCAATCGATAAATAAACCGAGGCCACTAAAATTGTGTCCACAACAGGAGAAAAATAATATATTTCAATTGATCAAGTTAATAATCACATATCCGATTGTTAATGGTCAAAATATTGAAGCAGCCTCCAGTGAGAATTGAACTCACGACCCCTGGTTTACAAGACCAGTGCTCTAACCCCTGAGCTATGGAGGCTCCATGTAGTCGTTTCATCTGAATTGCCAATTTCCCAATTACTACCAATTTAACTACCACACGTTCGATTAAATTAACGGAAGCTACACAATGCGTTAGGCTTTCATATTGACACTAGTCTGACAGAAAAAAAATTTACGAAAGGATTATGAAATATCCTCTTATAACACAGGAATAATATTAACCGCTATCTCATTCATTTATTTATTTCAACACTTTTCCAATGGCAGCCGAGGACGTTCAAGTATTGAAGATCACTGGCATGTGAAGAAGATCCTATTGGTTAACTCCGGAATATATGCCATTTGCAAATTTGCCGATTATATAAGAAATGAAAGCAATTAAGTCTTACTCTGCTACACTAAAGACATGCAGATCATGTAACTGATCAAACAGGTTATTGGGGAAGGCCGCTGATGACACTGATTATGTTGTTTCAGGAACAACCCCGTCGTTCTCCACATGTGAAAGTCTCAAGGTTCATTGACAAAAGGCATTGGGGACGCAATGTATAAGTTCTTTACAATCAACATCCCCGTCGTTCCCCACATGTGAAAGTCTCATGGTACATTGACAAAAGGCATTGGGCACGCAATGTGTAAGTTCTTGATAATCAAAATAGTTTCAACAGCCCCAGTGAGAATTGAACTCAAGACCCGCGGCTTACAAGACCTGTGCTCTAACCCCTGAGCTATGAACTAGATGGGGAACATAGGCCATCACAGAGAATGGTGATGCAAATGGTGCCACTGAAGGTATTTGTTGACAGTATTTTGCTAGACAGATATTTACTGGCAGAGGAGAGGACGTTTTGTTAAGGATGATGATTAGATTACATTACACATATTTCATTTTCGTGCACTTTCATCATCCAACAGCCAGAACCAAACAAAACGGTTGGCAACGAGAGGCAAAGATACCCTAATTTTATTTACATAGGTGTAACAAGCAATCGATATATAAACCGAGGCCACTAAAATCGTGTCCACAACAGGAGAAAATAATATATTTCAATTGATCAAGTTAATAATCACATATCCGATTGTTAATGGTCAAAATATTGAAGCAGCCTCCAGTGAGAATTGAACTCACGACCCCTGGTTTACAAGACCAGTGCTCTAACCCCTGAGCTATGGAGGCTCCATGTAGTCGTTTCATCTGAATTGCCAATTTCCCAATTACTACCAATTTAACTACCACACGTTTGATTAAATTAACGGAAGCTACACAATGCGTTAGGCTTTCATATTGACACTAGTCTGAAAGAACATTTTTTTTACGAAAGGATTATGAAATATCCTCTTATAACACAGGAATAATATTAACCGCTATCTCATTCATTTATTTATTTCAACACTTTTCCAATGGCAGCTGAGGACGTTCAAGTATTGAAGATCACTGGCATGTGAAGAAGATCCTATTGGTTAACTCCGGAATATATGCCAAATTAGGCAAAGATACCCTAATTTTATTTACATAGGTGTAACAAGCAATCGATAAATCAACAGAGGCCACTTAAAATCGTGTCCACAACAGGAGAAAATAATATATTTCAATTGATCAAGTTAAATCATCACATATCCGATTGTTAATGGTCAAAATATTGAAGCAGCCTCCAGTGAGAATTGAACTCACGACCCCTGGTTTACAAGACCAGTGCTCTAACCCCTGAGCTATGGAGGCTCCATGTAGTCGTTTCATCTGAATTGCCAATTTCCAAATTACTACCAATTTAACTACCACACGTTTGATTAAATTAACGGAAGCTACACAATGAGTTAGGCTTTCATATTGACACTAGTCTGAAAGCAAAGTTGATTATTACGAAAGGATTATGAAATATCCTCTTATGACACAGGAATAATATTAACCGCTATCTCATTCATTTATTTATTTCAACACTTTTCCAATGGCAGCCGAGGACGTTCAAGTATTGAAGATTACTGGCATGTGAAGAAGATCCCATTGAATAACTCCGGAATATATGCCAAATTAGGCAAAGATACCCTAATTTTATTTACATAGGTGTAACAAGCAATCGATAAATAAACCGAGGCCACTAAATCGTGTCCACAACAGGAGAAAAATAATATATTTCAATTGATCAAGTTAATAATCACATATCCGATTCGTAATGGTCAAAATATTGAAGCAGCCTCCAGTGAGAATTGAACTCACGACCCCTGGTTACAAGACCAGTGCTCTAACCCCTGAGCTATGGAGGCTCCATGTAGTCGTTTTATCTGAATTGCCAATTTCCCAATTACTACCAATTTAACTACCACACGTTTGATTAAATTAACGGAAGCTACACAATGCGTTAGGCTTTCATATTGACACTAGTCTGAAAGAACAAAATTTTTTACGAAAGGATTATGAAATATCCTCTTATAACACAGGAATAATATTAACCGCTATCTCATTCATTTATTTATTTCAACACTTTTCCAATGGCAGCCGAGGACGTTCAAGTATTGAAGATCACTGGCATGTGAAGAAGATCCTATTGGTTAACTCCGGAATATATGCCATTTGCAAATTTGCCGATTATATAAGAAATGAAAGCAATTAAGTCTACTCTGCTACACTAAAGACATGCAGATCATGTAACTGATCAAACAGGTTATTGGGGAAGGCCGCTGATGACACTGATTATGTTGTTTCAGGAACAACCCCGTCGTTCTCCACATGTGAAAGTCTCAAGGTTCATTGACAAAAGGCATTGGGGACGCAATGTATAAGTTCTTTACAATCAACATCCCCGTCGTTCCCCACATGTGAAAGTCTCATGGTACATTGACAAAAGGCATTGGGCACGCAATGTGTAAGTTCTTGATAATCAAAATAGTTTTTCAACAGCCCCAGTGAGAATTGAACTCAAGACCCGCGGCTTACAAGACCTGTGCTCTAACCCCTGAGCTATGAACTAGATGGGGAACATAGGCCATCACAGAGAATGGTGATGCAAATGGTGCCACTGAAGGTATTTGTTGACAGTATTTTGCTAGACAGATATTTACTGGCAGAGGAGAGGACGTTTTGTTAAGGATGATGATTAGATTACATTACACATATTTCATTTTCGTGCACTTTCATCATCCAACAGCCAGAACCAAACAAAACGGTTGGCAACGAGAGGCAAAGATACCCTAATTTTATTTACATAGGTGTAACAAGCAATCGATATATAAACCGAGGCCACTAAAATCGTGTCAACAACAGGAGAAAAATAATATATTTCAATTGATCAAGTTAATAATCACATATCCGATTGTTAATGGTCAAAATATTGAAGCAGCCTCCAGTGAGAATTGAACTCACGACCCCTGGTTTACAAGACCAGTGCTCTAACCCCTGAGCTATGGAGGCTCCATGTAGTCGTTTCATCTGAATTGCCAATTTCCCAATTACTACCAATTTAACTACCACACGTTTGATTAAATTAACGGAAGCTACACAATGCGTTAGGCTTTCATATTGACACTAGTCTGAAAGAAAAAAATTTTTTTTTCACGAAAGGATTATGAAATATCCTCTTATAACACAGGAATAATATTAACCGCTATCTCATTCATTTATTTATTTCAACACTTTTCCAATGGCAGCCGAGGACGTTCAAGTATTGAAGATCACTGGCATGTGAAGAAGATCCTATTGGTTAACTCCGGAATATATGCCATTTGCAAATTTGCCGATTATATAAGAAATGAAAGCAATTAAGTCTTACTCTGCTACACTAAAGACATGCAGATCATGTAACTGATCAAACAGGTTATTGGGGAAGGCGCTGATGACACTGATTATGTTGTTTCAGGAACAACCCCGTCGTTCTCCACATGTGAAAGTCTCAAGGTTCATTGACAAAAGGCATTGGGGACGCAATGTATAAGTTCTTTACAATCAACATCCCCGTCGTTCCCCACATGTGAAAGTCTCATGGTACATTGACAAAAGGCATTGGGCACGCAATGTGTAAGTTCTTGATAATCAAAATAGTTTCAACAGCCCCAGTGAGAATTGAAAACTCAAGACCCGCGGCTTACAAGACCTGTGCTCTAACCCCTGAGAGCTATGAACTAGATGGGGAACATAGGCCATCACAGAGAATGGTGATGCAAATGGTGCCACTGAAGGTATTTTTTGACAGTATTTTGCTAGACAGATATTTACTGGCAGAGGAGAGGACGTTTTGTTAAGGATGATGATTAGATTACATTACACATATTTTCATTTTCGTGCACTTTCATCATCCAACAGCCAGAACCAAACAAAACGGTTGGCAACGAGAGGCAAAGATACCCTAATTTTATTTACATAGGTGTAACAAGCAATCGATAAATAAACCGAGGCCACTAAAATCGTGTCCACAACAGAGAAAAAAATAATATATTTCAATTGATCAAGTTAATAATCACATATCCGATTCGTAATGGTCAAAATATTGAAGCAGCCTCCAGTGAGAATTGAACTCACGACCCCTGGTTTACAAGACCAGTGCTCTAACCCCTGAGCTATGGAGGCTCCATGTAGTCGTTTCATCTGAATTGCCAATTTCCCAATTACTACCAATTTAACTACCACACGTTTGATTAAATTAACGGAAGCTACACAATGCGTTAGGCTTTCATATTGACACTAGTCTGAAAGAACAAAAATTTTTTACGAAAGGATTATGAAATATCCTCTTATAACACAGGAATAATATTAACCGCTATCTCATTCATTATTTATTTTCAACACTTTTCCAATGGCAGCCGAGGACGTTCAAGTATTGAAGATCACTGGCATGTGAAGAAGATCCTATTGGTTAACTCCGGAATATATGCCATTTGCAAATTTGCCGATTATATAAGAAATGAAAGCAATTAAGTCTTACTCTGCTACACTAAAGACATGCAGATCATGTAACTGATCAAACAGGTTATTGGGGAAGGCCGCTGATGACACTGATTATGTTGTTTCAGGAACAACCCCGTCGTTCTCCACATGTGAAAGTCTCAAGGTTCATTGACAAAAGGCATTGGGCACGCAATGTGTAAGTTCTTGATAATCAAAATAGTTTCAACAGCCCCAGTGAGAATTGAACTCAAGACCCGCGGCTTACAAGACCTGTGCTCTAACCCCTGAGCTATGAACTAGATGGGGAACATAGGCCATCACAGAGAATGGTGATGCAAATGGTGCCACTGAAGGTATTTGTTGACAGTATTTTGCTAGACAGATATTTACTGGCAGAGGAGAGGACGTTTTGTTAAGGATGATGATTAGATTACATTACACATATTTCATTTTCGTGCACTTTCATCATCCAACAGCCAGAACCAAACAAAACGGTTGGCAACGAGAGGCAAAGATACCCTAATTTTATTTACATAGGTGTAACAAGCAATCGATATATAAAAACCGAGGCCACTAAAATCGTGTCAACAACAGGAGAAAATAATATATTTCAATTGATCAAGTTAATAATCACATATCCGATTGTTAATGGTCAAAATATTGAAGCAGCCTCCAGTGAGAATTGAACTCACGACCCCTGGTTTACAAGACCAGTGCTCTAACCCCTGAGCTATGGAGGCTCCATGTAGTCGTTTCATCTGAATTGCCAATTTCCCAATTACTACCAATTTAACTACCACACGTTTGATTAAATTAACGGAAGCTACACAATGCGTTAGGCTTTCATATTGACACTAGTCTGAAAGAACAGTTGATTTTTACGAAAGGATTATGAAATATCCTCTTATAACACAGGAATAATATTAACCGCTATCTCATTCATTTATTATTTCAAACTTTTCCAATGGCAGCCGAGGACGTTCAAGTATTGAAGATCACTGGCATGTGAAGAAGATCCTATTGAATAACTCCGGAATATATGCAAAATAGGCAAAGATACCCTAATTTTATTTACATAGGTGTAACAAGCAATCGATAAATCAACAGAGGCCACTTAAATCGTGTCCACAACAGGAGAAAAATAAATATATTTCAATTGATCAAGTTAATAATCACATATCCGATTGTTAATGGTCAAAATATGAAGCAGCCGCCAGTGAGAATTGAACTCACGACCCCCGTGGTTTACAAGACCAGTGCTCTAACCCCTGAGCTATGGAGGCTCCATGTAGTCGTTTTCATCTGAATTGCCAATTTCCAAATTACTACCAATTTAACTACCACACGTTTGATTAAATTAACGGAAGCTACACAATGAGTTAGGCTTTCATATTGACACTAGTCTGAAAGAACAGTTTGATTTTACGAAAGGATTATGAAATATCCTCTCATGACACAGGAATAATATTAACCGCTATATCATTCATTTATTTATTTCAACACTTTTCCAATGGCAGCCGAACACGTTCAAGTATTGAAGATCACTGGCATGTGAAGAAGATCCTATTGAATAACTCCGGAATATATGCAAAAATAGGCAAAGATACCCTAATTTTATTTACATAGGTGTAACAAGCAATCGATAAATCAACAGAGGCCACTAAAATCGTGTCCACAACAGGAGAATAATATATTTCAATTGATCAAGTTAATAATCACATATCCGATTTTTAATGGTCAAAATATTGAAGCAGCCTCCAGTGAGAATTGAACTCACGACCCCTGGTTTACAAGACCAGTGCTCTAACCCCTGAGCTATGGAGGCTCCATGTAGTCGTTTCATCTGAATTGCCAATTTCCAAATTACTACCAATTTAACTACCACACGTTTGATTAAATTAACGGAAGCTACACAATGAGTAGGCTTTCATATTGACACTAGTCTGAAAGAACAGTTGATTATTACGAAAGGATTATGAAATATCCTCTCATGACACAGGAATAATATTAACCGCTATATCATTCATTTATTTATTTTAAAAAACTTTTTCAATGGCAGCCGAGGACGTTCAAGTATTGAAGATTACTGGCATGTGAAGAAGATCCTATTGAATAACTCCGGAATATATGCCAAATTAGGCAAAGATACCCTAATTTTATTTACATAGGTGTAACAAGCAATCGATAAATCAACAGAGGCCACTTAAACGTGTCACAACAGGAGAAAATAATATATTTCAATTGATCAAGTTAATAATCACATATCCGATTTTTAATGGTCAAAATATTGAAGCAGCCTCCAGTGAGAATTGAACTCACGACCCCTGGTTTACAAGACCAGTGCTCTAACCCCTGAGCTATGGAGGCTCCATGTAGTCGTTTCATCTGAATTGCCAATTTTCCAATTACTACCAATTTAACTACCACACGTTTGATTAAATTAACGGAAGCTACACAATGAGTTAGGCTTTCATATTGACACTAGTCTGAAAGAACAGTTGATTATTGCGAAAGGATTATGAAATATCCTCTTATGACACAGGAATATATTAACCGCTATATCATTCATTATTTATTTCAACACTTTTCCAATGGCAGCCGAGGACGTTCAAGTATTGAAGATTACTGGCATGTGAAGAAGATCCCATTGAATAACTCCGGAATATATGCCAAATTAGGCAAAGAGGCACCCCTAATTTTATTTACATAGGTGTAACAAGCAATCGATATATAAACCGAGGCCACTAAAATCGTGTCAACAACAGGAGAAAATAACATATTTCAATTGATCAAGTTAATAATCACATATCCGATTCGTAATGGTCAAAATATTGAAGCAGCCTCCAGTGAGAATTGAACTCACGACCCCTGGTTTACAAGACCAGTGCTCTAACCCCTGAGCGATGGAGGATCCATGTAGTCGTTTCATCTGAATTGCCAATTTCCCAATTACTACCAATTTAACTACCACACGTTTGATTAAATTAACGGAAGCTACAAAATGCGTTAGGCTTTCATATTGACACTAGTCTGAAAGAACATTTTTTTACGAAAGGATTATGAAATATCCTCTTATAACACAGGAATAATATTAACCGCTATCTCATTCATTTATTTATTTCATTTCAACACTTTTCCAATGGCAGCCGAGGACGTTCAAGT
This sequence comes from Urechis unicinctus, assembly GCA_034190875.2. Taxonomy (NCBI): domain Eukaryota; kingdom Metazoa; phylum Annelida; class Polychaeta; order Xenopneusta; family Urechidae; genus Urechis; species Urechis unicinctus. The sequence goes on along the minus strand of CM067349.1, from coordinate 45,248,547 downwards.
ATTGAAGATCACTGGCATGTGAAGAAGATCCTATTGGTTAACTCCGGAATATATGCCATTTGCAAATTTGCCGATTATATAAGAAATGAAAGCAATTAAGTCTTACTCTGCTACACTAAAGACATGCAGATCATGTAACTGATCAAACAGGTTATTGGGGAAGGCCGCTGATGACACTGATTATGTTGTTTCAGGAACAACCCCGTCGTTCTCCACATGTGAAAGTCTCAAGGTTCATTGACAAAAGGCATTGGGGACGCAATGTATAAGTTCTTTACAATCAACATCCCCGTCGTTCCCCACATGTGAAAGTCTCATGGTACATTGACAAAAGGCATTGGGCACGCAATGTGTAAGTTCTTGATAATCAAAATAGTTTCAACAGCCCCAGTGAGAATTGAACTCAAGACCCGCGGCTTACAAGACCTGTGCTCTAACCCCTGAGCTATGAACTAGATGGGGAACATAGGCCATCACAGAGAATGGTGATGCAAATGGTGCCACTGAAGGTATTTTTTGACAGTATTTTGCTAGACAGATATTTACTGGCAGAGGAGAGGACGTTTTGTTAGGGATGATGATTAGATTACATTACACATATTTCATTTTCGTGCACTTTCATCATCCAACAGCCAGAACCAAACAAAACGGTTGGCAACGAGAG
>CM067349.1:45227883-45242883 GCA_034190875.2 Urechis unicinctus | reverse complement strand
CAAATTTGCCGATTATATAAGAAATGAAAGCAATTAAGTCTACTTACTCTGCTACACTAAAGACATGCAGATCATGTAAGATCAAACAGGTTATTGGGGAAGGCCGCTGATGACACTGATTATGTTGTTTCAGGAACAACCCCGTCGTTCTCCACATGTGAAAGTCTCAAGGTTCATTGACAAAAGGCATTGGGGACGCAATGTATAAGTTCTTTTACAATCAACATCCCCGTCGTTCCCCACATGTGAAAGTCTCATGGTACATTGACAAAAGGCATTGGGCACGCAATGTGTAAGTTCTTGATAATCAAAATAGTTTCAACAGCCCCAGTGAGAATTGAACTCAAGACCCGCGGCTTACAAGACCTGTGCTCTAACCCCTGAGCTATGAACTAGATGGGGAACATAGGCCATCACAGAGAATGGTGATGCAAATGGTGCCACTGAAGTATTTTTTGACAGTATTTTTTTGACAGATATTTTCTGGCAGAGGCAGAGGAGAGGACGTTTTGTTAAGGATGATGATTAGATTACATTACACATATTTCATTTTCGTGCACTTTCATCATCCAACAGCCAGAACAAACAAAAATTGGCAACGAGAGGCAAAGATACCCTAATTTTATTTACATAGGTGTAACAAGCAATCGATAAATAAACCGAGGCCACTAAAATCGTGTCACAACAGAAGAAAATGACATATTTCAATTGATCAAGTTAATAATCACATATCCGATTCGTAATGGTCAAAATATTGAAGCAGCCTCCAGTGAGAATTGAACTCACGACCCCTGGTTTACAAGACCAGTGCTCTAACCCCTGAGCTATGGAGGCTCCATGTAGTCGTTTCATCTGAATTGCCAATTTCCCAATTACTACCAATTTAACTACCACACGTTTGATTAAATTAACGGAAGCTACACAATGCGTTAGGCTTTCATATTGACACTAGTCTGAAAGAAAAAAATTTTACGAAAGGATTATGAAATATCCTCTTATAACACAGGAATAATATTAACCGCTATCTCATTCATTTATTTATTTCAACACTTTTCCAATGGCAGCCGAGGACGTTCAAGTATTGAAGATCACTGGCATGTGAAGAAGATCCTATTGGTTAACTCCGGAATATATGCCATTTGCAAATTTGCCGATTATATAAGAAATGAAAGCAATTAAGTCTTACTCTGCTACACTAAAGAAGACATGCAGATCATGTAACTGATCAAACAGGTTATTGGGGAAGGCCGCTGATGACACTGATTATGTTGTTTCAGGAACAACCCCGTCGTTCTCCACATGTGAAAGTCTCAAGGTTCATTGACAAAAGGCATTGGGGACGCAATGTATAAGTTCTTTACAATCAACATCCCCGTCGTTCCCCCACATGTGAAAGTCTCATGGTACATTGACAAAAGGCATTGGGCACGCAATGTGTAAGTTCTTGATAATCAAAATAGTTTCAACAGCCCCAGTGAGAATTGAACTCAAGACCCGCGGCTTACAAGACCTGTGCTCTAACCCCTGAGCTATGAACTAGATGGGGAACATAGGCCATCACAGAGAATGGTGATGCAAATGGTGCCACTGAAGGTATTTGTTGACAGTATTTTGCTAGACAGATATTTACTGGCAGAGGAGAGGACGTTTTTGTTAGGGATGATGATTAGATTACATTACACATATTTCATTTTCGTGCACTTTCATCATCCAACAGCCAGAACCAAACAAAACGGTTGGCAACGAGAGGCAAAGATACCCTAATTTTATTTACATAGGTGTAACAAGCAATCGATATATAAACGAGGCCACTAAAATCGTGTCACAACAGGAGAAAATAATATATTTCAATTGATCAAGTTAATAATCACATATCCGATTGTTAATGGTCAAAATATTGAAGCAGCCTCCAGTGAGAATTGAACTCACGACCCCTGGTTTACAAGACCAGTGCTCTAACCCCTGAGCTATGGAGGCTCCATGTAGTCGTTTCATCTGAATTGCCAATTTCCAATTACTACCAATTTAACTACCACACGTTTGATTAAATTAACGGAAGCTACACAATGCGTTAGGCTTTCATATTGACACTAGTCTGAAAGAACAAAATTTTCGAAAGGATTATGAAATATCCTCTTATAACACAGGAATAATATTAACCGCTATCTCATTCATTTATTTTTTCAACACTTTTCCAATGGCAGCCGAGGACGTTCAAGTATTGAAGATCACTGGCATGTGAAGAAGATCCTATTGGTTAACTCCGGAATATATGCCATTTGCAAATTTGCCGATTATATAAGAAAATGAAAGCCAATTAAGTCTTACTCTGCTACACTAAAGACATGCAGATCATGTAACTGATCAAACAGGTTATTGGGGAAGGCCGCTGATGACACTGATTATGTTGTTTTCAGGAACAACCCCGTCGTTCTCCACATGTGAAAGTCTCAAGGTTCATTGACAAAAGGCATTGGGGACGCAATGTATAAGTTCTTTACAATCAACATCCCCGTCGTTCCCCACATGTGAAAGTCTCATGGTACATTGACAAAAGCATTGGGCACGCAATGTGTAAGTTCTTGATAATCAAAATAGTTTCAACAGCCCCAGTGAGAATTGAACTCAAGACCCGCGGCTTACAAGACCTGTGCTCTAACCCCTGAGCTATGAACTAGATGGGGAACATAGGCCATCACATCTGAATGGTGATGCAAATGGTGCCACTGAAGGTATTTTTTGACAGTAAATTTGCTAGACAATGAGTTAGGCTTTCATATTGACACTAGTCTGACTGAAGAGTTTGAAGAAAGTTGATTATTACGGAAGATTTGAAATATCCTCTCAGGATAATATTATTATATTACATTACACATATTTCATTTTCGTGCACTTTCATCATCCAACAGCCAGAATGTGAAGAAACAAAACGGTTGGCAACGAGAGGCAAAGATACCCTAATTTTATTTACATAGGTGTAACAAGCAATCGATAAATAAACCGAGGCCACTAAAATCGTGTCCACAACAGAAGAAAATGACATATTTCAATTGATCAAGTTAATAATCACATATCCGATTCGTAATGGTCAAAATATTGAAGCAGCCTCCAGTGAGAATTGAACTCACGACCCCTGGTTTACAAGACCAGTGCTCTAACCCCTGAGCTATGGAGGCTCCATGTAGTCGTTTCATCTGAATTGCCAATTTCCCAATTACTACCAATTTAACTACCACACGTTCGATTAAATTAACGGAAGCTACACAATGCGTTAGGCTTTCATATTGACACTAGTCTGACAGAAAAAAAATTTACGAAAGGATTATGAAATATCCTCTTATAACACAGGAATAATATTAACCGCTATCTCATTCATTTATTTATTTCAACACTTTTCCAATGGCAGCCGAGGACGTTCAAGTATTGAAGATCACTGGCATGTGAAGAAGATCCTATTGGTTAACTCCGGAATATATGCCATTTGCAAATTTGCCGATTATATAAGAAATGAAAGCAATTAAGTCTTACTCTGCTACACTAAAGACATGCAGATCATGTAACTGATCAAACAGGTTATTGGGGAAGGCCGCTGATGACACTGATTATGTTGTTTCAGGAACAACCCCGTCGTTCTCCACATGTGAAAGTCTCAAGGTTCATTGACAAAAGGCATTGGGGACGCAATGTATAAGTTCTTTACAATCAACATCCCCGTCGTTCCCCACATGTGAAAGTCTCATGGTACATTGACAAAAGGCATTGGGCACGCAATGTGTAAGTTCTTGATAATCAAAATAGTTTCAACAGCCCCAGTGAGAATTGAACTCAAGACCCGCGGCTTACAAGACCTGTGCTCTAACCCCTGAGCTATGAACTAGATGGGGAACATAGGCCATCACAGAGAATGGTGATGCAAATGGTGCCACTGAAGGTATTTGTTGACAGTATTTTGCTAGACAGATATTTACTGGCAGAGGAGAGGACGTTTTGTTAAGGGATGATGATTAGATTACATTACACATATTTCATTTTCGTGCACTTTCATCATCCAACAGCCAGAACCAAACAAAACGGTTGGCAACGAGAGGCAAAGATACCCTAATTTTATTTACATAGGTGTAACAAGCAATCGATATATAAACAGAGGCCACTAAAATCGTGTCAACAACAGGAGAAAATAATATATTTCAATTGATCAAGTTAATAATCACATATCCGATTGTTAATGGTCAAAATATTGAAGCAGCCTCCAGTGAGAATTGAACTCACGACCCCTGGTTTACAAGACCAGTGCTCTAACCCCTGAGCTATGGAGGCTCCATGAAGTCGTTTCATCTGAATTGCCAATTTCTCAATTACTACCAATTTAACTACCACACGTTTGATTAAATTAACGGAAGCTACACAATGCGTTAGGCTTTCATATTGATACTAGTCTGAAAGAACAGTTGATTTTCACGAAAGGATTATGAAATATCCTCTTATAACACAGGAATAATATTAACCGCTATCTCATTCATTTATTTATTTCAACACTTTTCCAATGGCAGCCGAGGACGTTCAAGTATTGAAGATCACTGGCATGTGAAGAAGATCCTATTGAATAACTCCGGAATATATGCCAAAAATAGGCAAAGATACCCTAATTTTATTTACATAGGTGTAACAAGCAATCGATAAATCAACAGAGGCCACTTAAAATCGTGTCCACAACAGGAGAAAATAATATATTTCAATTGATCAAGTTAATAATCACATATCCGATTGTTAATGGTCAAAATATTGAAGCAGCCTCAGTGAGAATTGAACTCACGACCCCTGGTTTACAAGACCAGTGCTCTAACCCCTGAGCTATGGAGGCTCCATGTAGTCGTTTCATCTGAATTGCCAATTTCCCAATTACTACCAAATTTAACTACCACACGTTTGATTAAATTAACGGAAGCTACACAATGCGTTAGGCTTTCATATTGACACTAGTCTGAAAGAACAGTTGATTATTACGAAAGGATTATGAAATATCCTCTTATGACACAGGAATAATATTAACCGCTATATCATTCATTTATTTATTTCAAACTTTTCCAATGGCAGCCGAGGACGTTCAAGTATTGAAGATCACTGGCATGTGAAGAAGATCCTATTGAATAACTCCGGAATATATGCCAAAAATAGGCAAAGATACCCTAATTTTATTTACATAGGTGTAACAAGCAATCGATAAATCAACAGAGGCCACTAAATCGTGTCCACAACAGGAGAAAATAATATATTTTTCAATTGATCAAGTTAATAATCACATATCCGATTGTTAATGGTCAAAATATTGAAGCAGCCTCCAGTGAGAATTGAACTCACGACCCCTGGTTTACAAGACCAGTGCTCTAACCCCTGAGCTATGGAGGCTCCATGTAGTCGTTTCATCTGAATTGCCAATTTCCAAATTACTACTACCAATTTAACTACCACACGTTTGATTAAATTAACGGAAGCTACACAATGAGTTAGGCTTTCATATTGACACTAGTCTGAAAGAACAGTTGATTATTACGAAAGGATTATGAAATATCCTCTCATGACACAGGAATAATATTAACCGCTATATCATTCATTTATTTATTTAAAAACTTTTCAAATGGCAGCCGAGGACGTTCAAGTATTGAAGATTACTGGCATGTGAAGAAGATCCTATTGAATAACTCCGGAATATATGCCAAATTAGGCAAAGATACCCTAATTTTATTTACATAGGTGTAACAAGCAATCGATAAATCAACAGAGGCCACTTAAACCGTGTCCACAACAGGAGAAAATAATATATTTCAATTGATCAAGTTAATAATCACATATCCGATTTTTAATGGTCAAAATATTGAAGCAGCCTCCAGTGAGAATTGAACTCACGACCCCTGGTTTACAAGACCAGTGCTCTAACCCCTGAGCTATGGAGGCTCCATGTAGTCGTTTCATCTGAATTGCCAATTTTCCAATTACTACCAATTTAACTACCACACGTTTGATTAAATTAACGGAAGCTACACAATGAGTTAGGCTTTCATATTGACACTAGTCTGAAAGAACAGTTGATTATTGCGAAAGGATTATGAAATATCCTCTTATGACACAGGAATAATATTAACCGCTATATCATTTCATTTATTTATTTCAACACTTTTTTTCAATGGCAGCCGAGGACGTTCAAGTATTGAAGATTACTGGCATGTGAAGAAGATCCCATTGAATAACTCCGGAATATATGCCAAATTAGGCAAAGATACCCTAATTTTATTTACATAGGTGTAACAAGCAATCGATATATAAACCGAGGCCACTAAAATCGTGTCAACAACAGGAGAAAATAACATATTTCAATTGATCAAGTTAATAATCACATATCCGATTCGTAATGGTCAAAATATTGAAGCAGCCTCCAGTGAGAATTGAACTCACGACCCCTTGTTTACAAGACCAGTGCTCTAACCCCTGAGCGATGGAGGATCCATGTAGTCGTTTCATCTGAATTGCCAATTTCCCAATTACTACCAATTTAACTACCACACGTTTGATTAAATTAACGGAAGCTACAAAATGCGTTAGGCTTTCATATTGACACTAGTCTGAAAGAACATTTTTTTTACCAAAGGATTATGAAATATCCTCTTATAACACAGGAATAATATTAACCGCTATCTCATTCATTTATTTATTTCAACACTTTTCCAATGGCAGCCGAGGACGTTCAAGTATTGAAGATCACTGGCATGTGAAGAAGATCCTATTGGTTAACTCCGGAATATATGCCATTTGCAAATTTGCCGATTATATAAGAAATGAAAGCAATTAAGTCTTACTCTGCTACACTAAAGACATGCAGATCATGTAACTGATCAAACAGGTTATTGGGGAAGGCCGCTGATGACACTGATTATGTTGTTTCAGGAACAACCCCGTCGTTCTCCACATGTGAAAGTCTCAAGGTTCATTGACAAAAGGCATTGGGGACGCAATGTATAAGTTCTTTACAATCAACATCCCCGTCGTTCCCCACATGTGAAAGTCTCATGGTACATTGACAAAAGGCATTGGGCACGCAATGTGTAAGTTCTTGATAATCAAATAGTTTTTCAACAGCCCCAGTGAGAATTGAACTCAAGACCCGCGGCTTACAAGACCTGTGCTCTAACCCCTGAGCTATGAACTAGATGGGGAACATAGGCCATCACAGAGAATGGTGATGCAAATGGTGCCACTGAAGGTATTTTTTGACAGTATTTTGCTAGACAGATATTTACTGGCAGAGGAGAGGACGTTTTGTTAAGGATGATGATTAGATTACATTACACATATTTCATTTTCGTGCACTTTCATCATCCAACAGCCAGAACCAAACAAAACGGTTGGCAACGAGAGGCAAAGATACCCTAATTTTATTTACATAGGTGTAACAAGCAATCGATATATAAACCGAGGCCACTAAAATCGTGTCCAACAACAGGAGAAAATAATATATTTCAATTGATCAAGTTAATAATCACATATCCGATTGTTAATGGTCAAAATATTGAAGCAGCCTCCAGTGAGAATTGAACTCACGACCCCTGGTTTACAAGACCAGTGCTCTAACCCCTGAGCTATGGAGGCTCCATGTAGTCGTTTCATCTGAATTGCCAATTTCCCAATTACTACCAATTTAACTACCACACGTTTGATTAAATTAACGGAAGCTACACAATGCGTTAGGCTTTCATATTGACACTAGTCTGAAGGAAAAATTTTTTTACGAAAGGATTATGAAATATCCTCTTACAACACAGGAATAATATTAACCGCTATCTCATTCATTTATTTATTTCAACACTTTTCCAATGGCAGCCGAGGACGTTCAAGTATTGAAGATCACTGGCATGTGAAGAAGATCCTATTGGTTAACTCCGGAATATATGCCATTTGCAAATTTGCCGATTATATAAGAAATGAAAGCAATTAAGTCTTACTCTGCTACACTAAAGACATGCAGATCATGTAACTGATCAAACAGGTTATTGGGGAAGGCCGCTGATGACACTGATTTATGTTGTTTCAGGAACAACCCCGTCGTTCTCCACATGTGAAAGTCTCAAGGTTCATTGACAAAAGGCATTGGGGACGCAATGTATAAGTTCTTTACAATCAACATCCCCGTCGTTCCCCACATGTGAAAGTCTCATGGTACATTGACAAAAGGCATTGGGCACGCAATGTGTAAGTTCTTGATAATCAAAATAGTTTCAACAGCCCCAGTGAGAATTGAACTCAAGACCCGCGGCTTACAAGACCTGTGCTCTAACCCCTGAGCTATGAACTAGATGGGGAACATAGGCCATCACAGAGAATGGTGATGCAAATGGTGCCACTGAAGGTATTTTTTGACAGTATTTTGCTAGACAGATATTTACTGGCAGAGGAGAGGACGTTTTGTTAAGGATGATGATTAGATTACATTACACATATTTCATTTTCGTGCACTTTCATCATCCAACAGCCAGAACCAAACAAAACGGTTGGCAACGAGAGGCAAAGATACCCTAATAATTTTATTTACATAGGTGTAACAAGCAATCGATAAATAAACCGAGGGCCACTAAAATCGTGTCCACAACAGAAGAAAATGACATATTTTTCAATTGATCAAGTTAATAATCACATATCCGATTCGTAATGGTCAAAATATTGAAGCAGCCTCCAGTGAGAATTGAACTCACGACCCCTGGTTTACAAGACCAGTGCTCTAACCCCTGAGCTATGGAGGCTCCATGTAGTCGTTTCATCTGAATTGCCAATTTCCAATTACTACCAATTTAACTACCACACGTTTGATTAAATTAACGGAAGCTACACAATGCGTTAGGCTTTCATATTGACACTAGTCTGAAAGAAAAAAATTTTTACGAAAGGATTATGAAATATCCTCTTATAACACAGGAATAATATTAACCGCTATCTCATTCATTTATTTATTTCAACACTTTTCCAATGGCAGCCGAGGACGTTCAAGTATTGAAGATCACTGGCATGTGAAGAAGATCCTATTGGTTAACTCCGGAATATATGCCATTTGCAAATTTGCCGATTATATAAGAAATGAAAGCAATTAAGTCTTACTCTGCTACACTAAAGACATGCAGATCATGTAACTGATCAAACAGGTTATTGGGGAAGGCCGCTGATGACACTGATTATGTTGTTTCAGGAACAACCCCGTCGTTCTCCACATGTGAAAGTCTCAAGGTTCATTGACAAAAGGCATTGGGGACGCAATGTATAAGTTCTTTACAATCAACATCCCCGTCGTTCCCCCCACATGTGAAAGTCTCATGGTACATTGACAAAAGGCATTGGGCACGCAATGTGTAAGTTCTTGATAATCAAAATAGTTTCAACAGCCCCAGTGAGAATTGAACTCAAGACCCGCGGCTTACAAGACCTGTGCTCTAACCCCTGAGCTATGAACTAGATGGGGAACATAGGCCATCACAGAGAATGGTGATGCAAATGGTGCCACTGAAGGTATTTGTTGACAGTATTTTGCTAGACAGATATTTACTGGCAGAGGAGAGGACGTTTTGTTAAGGATGATGATTAGATTACATTACATTACACATATTTCATTTTCGTGCACTTTCATCATCCAACAGCCAGAACCAAACAAAACGGTTGGCAACGAGAGGCAAAGATACCCTAATTTTATTTACATAGGTGTAACAAGCAATCGATATATAAACAGAGGCCACTAAAATCGTGTCAACAACAGGAGAAAATAATATATTTCAATTGATCAAGTTAATAATCACATATCCGATTGTTAATGGTCAAAATATTGAAGCAGCCTCCAGTGAGAATTGAACTCACGACCCCTGGTTTACAAGACCAGTGCTCTAACCCCTGAGCTATGGAGGCTCCATGTAGTCGTTTCATCTGAATTGCCAATTTCCCAATTACTACCAATTTAACTACCACACGTTTGATTAAATTAACGGAAGCTACACAATGCGTTAGGCTTTCATATTGATACTAGTCTGAAAGAACAGTTGATTTTCACGAAAGGATTATGAAATATCCTCTTATAACACAGGAATAATATTAACCGCTATCTCATTCATTTATATATTTCAAAACTTTTCCAATGGCAGCCGAACACGTTCAAGTATTGAAGATCACTGGCATGTGAAGAAGATCCTATTGAATAACTCCGGAATATATGCAAAAATAGGCAAAGATACCCTAATTTTATTTACATAGGTGTAACAAGCAATCGATAAATCAACAGAGGCCACTTAAATCGTGTCCACAACAGGAGAAAATAATATATTTCAATTGATCAAGTTAATAATCACATATCCGATTGTTAATGGTCAAAATATTGAAGCAGCCGCCAGTGAGAATTGAACTCACGACCCCTGGTTTACAAGACCAGTGCTCTAACCCCTGAGCTATGGAGGCTCCATGTAGTCGTTTCATCTGAATTGCCAATTTCCAAATTACTACCAATTTAACTACCACACGTTTGATTAAATTAACGGAAGCTACACAATGAGTTAGGCTTTCATATTGACACTAGTCTGAAAGAACAGTTGATTATTACGAAAGGATTATGAAATATCCTCTCATGACACAGGAATAATATTAACCGCTATATCATTCATTTATTTATTTCAAAACTTTTCCAATGGCAGCCGAACACGTTCAAGTATTGAAGATCACTGGCATGTGAAGAAGATCCTATTGAATAACTCCGGAATATATGCAAAAATAGGCAAAGATACCCTAATTTTATTTACATAGGTGTAACAAGCAATCGATAAATCAACAGAGGCCACTTAAATCGTGTCCACAACAGGAGAAAATAATATATTTCAATTGATCAAGTTAATAATCACATATCCGATTTTTAATGGTCAAAATATTGAAGCAGCCCGCCAGTGAGAATTGAACTCACGACCCCTGGTTTACAAGACCAGTGCTCTAACCCCTGAGCTATGGAGGCTCCATGTAGTCGTTTCATCTGAATTGCCAATTTCCAATTACTACCAATTTACTACCACACGTTTTGATTAAATTAACGGAAGCTACACAATGAGTTAGGCTTTCATATTGACACTAGTCTGAAAGAACAGTTGATTATTACGAAAGGATTATGAAATATCCTCTTATGACACAGGAATAATATTAACCGCTATATCATTCATTTTTATTTATTTAAAAACTTTTCAAATGCAGCCGAGGACGTTCAAGTATTGAAGATCACTGGCATGTGAAGAAGATCCTATTGAATAACTCCGGAATATATGCCAAATTAGGCAAAGATACCCTAATTTTATTTACATAGGTGTAACAAGCAATCGATAAATAAACCGAGGCCACTAAAATCGTGTCCACAACAGGAGAAAATAATATATTTCAATTGATCAAGTAATAATCACATATCCGATTCGTAAGGGTCAAAATATTGAAGCAGCCTCCAGTGAGAATTGAACTCACGACCCCTGGTTTACAAGACCAGTGCTCTAACCCCTGAGCTATGGAGGCTCCATGTAGTCGTTTCATCTGAATTGCCAATTTCCCAATTACTACCAATTTAACTACCACACGTTTGATTAAATTAACGGAAGCTACACAATGCGTTAGGCTTTCATATTGACACTAGTCTGAAAGAACATTTTTTTTACGAAAGGATTATGAAATATCCTCTTATAACACAGGAATAATATTAACCGCTATCTCATTCATTTATTTATTTCAACACTTTTCCAATGGCAGCCGAGGACGTTCAAGTATTGAAGATCACTGGCATGTGAAGAAGATCCTATTGGTTAACTCCGGAATATATGCCATTTGCAAATTTGCCGATTATATAAGAAATGAAAGCAATTAAGTCTTACTCTGCTACACTAAAGACATGCAGATCATGTAACTGATCAAACAGGTTATTGGGGAAGGCCGCTGATGACACTGATTATGTTGTTTCAGGAAACAACCCCGTCGTTCTCCACATGTGAAAGTCTCAAGGTTCATTGACAAAAGGCATTGGGGACGCAATGTATAAGTTCTTTACAATCAACATCCCCGTCGTTCCCCACATGTGAAAGTCTGGTACATTGACAAAAGGCATTGGGCACGCAATGTGTAAGTTCTTGATAATCAAAATAGTTTCAACAGCCCCAGTGAGAATTGAACTCAAGACCCGCGGCTTACAAGACCTGTGCTCTAACCCCTGAGCTATGAACTAGATGGGGAACATAGGCCATCACAGAGAATGGTGATGCAAATGGTGCCACTGAAGGTATTTGTTGACAGTATTTTGCTAGACAGATATTTACTGGCAGAGGAGAGGACGTTTTGTTAAGGATGATGATTAGATTACATTACACATATTTCATTTTCGTGCACTTTCATCATCCAACAGCCAGAACCAAACAAAAAACGGTTGGCAACGAGAGGCAAAGATACCCTAATTTTATTTACATAGGTGTAACAAGCAATCGATATATAAACCGAGGCCACTAAAATCGTGTCCACAACAGGAGAAAATAATATATTTCAATTGATCAAGTAATAATCACATATCCGATTCTTAATGGTCAAAATATTGAAGCAGCCTCCAGTGAGAATTGAACTCACGACCCCTGGTTTACAAGACCAGTGCTCTAACCCCTGAGCTATGGAGGCTCCATGTAGTCGTTTCATCTGAATTGCCAATTTCCCAATTACTACCAATTTAACTACCACACGTTTGATTAAATTAACGGAAGCTACACAATGCGTTAGGCTTTCATATTGACACTAGTTTGAAAGAACATTTCATTTTGCCAAAGGATTATGAAATATCCTCTTATAACACAGGAATAATATAAACCGCTATATCATTCATTTATTTATTTCAACACTTTTCCAATGGCAGCCGAGGACGTTCAAGTATTGAAGATTACTGGCATGTGAAGAAGATCCTATTGGTTAACTCCGGAATATATGCCAAATTAGGCAAAGATACCCTGATTTTATTTACATAGGTGTAACAAGCAATCGATAATAAAACCGAGGCCACTAAAATCGTGTCCACACGGGGAAGGCAGGAGAAAATAAAATATTTCAATTGATCAAGTTAATAATCACATATCCGATTGTTAATGGTCAAAATATTGAAGCAGCCTGTAGTGAGAATTTTACAAAATCACCCCTGGTTTACAAGACCCGTGCTCTAACCCCTGAGCTATGGAGGCTCCATGTAGTCGTTTCATCTGAATTGCCAATTTCCAAAATTACTACCAATTTAACTACCACACGTTTGATTAAATTAACGGAAGCTACACAATGAGTTAGGCTTTCATATGACACTAGTCTGAAAGAACATTGCCATTATTACGAAAGGATTATGAAATATGCTCTCTGACACAGGAATAATAATATTAACCGCTATTTCATTCATTTAGATATTTAAAAACTTTTCAAATGGCAGCCGAGGACGTTCAAGTATTGAAGATTACTGGCATGTGAAGAAGATCCTATTGAATAAACCGGGAATATATGCCAAATTAGGCAAGATATACCCTAATTTTATTTACATAGGTGTAACAAGCAATCGATAAATCAACAGAGGCCACTTAAAAATCGTGTCCACAACAGGAGAAAATAATATATTTCAATTGATCAAGTTAATAATCACATATCCGATTTTTAATGGTCAAAATATTGAAGCAGCCTCCAGTGAGAATTGAACTCACGACCCCTGGTTTACAAGACCAGTGCTCTAACCCCTGAGCTATGGAGGCTCCATGTAGTCGTTTCATCTGAATTGCCAATTTCCCAATTACTACCAATTTAACTACCACACGTTTGATTAAATTAACAGAAGCTACACAATGCGTTAGGCTTTCATATTGACACTAGTCTGAAAGAACAATTTTTTTTTACCAAAGGATTATGAAATATCCTCTTATAACACAGGAATAATATAAACCGCTATCTCATTCATTTATTTATTTCAACACTTTTCAAATGGCAGCCGAGGACGTTCAAGTATTGAAGATCACTGGCATGTGAAGAAGATCCTATTGGTTAACTCCGGAATATATGCCATTTGCAAATTTGCCGATTATATAAGAAATGAAAGCAATTAAGTCTTACTCTGCTACACTAAAGACATGCAGATCATGTAACTGATCAAACAGGTTATTGGGGAAGGCCGCTGATGACACTGATTATGTTGTTTCAGGAACAACCCCGTCGTTCTCCACACATGTGAAAGTCTCAAGGTTCATTGACAAAAGGCATTGGGGACGCAATGTATAAGTTCTTTACAATCAACATCCCCGTCGTTCCCCACATGTGAAAGTCTCATGGTACATTGACAAAAGGCATTGGGCACGCAATGTGTAAGTTCTTGATAATCAAATAGTTTCAACAGCCCCAGTGAGAATTGAACTCAAGACCCGCGGCTTACAAGACCTGTGCTCTAACCCCTGAGCTATGAACTAGATGGGGAACATAGGCCATCACAGAGAATGGTGATGCAAATGGTGCCACTGAAGGTATTTGTTGACAGTATTTTGCTAGACAGATATTTACTGGCAGAGGAGAGGACGTTTTGTTAGGATGATGATTAGATTACATTACACATATTTCATTTTCGTGCACTTTCATCATCCAACAGCCAGAACCAAACAAAACGGTTGGCAACGAGAGGCAAAGATACCCTAATTTTATTTACATAGGTGTAACAAGCAATCGATATATAAACCGAGGCCACTAAAATCGTGTCAACAACAGGAGAAAATAATATATTTCAATTGATCAAGTTAATAATCACATATCCGATTGTTAATGGTCAAAATATTGAAGCAGCCTCCAGTGAGAATTGAACTCACGACCCCTGGTTTACAAGACCAGTGCTCTAACCCCTGAGCTATGGAGGCTCCATGTAGTCGTTTCATCTGAATTGCCAATTTCCCAATTACTACCAATTTA